>CM021100.1:253339468-253462607 GCA_007115665.2 Sequoiadendron giganteum | reverse complement strand
ACCAAGTTTTTTCATTGTATTGTAGACCAACTGAATGTCCTTCTTATCAATTCCACATGCTTTACATTGCTCTCTTAGATCATTAACCTTAGTGATGTAGTCTTGGATGTTGTCAAAGTTCTTAGGATCAAGGCTCATCAAGTCATTATCAATTTGATAGCCTCTTACTTCATCTGTAGTACCATACAATGTTTTCAATTTTTCCCAAGCTTCATGAGAATTGTTACATGATTCAATCTGAAACAAAAAATCTTGAGAAACAAGTCTACAAATACATCCAAGAGCTTTGGTATGTTTGATCATCCGTTTTAACTTTTTATTTGCATCTGTAGGTTTAGGTACCTTATTTTCAACATATAGAGAGTGACCTTCTGTCATTAGAATACTCCATGCATTTTGATTCCATGTTGAATAAATATATGATGTGAGCAAAGGAACCTTAGAATGATCCATGAAAAGGAGAGAGCACAAGCAAACAGATAAAAAAAAATGCATCAAGAGACCCCCCAAATCACTCAATCAAGAAACCCCCAGAATAATATCTCATTTGGCACTTTATACTTAGTGCATTTATAATTGCCACTACCAAAAATAGCAAGGTGGACTTTGATCTTGGTACATGCAGATGCCAAAATAGGCCATAGATTCAAGAACAATTTTTGGTATAAAATGAGATCATTCTGATCATACCACTGATAAGTACACAAAAAAATATGCACTTTAAAAAAAAACGGCACCCAAAACTGTTACCGTAGGAGCAAGTTATGGGCTCCCAAAGTTCCCAAAATGAGGATGAAGCAGCAACACTTGTGATAATCTATAATTTCTAGAAAAACCAAAATCCAAAACAAAAAACTGGTTGTACAACTGCAAAGATCATGAAAAATTAGTCCAAATCAAAAAAACATTCTCAAAAAAAGGAGCCAAAATGACTGAGTTATGAGCCTCTGAAGTTGAACTGCAAAAATGAAAACTCCAACTGTGAGGGGTCAAAAAATTTCAATTAAGCGCTAACGTGGCATTTGCATCATCAATTCACTGGTTTAAATTTGACGGTCGAATGGTCGTCTTTTCGGAAAAAGCCCTTGTCCGGAAAAGCTGTAGGAATATGCGGCCGGATATTGTTGCTGCTAGATTTCGTAGTTGACAGCTGGAATTTGTAAGGGCCGGCTGGATTTTCTTGGCCGCCGGGAGATTTATGAGCCCTTAGGTGGCAGGGCCAGGGGCCGCAGGCCACGTGGCCTCTGTAGTACCGCCAGTACCTGTGGGTACACCTACAATTTTATAGGTAGTCTACACACGTAGAGTCTAAAGATTTTATTTTATTTTTTATTTTTTCTAAGATTTGAAATACAATTTTTTCGAATGAATTTTTTTTTTTTTAAATTTCAAAATAATTTCGATAATATTTTTCAAAATCATACCGTTGACGCAATGATGGCGACTTGGGGGTCGTATGACTCTTCAGGGAAATATTTTTTGCTTCACCGGATGACTTGCTCCGATTTGAACGATTGGACAATCGATCTTAGGGTTTTTGGCCCTTCTGGACGTGATGGCAAGGTCATATTTGACCCAAAATGCTCCAAAATTATAGCTACCTTCTAGATCTGGCAACCACAATTCAACTTCAAACCCTCATAGATTTGGCCTCATATGTCCGATTTGGATGAATCAAAAAGCAAAATCGACTTTCTCAAACCTTATGAACGCAATGGTGAGCTTAGATTTGCACCAGCAAGCTCTGATGTAAAACTACAATAAAGAGCCAAAAATGGAACCTCCCCAAATCTGGTATCTCTCCTCAGAAAAAGACTCTCCAATGGTACCCAACCTGCTTTGATACCATGTTAGAATTGGCTATGGATGCCAAGATCTATGGACCAAATGGAAAGCACAAAGAAGAGAGAAAATAATATGACAAGAATAAACTGTATTCAATGTCAATGATAATGGAATTGCTTTATTTTACAATGAGATACCCCTTGGTTATATAGCCAAGGTGAGAACATAGGAGTGCATAAGATTATGACAAGTGTCATAATCTTATGACATGAGACAACAATGAAAAGCTATCACTCCACCTAAAGTGGAAAGGTGATAATGTGATAACCACCACAAATAGTGGATCTCCCACAAAAGGTGGAACCCTAATCACATGATATGTCCATGAAAGGTGGAGGTGATAAAGTAATAAGAAGATAAGTCCACCAAAGGTGGAAATTCTCCAACAACTCCTATGTGGTCCCTAAGTAAACTTAACTAAGGTGTAATAATGACCTATGACAAGGTACAAAACATTTAATTGCACCAACAAAAGTGAATTCACTCATGGCATTCACTACAAGCTTCTAAAGAAGCATGTCATCTATCAATGAATACATTATGCTCAGAAAGCAACATATCATCAATGCAGTATAGTCATTTATACAATAAGGCAAAAATAATGCTAGGATAGTATGCAGAATCATATTCATAATTAACTCAATCCACTCATCAAGCATGACAGACCTGAACATGCATTGAGGCAGATGGTGAGCCAACAAAAAAGTTTCCTAAATGTTAAGAGCAAGTGAAAACTAGAAACATCAATTTGTTCTTCTCATTCATGCAGCTAGGAAAACACAATGCTATAGTATGCAACAAGAAATCATTAAATGTAGGCATAATCACTATGTACCAAGCAATGTTCATGAAATGTTTTCAAGATAGTGTTAGCATTGCATATATAGATTGGTACTAGACCAAAGAAACAAAGGGTTTTAAGAAAATACAAAGTGATAAGGAGAGCCTTAATTGTGAATTTCACTATCTTGTTGTTGTAACATGGGTGGTTTTAGGATGCATTACATCTATGATAAAAGACATCATTGATGAAGGTGTTGAGAAGTTGTTGATATTTTATTGTTGTCATTGATGTCAAAACCTTGGATCTAGAAGGTTGTGCTCTAGATAATATACAGAAATGATCTATCCTATGATGATTGCATTGTGAGGAGATTATCCTTGATCTGGATATAGAAGTACTTCCTTTTGGGACATCTATGGAAGCCAATTAATGTAGAATATTGAAGGCTAATCTATTGCTACAGGCTGATGTATCTAAATCTTATTCTGGGTATCCTTGCTATCTAGACATTCATGCAACTTGCCACAAGTTTTGGTATGTCTAATTGCATTTCTCTAGTTGGTACTGAAATTGATGTTGATCAAGATTTGGTCTTGGTTGTCATGTTCCTATTCAATTGATGTTAATCAAGATTTGGTCTTGGTTGTGGTGTTCCCATTGAATCTAGAATATATCCTATGTAATTCAAAGTTAGCTATCTTTTGGTAATAATTCTATATCTTATGTTTGACCTATTCATGGTCCCTTGGTAATGTGGTGAGAAGATCTCTTATGTGTGACCTGTCTTTTGGGTCTGGAGCTAGCATGCAAGGCCCTATTCAATATTTCAAGGTTGTTTCAATGTCGACAAGTTTTGTGGTGATCTAAATTCAAATGGTGTTTGGCCAACTTAGAAGACTATGAAGATATTATGTGGCTGACATAACTTTTTTCTACGGGTATACATGCATATATATAGAGAACATATTTTTGGTAGAAAATGAAGAAGAAGAACACAAGTGAAATGTGTGAACATTAATAAGGGTGTGAATGATTATGTGACAAGGATTAGAGAAGGAAGATATGGCAAGTGTCGGGAGGAATCAATCTGTATTGTAGTGGTTGTGTGAGGAAGGTGTGTAGAAGATTCTTAACTGGATCTGCTACAAATAGAGATTGTAATCTTAACCAGAACAAAATTCTTGCATATGTAGATGCAACTTCATCAATTCACTTTTGTCAATGAGACTATTTTGTAATTTTTTGTTTTGTATCGGGCAGTGAGCCCACCGGTAGTGAGCCACCCAGTAGGGAGCCACCCAGTAGTGAGCAACTTGGTAGTGAGCCCTTGTAAAAATCACCTTAATTGGTGTCACCTTAACTAGTGTTTTATAATTGAGAATTAGCATTCTTCATGGTTTTTCCATCTTGGGTTTCCACATAATTTCTAGTGTTCATGGTGTTTTTTGGTGCTTGCATGTTCATATTTGTTTTGATTAATATATGAATGGTTTATGATTGCTTTGGGTTAAGTAAAGAAAGAAAATTGTTTTGGGATAACTAATTCATCCCCCCTCTCAATTATCTAGATTTTTCAATAATTGGTATCAAAGCTTGGTCCCTTGCAGATAGAGCTTAACTGCTTGAGGGAGATCTTGGAAATTTGAACATATGGAAAGAGATTATTACTTTGAGGAAGAATTGAAGTCAATATTAAGTGATATGGAAAGTAATGAATCTAAGAATGAATAATTGAAAAAAAACCTCAAGAAGGAAAATTCTTGCATCTCAAAGCTTAGGGAGAAAATTTGGAAATTCAAAGCAAGGCACAAAGAGGTCAGTGAGGAATTAAAGGAGTCAAAGGAAAATGTTGTGAATCTAAAGATTCAGTTAGATGAATACAAAATGATAGAAGAAGATCTCAAAGACACCATCAAATAGAAGACAAAAGAATGGAAAAAGACTAAAGAAAATCTCAAAGCTACCATCAAACGAAAAGAAGAAAATGAGAAGTTAGATCAAGAGTTAAGAAGGTTGAAAATTGAAGAAAGAGTATGTGAAAGAAGCATGATTTTGGATCAACTCTTGTCCCTACAGAAATTTCACAAAGATAAAGGAGGACTTGGATTCACCGGTGAAAGCTCAAATCAGAACACTAAGGGTGAAGACATGGAAGTTGAAGACGAAGCAGGCCAGTTGTAACAAGCAAGGTCCAAAACTCTAATGCACCTACAAAAAGACCTATGGTTAGGCAACGAAATGCTCAAAGGTACTTATCATTCAATGGTCACTATTTTCTATGCAAAAAATTTGGACATAAGGCTATAGAATGTAGAAGCAAGATGGAACAAAATAATCAATGCTTTAATTGTCACAAGTTTGGTCACAAAGCAAGTCAATGCAGATATGAATTATGTAATCCAGTAAGAAGGAATGGAATGAACAATCTCTTTCATGGTTATTTCTATTTATGCTATGGTTATGGTCACAAAGCTAATCAGTGCAGACCTAGGGCTCACTTAGCTAAGTCAGGACAAAGATGTTACAAGTACGGTCAACCCAGACATTATGGTAACACATGCAGATATATTGCTCCAAAAAATTCTAAGAACAAAAGGAAAGTTGTAGAGTCAAATGAATCTAAGAAGAAGATGGTCACGGTTTGGAGGAAAAAGTAAACAAGTGTGGAGGACACTTCCATGATACCGGATCTCGGTACATGCCCTAGCGGTAATTGAGTCGTTTACCTTGGCTCAAGGGTAGTTTTTACAATGCATATCTTGTCAGTTCCCCCTCTCCAAAGAAAGATTGATGTGTTCTAGCAATATTATGATGGATTTGAGTGATGTTGCATAATAGAGGATAATCTGGCTGACTAAAAAGTAAGGTATAATTGTTGGCGTCATCGATACATATTTTAGCAACAAAGTCATTATGAGAAATTAAGGATAAAAGATGGAGTTTCAAATCATTTCTCATAATTTGCAAAGAAAGAGAAGAGGAAGTTTCAAAGAGAAATAAAAGTTTGAAGAACCTAAGCACAACAATGGAATATGTGTTGTTTTGCAGCGAATGCAATGGAAGTATTCCGGTAAAATTGAAGGGAGTAGAGTTGGATGAGTTTGATCATCAAAAGATGAAAGAAATGGAACTAGGGTTGAAGATAGATGAGTTGTAGACTGTAATTACTTTGGGTATGGATTTATGGGGAGAATTTCCCTAGTTTTCAAATAAAGAATCTATCTTTTTCTTGTTGAGTCAATTCAAGGATGGCAACATTGTGTTGGAAAAACCTTATTTGATCACGAAGGAAGCCATTGAAGATATTACTGGTTTGTGCAGTGTTGGTGACCTCCCTGGGAATAAGATGATGAAATATAGAGATGTGGAGGAGCTTACTGGTATTGAAAAATACCCCAAGGCTTTATTGATAAACACCATTATTGACCCTATAGTAAGGTATGTTGCTTATGTAGTCACTTATAAAATCTATTTCAGAAATCATGAAGGTTCTACTTTAGCTATTGTTGTATATCTTGCACACATGATGGTGAAGGAAAACAAGCAGTTTGATTTGTGTAGCCTAGTAATGGAAAATCTGATTGAGAATGTCAGAATGTCTTTGATTGAGATTTATCCTTTATGGTTTGGGTTTCTTCTCATATGTTTGGTATTTTACTTTTTGAGTTCATTGTCGACAAAAGAGAATGTTAAGTGGGAGTCTGCCATCCTTGTCAGAAAGCAGGTTTACAAGTATTTGGATTGTTTGGAAGATAAAGCAAGTGCATGCAAAGTCTATTTCTCATCCTTTCAGAAGAATTTGTGCTTCAGTGTAATACTCTCTAGTGCTATGCTCAGCAGTTAGTTTGAGGAGGGTTCCTCATCCGGTAAGGAGTTGGAAATTGTCATTGGTGGTTCCCCTCCAGAACCAAAACAAAGGAAAGAGAACACAAAATATGTCATTACTCTCTTAGAAGAGGAGAAGGAAGAATAATCTCTGCATGGATCTGAATCTTTCGATCCAGATTATATTTGGTTGGTGTTAGATAAAGGTGATATGAAGAAGGTTGATGAAATGTGGTTTGTGTGCCTTCTGGTGGATAGGCTTATAATTGATGATGCTTTGGTTGATTACCTACTAAAGAAGGGTATTACTATTTCAAATGTTTTTGACTCGTTACCGAGTGATCTAGTACAAGTTGTTGATGAAAGAATGTTGTTGGAAGGACCTGAAGGACATAAGTTCAAATCTATGATTGAGAGAAGATGTGTCAAAGCTAAAAAAAAAAAATCCAAACACATTGGTGAGACAAGAGAATGCATTAACAAGATGTTTGACATCTACAAGTATTATCTTCGGTGGCCTACAACTATTGATAATTTTAGAAGAAAATTGAAGCTATTGAATTTGAGATGAATAATATTAGAAAGAGTTTTGATTTCTTCAAAGAAAAAGATGGAAAAAAAGAAAGAATAAGATTTGGTGAGTTGCAAGCAGAGCTATTGACTATTCAGAGACAAAGGGGAGATGTGGTTAGAAATTTTTGGTTGGTCAAAGAAATTGTTGAGGTCTGGTTGGATCATCTCTCTGAGATACTTTTTGATGCAAAAAATTGTGAATGACAGTGCTTGTCTCAAGAATGGTCATCCTCATTTACCCTGTTGACTCTGTTGGATAGTATGAGTACCAAATTGGATTATGTAGTGCTAGCTTGGAAGATGATTCTTCCAACTATGAGAGAAAGGTACAAGAATATTTTTATGTGAAAAGTGTTATTTGTACTTGAGTTTTTGAATGTTAAGATTTTGGCCCTTCTCCTTTGAAGGCAAAAAGGGGGAGAAAAATGAAAAGAAAAACAAAACAAAAAAGAATTGAACTGCTGGACAAAGGGGTAGTTTTGGAATTTTGGAGTTTGTAGATTTGTAGTTGGAGTTTTTGGATTTTTTGTATTTTTGAGTTTTTGTTGTTTTTCCATCAATGCCAAAGGGGGAGATTGTTGAGAATTTGTTGATATGGCATTATTTTCATTGATGTCAAAACCTTGGATCCGGAAGGTTGTGCTTCAGATAATACATAAAAATGATCTATCCTATGATGAATGCATTGTGAGGAGATTATCCTTGATCTGAATATAGACGTACTTCCTTTTAGGACATCTGTGGAAACCAGTTACTGTAGAATATTGAAGGCTAATCTATTGCTATAGTTTGATGTACCTAAAGCTTATTTTGGGTATCCTTGCTATCCAGACATTCATGTAACTTGCCACAAGTTTTGGTATGTCTGATTGCATTTCTCTGGTTGGTACTGAAATTGATGGTGATTGAGATTTGGTCTTGGTTGTGGCGTTACTTTTCAATTGATGCTAATCAATATTTGGTATTCATTGTGGCGTTCCCATCGAATCCAAAATATATCTCATATAATTCAAAGTTGGGTATCTTTTGGTAATAATGTTATATCTTAGGTTTGACCTATTCTTGGTCCCTTGGTAACTATTACATTTTTTCACCACAACACAAATTGGCAGAGCTGATTAATTTAAGTTCATTTTAAGGTGAAAATATTTCAATTCATTTCTACATTTGCTTAAACCATTGCACGTATTGGAGTTTAAAAGCAATTGTTCAATTAAAATAAGCAATATGTTTTCAGTAAAGAGAGCATTCAATTTTCCATTCAATGATTGCAGCATTAAGGAAATTGCATAAAATATACAGAACATTATTTTATTTCATTTTGTATTGATTTATTCATTTTACAACATTGTATACATTCTTGAAAATGAGATATGTAGAATTGAACAAGATTGCAAAAGTTTTTTTTGATATTCATTGGAAAGTAAAGAGAGACCAAGTGTCCCACATAAGGCATGAGAGTAGTTGAAACAACATATCATGGGGAATGGACTATACAACTGAAGATGAGAAAGAAAACAAGCATATGAAAAAAAATATATCCATCATTGCCTTATTTTTGGTCTTCAGTTGGTCTTTGTTTTTGTTGCTCCAACTTGATCCCGGTCTTGAGTCAACCTACATCATGTTGAGGAAAAGTTGTTAGATCTGCGGGTATGAACATCACTATGTCCTGTATTAACAAAAATATAGTGCCTTCCTCATAATGCATTGAATCAGTTTAATAAACATCAAAAGTATGCAAAAGAGCTTGAAAATGAAATATCACAAGAAACATCGACCTTTATTTTTTTTATCTAACATGTTTTTTCATTGTGCAGGTATAGGAGAAATCATGTTGTTGATCCATTCTTGAAGACATGATAGCATGTGGTGTCAAAATGGGCTCCCACAAGGGTTGAAATCAACATGCTACCCCTTAACATTTAAGAGGGGAATTGAGAAAGGAAACACATTCATAATTGCCCAAAATGAAATTTGCATCTGAAGGAATACATCATAAGTGTTGTAAGAGCTCAAGCTATTGATCATTTAGCACAATCAAGTCCAGCAATGCAATGACTTGAAAATCATAAATGATCAATTTCTCACATAGATAATCACAAGGAGTGCATCATCATGAAGTGTGATAGTGAACATGCATACATAATAAGTTCACAATCAAAACAACAATTAAAATAGTTTGAGCAGCTTCAAGAAATCATGGCAAGTATCACATGTTCCAAGATCTTATATGCCTTGTGGGTTAATATTTATATCAATTGTAGCTACCCAAGGGAAGATAAAAATGCATGAGGTATGCAAAAAAGACTTTGGTTTTGTCAAGTAATGGAAGTACAAAATAGCTACAAATGAACTATTGAATTCATAACATGAAAAGAAAAGGGCCATTAGTGACTATTGGTGCAATGCATTATGAAGGACACAATGTTTACACATGGAACAAAATTATGGATGTAAAATGGAGAACATAATTCAGGTTTTGTTTCAACATTATGATGCCATAGTCATGAAAGAAAAGCTTCATTGTATTGGTTTATGCTCACAAGAAGACAAGGCAGTGGTAAAAAGTAAAATTTTGAGTACATTTCATAAATGCAAAAAGAATCTCAACCTATAGCATCAAAGCTTCGAAGTGTATGAAAATGGATGGCAACAAACAACATTATATTTCTCCATATTCATAAATGGAGAAAACCCAATTGATCTCTCATGGTCGCAGCTTGAGAGAGGCATTCTTCTTCACAAAACACAAAACCCACTTGGGGTTTGCTTCAAAATACAAATGCAAGAGAAAACAATGAGGGTTCGATCTTATAAAAATGATAGAAATAACTCAGAAAATGAAGACAATGAAGTGAATGGCCGCAAGCATGAAGGGTTTGGAAACCCAAGAAAACGATAAATAGAAAATACATGAAAGTTTTACATCTCACAAGTCTTTTTTACTATCATGGGTCAAGCCCAAAACCAAATTATCTTTTGAAGAAAAAATGAAAATACAGAGAGAGAGGTTGCAACCTTGATCAAATATGCACAAAGTTTCATCTACAAGAAACAAAACAACTCCATTAGTTTGTTGAAGAAGCTCGAATCAAGCTTATTTAAGAGGAAAATGCACAAGATTAAGAAACATTGGAACTTACCCAAGTTTTGTGTGGTGAAAAACAATCAAAAGCCCACGTGCCATGTCTTTCAAAAAACTCAAGTCAAGCTTTCCATGGTGGCTCGAAGTGGAGGAAACATCAAAAAAAAAAAAGGCACAAAAATTAATTAGAAAGCTACATAGGTAGTGGCCTAGAGGCCCTAAAACCCTTCAAAATGGAGTCAAAATGTCCCAAAACAAAGAAGAAACAAATTACCATCAGGTTCTTGAAGGAATTCAACGCCAAATCAGCATAACAGTGCATGAAATGCTTAATCTTTAGGCTCATGGTGGCCAAGTGCAGAGCTCTTTTCTTTCCAAAATGCCAAGTGAAAATGATGCGAAGAATTAGGGTTTAGTTTTGGTTTTGTGCTAGAGTTTCCCAATGCCCTAATTTGAATTTGGGTTTTTTATCACATTCAATTAAAAATCCAAATGCCAAACTAATATGTCAACCTTTCCCTTGCATTTTGTGCCAACTTTAGGAGTTATAAATTTGATTTAATTTATGTCCCTATCAAAAAATCAAGTCGATGCATTGTGATACATAGTTTTTACCTTAGTCTTGAATGCCTTATTCCTCCTTGAACCTTTGAATAGGAATATGTGATAGGTACTTAATGTAGGAGTTGAGAAAATACAACTTCACAAACCCCGAAGATCACCTATATGCAAATAACCTGTCACAAAAGAAGAGATGGAGAAAAACAAGCAAGGGTTCTCTGAAAATTGAAAATGTATATATCAGAGAGAATGAGAGAATGAATTGATATGAAATACAATGGGATCAATCCTTATAAAAAAGAGATCATGCAAACTCTAATAAAACCCTAATAGGAAAAACCTTAATAGAATAACATTTAATAATTAATATAATTATTAAATGTCACTTTATGCAAACTAACGTGAAATCTTAAGAAGGGAATAAAGGTAACTTAATCAAAATAATTAAGTTAAGACCTTTACTCTAACACCCCCCCTTAAGATGAGCAACAATGCAGCTACAAACAAATGCAGAAAAGCAAAGGTAACTACAATGCAAGAAGGAAAACATGGGTCCCGACAACTAGGCCAGATCAGGTACCCAAATACAACCAAATCTCTGTAAAATGGAGAAATAGAGAAAACCTCATGGGAAAAAGCTCAACTCCAAAAAGAGAAGAAGAAAGCCAAGAAGAGACATCACTGAAGCAGAAGAAGCTACAAATAACTGTCGAAAGATGACTGTTATGGTGTTGAAGAACCTCCGCTGAAGATAACATGATCAGGAACAAGAAGACAACAATCTATATGAGTGCCCCATATGACACTACTCGAATCAGATGGCAAACAAAGGAAAACACCTGGAACAAAGATACAGAATCTGCATGAGTGCCCCAAATGACACTACTCGAATCAGAAGGCAAACAAAGGCAAACACCTAGAATGAAAATACAAATAGAATAAGTACCAATAGTCTGTCAAGAAGACAACAATTTGCATGAGTGCCCCAAATGACACTACTTGAATCAGATGGAAAACAAAGGCAAACACCTGGAACGAAGATACAAATGATACAAGAACCAATATTCTGAAACACTAATCAACTGAGAATGGAAGATTCCTTCCAAGGCGAAACCAAGGAAGCATTAGCATGAACAGTATAATACCCCCCCATAATGATGAACTGGGAGCCTGATAGATCAACTGAAATGGTGTGCAACACCCTGTAGTGCATGAAGAAGATACAACATCTGAAAGTGCACAAGAAAGTACTTGCAATTGAAAGAGTGGTGTGCAAAACAAAGCACACATGCATGAGGCTGGAATAATATGGATTCACTATCGTCATGGAGGGACACTCATCGGACAAAGATGTGATGGCAAAACAAAGGCAAACTACACAACCCCTCATGGCACTTTATAATATCAGTGCGAGTACAAAATATGGCACAACCTTATGTGAAAAATCTTCAAAAGATGCATGCACAATAGTGTGGCACTTTATCTCAGTGCGTTTACATAAAAGATAGCTTACAAATGATGCTCAAAATGTCCTCAAAGGACAACATACTGGAAATACATGAAGAACAGCCAAAAACGAAGCATCCCATGCAAACAAAATGTTTCCAAGAGCAAATATGTCTAGGTAATCCACCAGAGTGTGAAAACACAAATAACTGAATAAAATATACCTAGAGTGAAATCTGGAAAAATGGCATGGATGAAACTGAAGAACTCTGAAATACGGTTCCAATGCCACTGAGATTGCGAAAAATGGAGAAACTGATCAAAAGTTATGAGCTTGAGACTAAAAAAATCCCCTTTGTCTTCAACTGGTTGTAGAATGCACCAATGGAAGAAATATGTGATGAGACCCAAACCACTGGAAAGATGAGAAAACCAACTTTCCGACAATATCTCGTTTGCCAAAAAATGATATCGTATGCCCAAGTTACGGCCTTCGGAATAAATCAGCTCCAAAGAGGGAAAAAACCAGTGCTGGGTTAAATTTGACAGTCATACGTTCGTCGTAGCAAAAACACTAGGTTAAATTTGATGGCCAAATGACCATCACCGTAAAAGTGCGATTGGGCTATTACAGAAAAAATTTGTTTTTTATATAAAAACATTTGATTTTTTTTTTTTTTAAATCATAAAAATATTACTTGAATTTTTTTTTTTTTTTAATTTATGGGGTGGGGGAGGCACATGGGCCTACCCCCACCGTACCCCTTGCAGCACAGTGCGAGTACACTGTGCGTAGAGTACTATGCAGGTCTATGCAGGGTACACTGCGCAGGTACTCTGCCGGCCTGCGCAGGTCTCGGCCCGAGGCCCGAGCAAGCCTTAAAAAGGCTCAAAAAAAATTCGGCTATTTTTTTTTTTATTAAAAAATCAAAACAAACATTGCAATGAAAAACATTTTTTGCAAATAAAAAATTGATGAAATTTTTCCGAAAGAACAGGTGGAATTTTTTTTTCGAAAAATAAAATTTACAAGGCAGGCAAGGGCCGTATTGCAAAAAAAATTTGCTTCAAATTTTGAATTTGTCCAAAATGGATGAATGGACAATTGATTTAGGGGTTTTGGACCGCTGCGGACGCAATGGCAATGTCCGTTTGAGCTGAAAATGCTTCAAAATTGCAGGTATGCCCTAGATCAAGAAAACAAACCCCAAACCCTTGAAGCTCTAAAAATCTTCAAAACAAGAACAAGAAGCAGCAGGTGTGGAGCTCTGATACCATGTAGAAGTTGAGAAAATACAACACCAGAAACCCCAAAGATCACCTACATGCAAATAACCTGTCACAAAAGAAGAGATGGAGACAAACAAGCAAGGGTTCTCTTAAAATTGAAAATGTATATATCAGAGAGAATGAGAGAATGAATTGATATGAAATACAATGGGATCAATCCTTATAAAAAGGAGATCATGCAAACTCTAATAAAATCCTAATAGAATAACATTTAATAATTAATATAATTATTAAATGTCACTTTATGCAAACTAACGTGAAATCTTAAGAAGGGAATAAAGGTAACTTAATCAACATAATTAAGTTAAGACCTTTACTCTAACACTTAAAACGTTTTATGATTTTTTATAGAAAAGTAAAATATAATAGGAGTCTTTGCATATTATTTTGTTTTTGCAAAGTACCAAGCTGCAAAAATCAGAATAATTGGAGTCAAAATTATAAAACATCAGAATAATAGAAGCTTACTGTTTTGAAAATTATAAACTGTAAATGATTTAAAGCATCATTAAGGTGATATTTCTATAAATTACCTTGATGTTTGTTATTTTAAAAATGTAGTTAATGCACTTGAGTTCTCATTGAAATCACTTTATTTCTGAATTGAGTTCTTGGGCGAAATTGGAAAAAAGATGAACAAACCGAACCTTCTATTTTTCAGTTCTAGGGCAGTTTGAACCTGATTTTGTGGAGCTTTTGGATCAACCTTTTTGGGATAGAAATTATCTATCTTTTTGATGCAGTTTGAAGCAGTTTGAGGCACTTTTTTTGGATTTTCTGTGGAGCTTGAAAATGGATCAGAATTGCAAATTCAAAGATGCAATTGAGCTGTTTTTTTCTATTTTCACTATTGGAGAAACTTCGGAGATATAAGTTTGGAGAAATTTTTTATTTTCTCAATTCATATTATCACTTCTTTCTCTCACTCATGAATAGAGTTTGTAAACATTTGATGTACTCATATTTTGAGCTTGACACTCTTTCATTTCGATAAAACAACAGAGCTTTCCTTCTCATTTCTTGTCTCAATTTTGCAGGATTGATTTGATGTTAATTGTGATTCAAGTAGAGAATCCTTTTCATGTCTTGATTTTGTGAGCTTGTGTACAAGAAACTCATATATTTTAGGTTATATTTTCTGTTCAGTTTGTGTGAACCTCCATATAAATCACTATTGGATTATATGTTGTCATGGTGAGATTATGAGAGTTGAGCTTTTTAGAACATGTTGAGAGTGGAAGTTATAAAAATATTTTGAAGTTTCTAGTAAATCATCTTTAGGTTTTAGGATGTCTCTTTCAATTTTATTCCTAACTCTTTCCCTTGAAAGTATTTTAGATTAGGTGGTTTTCTAGAGGGAACCAACCCACTCTGGATATTTTCTCTCATTTGTAGATTACCCACAATCTGAGAGTGTTTTCATCTTGCAATAGGATAGGCAAGTCTAACTTGGCTTAGGGTGCAATCTTGATTACCAACAATTTTTGGCATGCCTGGAGGGACCCTGAAAAACTTGTTTTCAGAGTTCTTTTTCAAATTGTAAGTTGTTGTTTGGTATATGCAGTGGAGGCTTCAAGATATACTTGACAACTCCATTGTTTTTGGTTTTATTTGTAGATTTAGTGTGAACAACATATGAGAAAGATTCAAACCAGATCAAGTCCTGCTCTGTTTGAATAATTGCAAATTTCCTTGCCAAGGAGGAGGCGTAGGACACCAAGGATAATTTTTTACTCAACTAGGAGGGAAAAATCTATACCTTTGGATCTTAGTCCTATAGTTTATTTGCAGAAAAATCTAACTCCTGTATCACAAGCACTGCCATTGGCAAGACAATTTTCTTTTGTATCATTTAATGGGAGCAAGCCATTTTTATTGCCCCAACATGATGACATTTCAGTTGCTACACTTAAGGGGTTGCCATATTACACTAGTGAGGATCAGACCACTCCCATTGAACATATTTGAGATGTGGCAACCCTATGCTTAGTACACAATATGACAGAAGAAGATGTGGCATTGATACTGTTGGCTGCATTGTTGAAAGGGAAATCCCTTCAATAGTTCAGAGGCCTTTCAACTAATTCTATTGCAATGTGGAACCAACTCAATGATGGTTTACACCAAAAATTTATGGATAAATTAGACCATCTATCTTTGTTGGAGCAGTTGAGCACCATTAAAAGGGATCCCCACAAGCACATGGCAGACTTCAATTATCGATTCCAAAGAACATGGGATAGAATCCCTTTGATGATAAAACCCTCGCTCGAGCATGCTTTCCTATTTTTTCTTAAAGCCCTGAATAGTGAAATTTCATTCATGATGCAATCCATGGGTGGGTTTACACTACCTAATTCCTTTGACATTCCAATGAGGGTAGAAAATTGCCTCATACAAGTCAAGAAAATAGCCCTAAGGTCACCCATGCCTATCTTCCCCAAAATACAACCACCTATTCCCATGAATTTACCACATATGATTGTTATACCACCACTTCCGGCGATAACCCAAGAAAATGGTATCCCAGACCTGACTAAATAAATTTAGGAGCTAAAGGTATGTTGCAATCTTTTAGCAAAACCATTAATAATGAATTTGTGAACCTTAAGAAGCAATTTCGCCAAGAACATAAACCTTATCAAGCCCCATATCAGCAAAACCAACCAAATAGGCCTCCTTTTCATGCTAATTTCCAAGGCCAAAGGAGGAATTTTATTGCTAAGCCTTTTCAAACCTATAACACTAATGCTCCTAGTTCTTCAAAAGAACTTATATCTCAAAATAACATTGCACAATAATGTGATTGGTGCTATCCATGCAACCAGCCACACAATCAAGTTGCATGCATGAACAAGGTAAGGAACCAAGCTCCTATGGTGCAAAATAACTATGCTAGTTCAGAGAATTTTTCAAACGAGAATGTAGAACAAGGTAACTCTAAGGTTGCCTTGATGAATTGGTAAAACTCTGAATTTTGTGGATTGAATCACTTTAAAGGCCAGAACCAGCAAGATTCACCTATTTTGGCTAACACCAGATTAAAAAAGAGGGTTTTAGATTCGGGGCAGTAAGCTGGAAGTGTTCAACAACAAGTTTCTAAGGATGGAAATCACATTGCCTCACCTCATATTGTTCCCACAACACAACTGAAAGTGCATATTCTACAGAGAGGAAAAAATGTAATAGAAAGGGAGCAGCCTAGAGCACAATCACAACCTTTGAAAAAGGTAAATGATATTGTTGTTGGTAAAGGACAAAAAAATGTGATCCATTTTTCTTTTAATGTGGTTGAACACCTTGAAAAGGCTACAATTAGTATGTATATTATGGATACTTTACACATTATGAGTCAAAATAGTTTATTACAAGATTCTTTAGTTGAACTTTCAATTTCAGATGTTGCTAACCTAGAAAAGAATAGGGTTGTACTTGCAAATAGCTCAGAAATCAAGAGTGGGTAGAAAACCCAGGAGGTAAAGCCTCCTCCTTTCTATTTGAGCCTCATTATTAGAGATAAGCTTGTTAACAATTATATGATAGATTTTGGTGCTAGTAGTTCATTCATGCCTAAAAGTCTAGTGGACAAGTTAGGACTAGTTTATGAACCTCTTTCAAAAGGTGTAGTCTAGCTAGATGGTTCTATAGTTCAAACAACTAGAATTATTAAAAGCTTAGCCCTTACATTGCATTCTTGTCCTAATTTTGTAGTTTCTCAAAATATCCATTTCATTTATTTACCCCCTCATTTTCCTATTTTCCTTTCAAGAGATTTCATTGCTAAGATGGGTGGATTTTTATCTTCTGATTGGTCCCATCTATTCTTTAGAACCAAGTATGGCACAAAAGTAACCATAAAATTTGAACCTTTAGCCAAAGACCATATTGATCCATATGTCCCAAGCCTTATAAATGCTAACCTCTACATCACTCATGGGTTGGAGGATCAATCCATGACCTTAGACCCCATCACACCCAATGAAGAGGTAAACCTGGATGAGTGGGCTGCCAAAATTCATGATCTTCACCGTTTCAGCCACACTGATGAAGTAGGGTTAGGAATCTATATGATTCATGAGCATGATGTAGAAATTCTGAATTTTGTCAAGGACCAGATTCAACACTTAGACAATGGCACAAGGTTTTTTAGAGATGAAGAAGTTGTCAAAGAATGGAACGAGTTGTTTTTTGACAATCAAATTTCGAATCAAGAGGAGGACCTCAAGGAAGATGAGGAATCTATTAAAGAATGGATGAAATTTATTTTTGAGAATCAAGCTTTGGATCAAGAGTTGGATCAAGAAGAAGACCTTAAATAATATAGGGAAGTTGTCCAAGAATGGACAAAAGTGCACTTTGATGGTCAAGCTTTGGATCAGGAAAAGGACTTCAAAGATGAACTTTTCAAAGAGCCTAAAAGACTCATTGGAGGCTGCCGTGGGAAAAAATAGTTCCTTTTCATTCAACATCCAAGAGGAAGGTGAAGAGAGTCTATTTTTGGAGAATTTCAAGTCTTCTATTGTAAATTTTAATGATGTGGAAGAAATCAGTATTGAGCCGTAGTTTTTAGCTGATTGGTCAGGAGAATTCCCTAATTTTATGGGTGAGATTCAAAGAAGTATGTCTGCATTGGGTTCAATTGCAAGTGATGAACAAAATTACTATGAAAGAAATTTAGATAAACTCCTATTCCAAAAATTTAATGTCCAATTGAATGAAGAACTTGACAACAACATGATAGAGGAGATTTGTGAAGCAGAGCCTGAAGATTTCATTGTTGGACATTTTGTGCTCAAATGGGATGAACACAGAAGAAAACCTAGAAGAAATTCTAAGTTTGATGCAATGTGGACTGGACCATATGTAGTAACAAAGTGCAAATAACACAACTCTTTTTAGTTATCCAAGTTAAGTGGAGCGGTGTTTCCCATCCGAGTTAATGGGATCCACCTCAAGCATTGCTTCGAAAGATAAGTTTCACTTTGTACTATAGTAGATTATTTTTTTTCTAATAAGTGGTGGGATAATATTTCATTTTAGTTATTTTATTTCCCTAAGTGTTGTTGTACATTGTTTTCTGGCCACCAAGGCCTCTTATGTTGCCTTCAGTTCAGTTTGGTTTTTGTTTTTTGTTGTTGTTTGGAGTGTTGCAAGTTTTAGTTTCATGAGTTTCTGAGTTTTGAGAAGGGCATATTTGACTCCACACCTAATGGATTTGTTTAAGGAAATTGGTCTAATGCTTAGCAAAAAAGCATTTAGCAAAAATCACCAAGAATGTTACCAATTTTTTACCATAGCTCAAATTGGCAGAGCTGATTAATTTAAGTTCATTTTAAGGTGAAAATATTTCAATTAATTTCTACATTTTCTTAAACCATTGCATTTATTGGAGTTTAAAATAAATTGTTCAATTAAAATAAGAAATGTGTTTTCAGTAAAGAGAGAATTTAGTTTGCCATTCAATGATTGTAGCTTTAAGGAAATTGCATAAGATATAAAGAACATAGTTGTATTTCATTCTTTATTCATTTATCCATTTTACAACATTGCATACATTTTTAGAAATGAGATATATAGAATTGAACAAGATTGCAAAATGTTGTTTTCATATTCATTGGAAATTAAAGAGAGACCAAGTGTCCCACACAAGGTGTGGGAGTAGCTAAAACAACATATCATGGGGAATGGACTATACAACTAAAGATGAGAAAGAAAACAAGCATATAATGAGAAACATATACATCATTGTCAAGTTTTTGGTCTTCAGTTAGTCTTCGTTGTTGCTGCTCCAACTTGCTCCTGATCTTGAGTGAACTTGCATCATGTTGAGGACAAGATGATTAAGCTTCGGATATGAGCATCACTATATGCTCTATCAACAGAAATATAGTGCATTACCTATAATGCATTGAATAAGTTGAATAAACATCAAAAGTATGCAAGAGAGCCTGAAAATGAAATATCATAGGAAACATTGAGATTTATTGTTTTATCTAACATGTTTTTTCACTATGTAGGTATAGGAGAAATCATGTTGTTGATCCATTCCTGGACACATGATAGCATGTGGTGTCAAAATGGGTTCCCACAAGGGTTGTGCTTAGCATGTTGCTCCTTAAAATTCAAGAGGGGGATTGAGAAAGGAAACACATTCATAATTGCCCAAAATGAAATATGCATCTGAAGGAGTACATCGTAAGTGTTGTAAGAGCTCAAGCTATTGATCATTTAGAACAATCAAGTCTAGGAATTAAATGAGTTGAAAATCATAAATGATAAATTGCTAACATAGATAATCACAAGGAGTGCATCATCATGAAGTGTGATAGTGAACAAGCATACATAATAATTTCACAATAAAAAAAAACAATTAAAATAGTTTGAGCAGCTTCAATACATCATGAAAAGTTTCACATGTTCTAAGATCTTATGTGCCTTGTGGATTAAGATTTATATCAATTGTAGCTACCCAATGGAAGATAAAAATGCATGAAGAGTGCAAAAAATACTTTGGTTCTATCAAGTAATGGAAGTACAAAATAACTATAAATGAGCTGTTAAAGTCATAACATGAAATTAAAAGGGCCATTAGTGACTATTGGTGCAATGCATTCTAAATGAGATAATGTTACACATGGAACAACATTATGGATTTAAAATGGAGCACATAATTCAAATTTTGCTTCAACATTATGATGCCACAGACATGAAGGAAAAGCTTCATTGTATTGGTTTATGCTCACAGAATGACAAGGAAGTGGTAAAAAGTAAAAGTTTCAGTACATTTCCTAAATGAAAAAAGAATTTCAACCTATAGCATCAAAGCTTTGAAGTTCCTAAAAATGGATGGAAAAAACCAACATTGTCTTTCTGCATATTCATAAATCAAGAAAACCCAATTGAGCTCTCATGGCCACAGCTTGAGAGAGGCATTCTTCTTCACAAAACACAAAACCCACTTGGGGTTTGCTTTGAAATACAAATGCAAGAGAAAAAAATGAGGGTTAAAGCTTATACAAATGATAGAAACAACTCAGAAAATGAAGACAATGAAGTGAATGGTCATGACCATGAAGGGTTTGGAAACCTAGAAAAATCATAAATAGAAAATACATGAAAGTTTTGCATCTCACAAGTCTTATTCATTTTTCTATCATGGGTCGAGCCCAAAACCAAATTATATTTTGTAGAAAAAATGAAAATATAGAGAGAGAGGTCACGACCATGATCAAATATACATAAAGTTTCATCTAGAACAAACAAAATAACTCTAGTATTTTGTTGAAGAAGCTCGATTCAAGCTTATTTAAGAGGGAAACACACAAGATTAAGAAACATTGGAAATTACCCAAGTTCAATGTGGAGAAAACCCATCAAAATCCTGTTGGACTCAAGGGAACACTGAGAGGGGGGGTGAATCAGTGTTCTACAAATCTGAACTTTATTAATCTGATATTTAAACCATTTTCAACTTTGAATTGAAGGAAAGATGCAAGCACACAAAGAAATCATCCACAACACTATAACACAAGGATTTTTATGTGGAAACCATGTTAGGGGAAAAACCACGGTGGAGGTCAATCCACAATTTGAGTACTCAAATATAAGTTTAAAAAAATAGGAATGCACTTGCATGCAGGCTCACTACCTAGAGCTCATTGCTCAAGAGAAAGGCTCACTTCCCTACAAAATGTTTAGATAAAGACCATCTAAAAGGTTGAACTGAAGTAATAGCATCTCCTCATGCCTAGTTATAGTTCTGGTTAGGCTCATAGATTAGATTCTAGACCTTCTTTATGATTTTGTACTTCTCTTTGCTCTTCTCTGCAATTCACATCATATATCTTATATGCGTAAATGAAATCGCATAACTTCCCTTCTAAATTTTGTATCACACAACAACACACTACACACTTCTTTCAAAATGATACAACCGATCACTTATATATATCCGCAACAAGAGATTCAATCAACCATATGTTGGCTTTCATAAAACATAAAATACTTTTCATGCGTTGGCTAAATCCAAAAATGATTCTTGATGTGTATCCTCCAAAGTTGGACAAAGAATAGTGAGGACCCAAATAAACAAGTTCAAACATGAAGACATTTAAGTAAATACTCCTTAGACATCCGCAATGACTATATTCACCAAGTCAGCCTTCTAGCATTGATAAACATAAAATCAATACACTAGATCTTCTAGCTCGTACACTGATTGATGCACCAACACAAAACTCAAGAATAAGGTATTCCAAATACCCAACGACCTTCTTTGAGATGTGCAACATGAACTGATAAACTGATAATGCATATTGATCGACAGACTCTCCAATCGGATACCATGTTCTTCACTCCGACTTCTGGTATGAATAGATACTGATGTGCATACTGGATCAGTGACTTAGGTTGTCATCAATGAAAACACTAGATGTCAACAATCTCTAGAATCCATATGCCAACAATCTCCCCATTTGGCATTGATGGCAACACTTAGTGAAAAAATGACTAAGTGTCAAAACCAATATAAGTACGCTGCCAAACTTCAAAATTTCAAAACAAAACTCCCCCTGAAATTGATGAGGCATTTTTCATTGCTCTTTCTCCCCCTTTGAAATCAATGACAAATATGCATTCAAACTCCCCCTTTGAAATATAACCAAAACTTCAAAACTGATTCAAAAATTAAAAAACAACTACTACTTGAGTCAGAAGATTATCTTGTGATTTTCTTTCATTTCCAGGAGGAATTTCTTCCAAGCTTCTACTGCAATCCCAATGATTATGATCATGCTATTATTTTCAGATGTCCGATTGATAATGTTGATGAGAGATTATGGAATGGTGATGGCTTCCTCAAGTTTTTTTCCTTTCCTCAATATTTCAATCAACTATTCCACTTTGCATTATGTTATATCCTTCACTTTCCAGAAGGTGTCAACAAGCTTGTTTCTGGTGATTTGAAATTTTGTATGCTCAGATTGTAACTCTTGAATCCTTTTCTTGATTGCACCATCCTGATCCTAAAACATATTGAAACTTTTTCCAATAATGTTTAACTCTATTTCGATTTGCTCTAACTTTTCTTTGTATTTCCCACCTGCATGAGGCCAATGGATGCAATAGTTATAGATGTTGTTTGCTACACTTATGAATTGCCTTAGTTCATTCAATTTCCTTTTCAGCTTGGAAAGAGATAGCCTGAACTACTCCTTCAAGTGTAGAATTACCTCTTCTTCTTTCTTGATCTGAGACTCAGAGTCCATGGCTTCCTTGACACATTCAATCATCTCTTCTGGAAAAATATTTTGCAAACTCTCCAATTTTATCTGATTATACACAACATGAGCACTCAGTACACTTAAGATCATATCTTGTTCATATGAAGGTCTAATAGACCATAATTTGGTAATTTTTTGCATCCCATCTTCCTCATGAATAAGCTATAGCAACTTCTCTTTAGTTAGGTCATCTTCTTCTTCACTTGCTTCTGTTATTACCTTTACTTAATTTGGTTTGGTTGATTCCAGTTCTTCTCTATGGGTGACCTCAGTTTCCTTATCGGATTCCTCATCTAGAATATCTACAGCCACCTTTTCCTTTCCTTTCCCTTCAACTCTTGGAGTCTTGCATATCAGACAAGTGCAGAAATCGGTTTCTTTTTCTCTTTTCTTCTTTCTCTCCATCCCATAGGAAGAGGAACCAACTTCAAGTTCCCTTACCAAAAGAGAAATACCAACTGATCCAAATTTTCCTAGCAAAATCTTAAAGAAACTTTTATATACTTGATCCTAGTTTTCCAAACTTCTAAAGTGAGTGTAAATTTTTTTACACACCGGTTCATTCTCTTTCCACATTACATTGTTGTTCATTGGTAAGCAATTCAAAAAATACATCATAAGACATGCAACTAGAGTACCAAACCTGAAAGGGTAACCTATCATTTTTGACAATTGCACATTCTCCATCAATTGATCTTTCAGCAATCCACAAAGGTCAAAATCTTGATCTTTCATTATCATCTTGTGTGAAATGTACACAACACCAACCGAAGTTGCTCCTTCTTTGTTTCTAAAAAATATTTTGTAGGATATTCCATGCGTAGTGTACCTTGTTACTGCATATCTGATTGTCGAGATTATTAATTCCCTTTGATCTCCAATAACTCTAGTTAGGGTTTTGACTTCTTTATTCCAGATTGACTTCTTTCTTGGTATATCCCTAGCTGATGAATTAGGATTTCACAGCCGAATTTCCTTTACACCTTTGAAATTATGTTGCAAAGTGCTCTCCTTCTTCGATGCAAAGTGACAAATGAGGATTTCAACTTTTCTTTTATAGCTCACACACTTGTAATAAATGCCTTTTCCCTAGGCGATCCGAATACCATGTTTTCTCAAATAGCCTGAGAAAAATTCTTCTGCGCATCTTCAATTTTTTAAATTTCCTTGTGAGTGTTTTCCAAAACATCTGTAGATCATTGATACTATTGTTGACAAAAAATTTGTGTTCCAGTACTAGCTATGGACAGGGGGAAAAGGATTTTCTTGAAGAACTCCCCCTAGGCCATTGGCCTAAAATTAAGTCTTGGAGGAATTACCGGAAGCAAGTTCCGGTGCAAAACCATCTCCTACATCAGGCTCGCTCTTCCTTACCAATGTTCTCTTCATTTTATCTCTTATTTCATCCACAATCATTTTCCCTTTTCCTTTTTCATCTTTTTGTGCATTTCTTCCTTTGCATACCGAACCTCTTCTATTCGCATTTTTGTTCCTGCAAAATTTTGCAATGTGACTGTATTTGTTACAATTGTAGCACATAGTATTTCCTTGTCTAGACCAATCATTCCATTGATTTCTTCTTGATCTACATTGATTATCAATATGCCCAAATCTTCCACAGCTATAACATTCAACATTTCTTCTACTGATAAAATATTTTGACATGTTTCTGCATTCAATTGTCTTATGACCAAACTTGTTGCAATTGAAACATTGACCAAAGAATGATGAATCACTTGGTTTCATTTTACGTTTGCATTGAACAGCCATATGACCAAATTTATTGCAAGCAAAATAGTATCCATTAAATTTTTGAGCATTAGGTTGTCATACTGGATACCTTCCACCATTGTTCATCTAATTACCTTGCCTAAAATTATTTTGTCCAGATCTGGAACTTTCTCCTTTTTCATATCCAAGACCTCACTTGTCATTAGTATTCTTATGTCCCTCATTCCACTCATTAAGCTTAGCAGAAATGATCTTAAACTTCTCCTTGTATTCATTTGCAATAGTGAGTTCATTCCTGAAAAATAATAATTTGTTTTTCAAGTTCATCTTCATTGTTTATGGATTGTTGTAGTTCATTTTCTAACTAAATGAATTCTCCATTAATTCTTCTACATTCATTAGATCTTTCCTTTAAGAAATGAGCAATATTCTCCTCATTCTTCTTTCTTTCTTCAATTTCTTTAGTCAGCTTCATCACCATGGATTCCATTTCATGCTTTAGGGTAGCATTGTCTCTGGCAAGCTTTTCACATTCTTCAGTTATTTCCTTCAAGGTTTGATTCAGGTGAGCATCATCCATGTTTTCGCTCTCTTTTTGCTTAATCTGATCACATAGATCCTTCCTCTTTTCCCTAGATTTAACAATTTGATCCT
The DNA here is from genome assembly GCA_007115665.2 of Sequoiadendron giganteum. Classification (NCBI taxonomy): domain Eukaryota; kingdom Viridiplantae; phylum Streptophyta; class Pinopsida; order Cupressales; family Cupressaceae; genus Sequoiadendron; species Sequoiadendron giganteum. Next base: position 253,437,529 of record CM021100.1, on the reverse strand, counting down.
TCAATGATTGAATGAATTTCTTAGCATCCCTAAGAGTTGCTTTCAATTCCAAGACTTTTTCTGTAGATTGATCAAGGTCATCAAGTGCCACCAGAAGTTGTTGTTGAAGACTATCAGAGTTGATTTCATTCCAAGATCCACCTCAACCTTTCAAAATTATTTCAAGGAACACTACTCTGATACCAATTGTTGGACTCAAGGGAACACTAAGAGGCGGGGTGAATCAATGTTCTACAAACCTAAACTTTATCAATCTGATATTTAAACCATTTTAAACTTTGAACTGAAGGAAGTATGCAAACACACAAAGAAATCATCCACAACACTATAACACAAGGATTTTTATGTGGAAACCCTATTAGGGGAAAAAACATGGTAGAGTTCAATCCACAATTTGAGTACTCAAATATAAGTTTTACAAAATGGGAATGCACTTGCATTTAGGCTCACTGCCTAGAGCTCACTACTCAAGAGAATGGCTCACTACCTTACAAATTTTTTAGATAAAGATCATCTAAAAGTTTGAACTAAAGTAATAGCATCTCCTCATGCCTGGTTACAATTTTGGTTAGGCTCATAGATTAGATTCTAGACCTTCTATCTGATTCTATACTTCGCCCTGCTCTACAATTCACATCATAAATCTTATGTGTAGATGAAATCGCATAACTTCCCTTCTGAATTTCATATCACACAAAAAAACACTACACACTTTTTTCAAAATGATACAACCAATTACTTTTATATATCCACAACAAGAGATTCAATCAACCATATGTCGGCTTTCATAAAACATATAATACTTTTCATGTGTTGGCTAAATCCACAAATGATTCTTTATGTGTATCCTCCAAAGTCGGCCTTCTAGCATTGATAAACAAAAAATCAATACACCGGATCTTCTAGCTCATACACCGATTGATGCACCAACACAAAACTCGAGAATAAGGTATTCTAGATACCCAATGACCTTCTCTCATATGCACAACATGAACTGATAAACTAATAATGCATATTGATCAACAAACTCAACTCTAGTCGGACACCTTGTTCTTCACTCTAACTTCTGGTATAAATAGATATTTATGTGTGTACTGCATCAATGACTTAGGTTGCCATCAATGAAAACACTAGATGCCAAAAATCTCTAGAAGCCATATGCCAACAAATCCTACGTGCCATGTCTTTCAAAAAACTCAAGTCAAGGTTTCCATGGCAGCTTGAAGTGGAGGAAACATCAATAGAAAAACAAGGCACAAAAAATGACTTAGAAAGCTACAGAGGTCACGGCCTAGAGGCCCTAAAACCCTTCAAAATGGATTTGAAATGTCCGAGAGTGAAGAAGAAACAACTTACCATCAAGTTACTTAAGGAAATCGATACCAAATCAACATAAAAATGCATGAAATGCTCAATCTTTAGGCTCATGGTAGCCAAGCGCAGAGCTCTTTTCTTTCCAAAATGCTAAGTGAAAATGATGTAAAGAATTAGGGATTAGTTTTGGTTTTGTTCTAGGGTTTCCCAATGCCCTAATTCAAATTTGGGTTTTTTTTCACATTCAATTAAAAAATCCAAATGCAAAACTAATATGTCGACCTTGCCCTTGCATTTTTTGCTAACTTTAGGAGTTTTGACTTTTGTTTAATTTATGTCCCTATCAAAAATTAAGTCGATGCCTTGTGATACATAGTTTTTACCTTAGTCTTGAATGCCTTATTCCTCCTTGAACCTTTGCTTAAATTTTTTTATGATTTTTTATAGAAAAAACAAATATAATAGGAGCCTTTGATTATTATTTTGTTTTTGCAAAGTACCAAGTTGCAAAAATTGGAATAATTGGAGTCAAAATTTCAAAAAAAAATAGAATAGTAGGAGGTTTCTATTTTGAAAATTATAAACTACAAATGATGTAAAACATCATTAAGGTAATATTTCTATAAATCACCTTGAAGTTTGTTAATTTAAAAATGCAGTTGGTGCATTTGAGTTCTCATTGAAATCTTTCTATTTTTGAATTGAGTTCTTGGGCGAAATTGGAAAAAGATGAACCAACTAAACCTTCTATTTTTAGTTTTGGGGTAGTTTGAGCCTGATTTTGTGGAGCTTTTGGATCAACCTTTTGGAGATAGAAAGTTTCTATCTTTTTGATGCAGTTTGAGGCACTATTTTTTTGGATTTTCTGTGGAGCTCGAAAATGGATCAGAATTGCTAATTTAGAGATGCAATTGAGTTGATTTTTTCTATTTTCACTATTGGAGACACTTGGGAGATATAAGTTTGGAGAAAATTTTAATTTTCTTAGTTCAGATTATTGTTTCTTGCTCTCACTCATTCAAAGATTTTGTAAACATTTGATGTACTCATATTTTGAGTTTGACACTCTTTCATTTCAATAAAACAATAGGGATTTTCTTCTCATTTCTTGTCTCAGATTTATGGGATTGATTTGATGTTAATTGTGATTCAAGTAGAGAATCCTTTTCATGTCTTGATTTTGTGAACTTGTGTACAAGAAACACATATATTTTAGGTTATATTTTATGTTCAATTTGTGTGAACCTCCATATAAATCACTGTTGGATTATATGTTGTCATGGAGAGATTGTGGGAGTTGAATTTTTGAGAACATGTTGAGAGCGGAAGTTATCAAAATCTTTTGAATTTTCTGGTAAATCGTCTTTAGGTTTTAGGATGTCTCTTTTAGTTTTATTCCTAACTCTTTCCCTTGAAATTCTTTTAGATTAGGTGGTTTGCTAGAGGGAACCAACCCACTCTAGAGATTCGCTCTCATTTGTGGATTACCCACAATCTGAGAGTGTTTCCATGTTGCAATAGGATAGGAAAGTCTAACTTGGCTAAGGGCGCAATCCTAATTTCCAACAATAACGTGGTGAGAAGATCTCTTATGTGCAACCTATATTTTGGGTTTGATGCTAGCGTGCAAGGCCTTATTGAATATTTCAAGGTTGTTCCTTATGCCAACAAGCTTTGTGGTGATCTAAATTTAAATGGTGTTTGGCTAACTTAGAAGACTATGAAGATATTATGTGTCTGACTTAATTTTGTTCCATCTGTATACATGCATATATATAGAGAACATATTTTTGGTTGAAATTAAAGAAGAAGAACACAAGTAAAATGTGTGAACAGTAATAAGGGTGCATTAAGTGACAATGATCAAAGAAGGAAGTCACGACAAGTGTCAAGAGGAATCAATTTGTATTACAATGTTTTTGCAAGGAAGGTGTACAAAAGATTATTAATTGGATCTGTTGTAGACAAAGATTGTGCTCTTAACCAAAACTGAATTCTTACATATGTAGATGTAACTTCATCAGTTCACTTTTCTCAAAGAGACTATTTTGTAATATTTTGTTTTGTATCGGGTAGTGAGCCCACTGATAGTGAGCCCACCGACAGTGAGCCACCCTGCAGTGAGCAACTTGGCAATGAGCCCTTGTAAAAATCACCTTAACCGTTGTCACCTTAACCGGTGTTTTATAATTGAGAATTAGCATTCTCCGTGGTTTTTCCCATCTTGGGTTTCCACGTAATTTCTAGTGTTCATGGTGTTGTTTGGTGCTTGCATGTTCATGATTTTTTTTATTAATATATGAATGGTTTATGATTGCTCAGAATTAAGTAAAGAAAGAAAATTGTTTTGGGATAACTGATTCACCCCCCTCTCAGTTATCTGGGATGTTCAACACAAGGTAATCAAGGGATAGTGAGTTTCTTGAAAGAAAAACACAGAGGTACCATGAAAATGAAGATAGGTACATTTTTGGTCTTCAAATATAAACACACTAGAGCATTAAGTAAACACCTAGAACAGTGAATGAATTATTGACACTGTGTTCATTGTTTGATATGTGATGTATCTATGTGTAAAATTTTGCGAAGTGTTTCAAGGATGACAGTGGACTTAAGTGGGAGACTCTACTAGAAAATATATAGTAGGTGGACATTGTGTGTGCATTTTATATGCATTAAAATCCATGGTAAGAGAAAGTAGGTGTTATAGTGAGGGTTTATCCTTTTCTCATTTTCCTGAAGGCAAAGTAAAGGTTTTTTGAAAGACTACAGACCCAGAATAGAGTGTTAGAAACCTAGAATAGTGAATGTATATGTGGTGTCCTAGAATAATGAATGCAAGGGTTTCCTCTCTGTCAAATGAAACCCCTAATATACTTGCTGGTGATAGCAAAGAAAAATGTACACAAAATTTTGAAACCCTCAAGAGAATCCATGGATAAAATAAGTGAAGTTTCATGGGTTGATCCATGAATAGAAGGTAAGTACCAAGGGTGAAACAATAAAACCCTCAGCCAAGAGAATGAAATGGAGAAACCTCAGCCATATGTGAGAATATAGATTTGATACCTGCAATAGATTGAGAGGTCGTGGCCATAAAATACGAGGGGGTAAAAGCACAAGGTTGTGTTACACTTTCAGCCAACATATCAGCACAGCTGAATTAAAGTATTTCTAACTAAAAATCAGTTTTGGTCCAACATATGATCTAGTAAGATTCATTCTAGCTAAGTTAGATACTTCCACAACTTTTTCAGCTAAAATTATTGGCTAAAAATATATGGAGCACCACTTTGAGTCCAATTTACCAAAAAAATAAAATTATTTGAAAAGCTTGAAGTTTCAATAACTCCTACTAATGTAAATAACATTTTTCAAAAAATATAAAAATACCCTTTTGTAGATCCATAAGTGTAGTTTTCAAAAATATACTTATTTTAATAGTTTAATTATTATTTTTATTTTATTTTTATTTTTACTAAAAGTAAGTTATGAGCACAAAATATTAGCTTCATTACCATTCCAAGGAAAAATTCTAAAACTTATTAAAAAAAATTGAAAAAAATATGACGCACTAGATAAAAGAATCTATTTCAAGATGGTATAATTTTCTTTCTATTTTAGATAAATATTTAATATGAAAGTTGATGTTTAGTGAAAAAAAATGTTTTTTGATTCATGCACATTTTAATATTTATTTAAAAATATGTATTTATTAAAATTGGAAAAATATATATACATGCACTAAAGTTTCAAGTTATAAATACACACAAAAAATTTGAAAGAAAAAAAAATTACTATAAAAAGTTTGACGTCTCATGCAACTTAATTTTTCAACATTTTATCAGCAACTAAATTATAGTGAATTTATTAAAAACTAGTTTAAAATTTATTTATTTTTAAATAAAAAATGCAAATATAAAATATACTAAAAAATACATATTTAACTAGTTTACATCATTTCAAAATTCAAAACATATATGCCACTTTTTAATGATTCAAGTTTAAAAGTTGGATCAATGTTGGTCGTTTCCTTTATAAAGTATCACACAACTTCGTGCTTTTACCCGAGGACTTCTTTATTTGCAAAAAATACAAACCCAGAATGGAGAAATATTTAGAATTTATAATAAGGAGAAAGAAATCACTTTTAATGGAACCACGACCTACAAAGTAATAAAAACCCTCAAGTATGTAGAGAATAAAAAGAACCCATAATAAAAATTGTAGATTTGTTTGCAAAGGCCAAGAGTCGAGGGTTTTTATTTTAAAACCTTTCTTTCCACAATACAAAAGGAAAGTTTAATGTTTTGAACAAAGCACACACTACAAGATTTGACCCCAATTTCTGACGGTCATTTGTCAGAATCTCGACGATACATTGTCGACCGACCGACGAATCACATAAATCAGCACCGTCGCTCAATTTCCGTCTATATCCCAACGGGCTGTGAAACGTCGACCTCACGACGCAAGCTCGTCGGAACTGCGATGCCCACTTCATCGATCGAGCGACAAACAGTTCCCGAAGCACAGGAGGCATACCTTTGCCAAACCGTCGGATTAACAACATAAGTTTGTTGCCATTACAACAAAAGTTTGACGTATTTCCAATGTCATTGAAAGATCAAGACTATTATAGCAAGCAAAATCGCTTGAGAAAATATATCCGGAGGACTGTATTTTGGTCTCAGCGATGAATTTTCATTAATGAGAAACACATCTTGTCTCATCGACGAAGCACGAGGGAAGCATATCGGCAAGACATATATCATCGGAGTAAGTTTTGAATGTCTACCTGACCAACTATGTGACACCGTTAAGAATACATCAGCAGGAGTCTTGGTGACATACTTTAGATTGAAATAGTGATAGAAGTTTGTCCAACGCACGACAAAATAGGCAAGTCATTACGGAAAAAATTCGTTGGATACATTGCAAATTCGTCGGATGCTTTTTGAGGTTCGTCACAAAGTCAATGAAACATTGCAATTTTAAAAAAAAAAACTATTCATTTAAATGTAGGCATATCGGTGAAAGATCAAGACTATTACAGCAATCAAAATTGGCTGAGAAGATATATCGAGAGGACTAGATTTTGGTCTTAGCGATAATGTTTCATCGGCGAGATACACATATTGTCTCATCGACAAAGCATGAGGGAAGCATATCGGCAAGACATATACCATTGGAGTAAGTTCTGAATGTCTACCCGACCAGCTATGTGATGCTGATAAGATTACATCGGCAAGAATCTTGGTGACATAGTTGAGATCGAAAGAATAATCATCGAGGAGACTCACCATGTCGGGGAAACTATAGAATATCCTAGCGATACATGATCTCTTGTCGATGAAGATACAAATGGATCGAAATACTTATCGAGGTGACTCTAGGTGATATATAAAAGTAGTCAAGTCGGCCAGGCCTTAACAATGCAAGATTGATGATATCAGGCTTGTTTATAGCAGCAATAATGATAACTATTTTCTTGGCTATCATACAAGCCATCTCCAGCAACAGTTGATTAAGGACTCTATCTGAAACACCACTAACATCCCCAACACTACTACCATGCTAGAAACATGCAAACCAATTATGCATCACAAGTTAGAGCCTACTTCAAAAAGGTCAAATAAAATTTCCAGTCATTTATAGTCAACCTTAAACTTTCACTTATGAAAAAGCAACACACCTGTGTAGCAATAGAATCGATCTCATCATAAAACAGGACAGAAGGAGCTAACCCTCTGGCCTTATAAAAAATGTGTCGCATTAGCCTCACTCTCTCGAAACCACATTGATAACAATTCAGGGCCCTTCACACTGATGAAATTGGCCTGGTATTCATTGGCAATGGATTTTGCAAGCAATGTCTTTCCACAACCCGGTGGTCCATAAAATAGCACTTCTTTTGAAGGAGACATTCCAAATTTTTCAAATTTCTCAGAATGCTCCACTAGATATTGAACAGTCTACACCAAACTCATATGAATTTTGTTAGTTCATATCTCCTTCAAAAGCAAGTTTTCCGCATTGAAAGAGAAGCAAGGCAGAAATATAGTGAACCACGTATCTCAATATACCTCTTGAAGCTCCCTCTTGACATTTTCCAACCCTCCAATATCTTCCCAAGTGACATTTGGAACTTGACAACCTGTCAATGTTTTCCCAATATTCATAAGCAAATTTACCATTATGAAAATCATCAAAAATAAACAAACTTAGGAATTTAAAATTTAGGGGCACAATATATCAATAGTTTAAAAATACAATCCCTACTTAATCGATATGAGAAAAATTGAACGTCTAGACATGGATTGGAAAAACTCACGGTTTCACGGACAGAGGATGGTTTGCTAGAGCCCAATGCAGTCCAGAAGTGCTAATTAGTCACGGCCATTGAATGTAGAATCTCAGCATCTATTATCTCATCTTCTAAGTCAATGACATCCATTTTTTTCCCAATACACTAAAGTGCAGCCTCAGTGCACAAAGCTGCAAGATCTGCTCCAACATATCCATGAGTATCCTTACCAATCCTTTTGAGATCAACCTGTACCAAGAATCCTAAAGATTAATATATATTGTCGCCAAGAAAAACAAAGATTAATAAATGCTCTCAAAATCCAAGCACTGCTTGACATTAGATCTAGAAGTACAAAAATAAATTTAGGGTCTACAATACGTACATCATCAGAGAGCTTCATATTCTTCGTATGGATATGAAGCACTTCCAACCTGCCTACTAATCACCAAGTGGGCAGGAAAAGTGAAATTAATGAGACCACTAAAATAAAAATAAAAAACAGAGCTTTGAAACCAAATCCACACACAACACAATGTTCATAGTGAAAAGTTAGCACTTTCTTTCATCTTTGCAAATTGGTTTGATGCTTCAAACAATGCATTTCTTATATTGAAAAGTGCATTACTTACCTTATTGAGATTCTCTTTGTTTTGAGAATAGTTTAATATTCTCTACTTAACAGGGCCAACCACGTGAAGGTGGAAGCTCATTTGGCCCCTCCCCCCCCCCCTCACATCACTCTCAATTCCCCATACCCGATCATATAACATTAATCATTCATTCATCCATTAATAACATATAACATTCATTCACTCATCCTGCATTAATAACATATAACATTCATTCATTAAAATATAAAATTCATTCATTAACATATTCACATTCATTCATTCATCCATTAATAACATATAATATTCATTCATTAACATATAACATTTATTCATTAACATATTCACATTCATTCATTAACATATTTCATTTTTTCAGTTTTTACATATTATCAAAAATATGGCTGTCATAATATGAATAAAATCACTTCTTTTTTTGTTTCTTTTTTGCAGCTAAAAAAAGTTGAAGTGGAGTATCGTTTTCAAAATCATCTGTCCCCCTTTGAGTTGTTCTGAGATCTGCTCATGATCTTAATGTATGCCTAGTCGTGTACTCACAACGTGGATGCGGTTGCAAGGGGGGGTCTGCTGCAATAGCAAAGAAATGTTAAATTGATATGTTTTATTATTATTGTTACACGTATTTTATTAATTAAAAGAACATCAGAGTGGTTCTCTTTACCTGATTGGGCCACATCATGTTCCTGATATTGTCTTATAGCCTCATGATCAACATGTTGAACACCCTCTAAATCCTAATCTAGAGTTGAAACACGAAAGATTACATTAATTAATACACCAATTGCAATTAAATATGTTTAAAATAACATTAGAGTGGTCCTCTTTACCTGATGGAGCCACATCATGTTCCTAATCTTGTCTAGCCTGATCATGCTCAACATGTTAATCATGCTCTACATGCTCTAAAGTTGAAACACGAAAGGTTACATTGATTAATACACCAAATGCAATTAAAGATGTTTAATTGTATTAATCCATACTACGTTTTGTATAGCACATGAATACATCCAGTACCGAGATGCACACCATGGACTTCATCAGCAGGTTGTGCTCCACCCTCACCAGGCTGCATTCCAATGTCATGTGCAGTATTATCATTGCTTATTTGTGTAAAACAAATAGGCACATTATTATGGTGGAAATTAATATTGAACATATTGCACAAGTATTCAATTTGAAATAAAATTTATTGAGTTTATTTACCTGCATGTTGGATGTAGTGGAAAATTGTGTTTGCCCAGTTGAGACTCTTAGCTGTTCAGACAGGGCTCCATAGCCTTGGTCGAAGGCAATCTTTAGGTCCTCTTCTGTGGGCACTCTGTTGAAATCAAAGCCCTGCATTTTTGCATGCAATCATGAATTTTTCTTCTACGGTGTGATAAAACCAAAATTGTTTTCAATTTATTATTTGGATGCAATATTTCATTTATTGATACTTACAAATCATGCGGCTACTTTCATATAACCACCAGAGCCAAGTTTGTGATGCCCGTGTTTTTCTAGTCTTGCCTTTATTGCCTTTGATGTGTCGAGCAGCCTATGAAAAATTTGAAATACGCTAGATTATGTAAAAAGAAAGATTAGTCAGTATATAATTAAATTGTTGATAGTATCACATACCTTCCTTGGCCCAATGGTATCTTTCCTTTCTTCTTTTCAGCCTTCTCCTTTCCATCTGACACCAAGTCCTTCCACTCCCTTTTCAGAATCATGGGGGGACACTCGTACTTTCTGTTATTCTCTAAATGTGACCTATATTGGTCCCTCACATACTTTAGATAGGTACCAACTTTCTTAAGGACCTTGGTTCAGTTGAATGTTTTATTACTGAACAACACAACTAAACAGTTATGAGCTCATCTTTTAAATCTTGATTTTGGGCATTCCACCATGTACGTATGGTGGGCCCGAAGAGCTCCAATGAAATATCACTTAGATGTTTATAAAAAAACATCATTTCCTGTAGGAGTAGGCTATATAATTAGAAACTCAGAAGGGCAAGGTGTTTGGGTTGCTTCCAAAAACTTAGGTACGTGCACGAATAATATAGCAGAAATGGAGGCGCTCATATTGCGATTGGAAGTCTGTATAAAGAAAGGAATTGATTTGGTAGAAATAGAAGGTGATTCTCAAATCTGCATTCAGGCAATCACATCGGGGAAAACACCAAACTGGAAACTAGACAATTGGATAGGAGCAATCAAATCCCTTCTTCGGAAGTTAAATGAATATACCCTATCACATGTCTATAGGGAAGCTAACAAGGCTACGGGCCTCCTAGCAAACTGCGGAGTAAATCAAGGAAAGGTAGTAAAAGTTGACAACTGCATGGAGCAGTGGTTAGGATTGCCAATACTTCTAATCACTGATAGTTTGGGCAGATGAAAGATCTCTAAAATCTCTAAAAAGCAGTATAAGCTATGTAGTAGCATAAAGCATGATAAGCATATAGCCGGATACATAGTGGCTATAAATAGGCAATTATAATGTAGGAAAATATTGCAATTTTGTAAATCAATATAATAGGGCGTTATCCCCACTGATAGCACTTACTTAAAAATAAATAAATAAATAATTAAAACATTTTGAAGTACTTGGGACCTTCTCTATCTTTATGGGAAGGAAATCCTCGGTCACCACAAATGTGACTGGCAATGTTCCTGTACTAGTAATACGGGAAGATCTAGGAAATGTTGCTAAAACATCACCAATAGTAGTGGCCTCTGCATCCATAGGTACTGACACATGTAGTGGCATGTGTTCGCTGCCAGAGGGTGGACTACCGAATGCCTGCATGGTATGTGTTGCCAACATTTCAGACGGTAATATAGGCACAGATGATGGGGTCAGATGATGTGTTGTATGCGCAGGAAGATCATGATTGATACTTGTACCGTCTCCTACTTCCCGGGAAACACTTGCAGTACCTTGATCATGGCCAATAGCATGATGAGGATGCAAATAATCCTGTAAAAACAACAAATATTTTAGTTCATGACATAAAAGAGTACAAAATATAAAACCATGAATGAACTTATGTTATAATTAAAAATCTCATGACAGCTTACTTCCAAGTTTTGTGCTCTCTCAAACAATATTTTAACCCTTTCTCTTATCTCATCTATTTGAGGCACTACGAATACCAACTAAAGGATTTCTTGATTGCATTTTTTTTTGGCCTTCCTCATCATACCCACAGGGTTTGTGGAAAATGTGATGTCATCATCGCATAATAGTGACTGCACCTCCATATGGATACTCCCCTATACTGCTGGTACCTTTCCCTGATTAGCCAACTGCAACAAGAATATTAAAAACATTATCAAAATTAACCCAATAAACTCATGGAAAAAACATAATAATAAAACATTTTGCTTGTATCTAATTTGTACAATTACAATGAGGTAAACCTATTGGATAGAAGCGCCTGAAGATGGATCGCGATCTACGCTCTGGGTTGGAGCCTTCCTCGTATGATCAATGTCCCGTTGTGACAAAAATTAAATATAAAAAACATTACCGAAATGAACCAATAGACTTACGAAAAAAAACATAATAATAAAATGCTAGAGGTTGGGTAAAATGGTATATAGTACATACCACCCCCATAGTAACTATGTTTTTATCTAAGCGATTCAAATTGTAATCGATTAGCAACTCTTCCCCTACAGTTATTGATTTTATCACACATACGAATACACGGTTTCCCTCTCGTGCCTCGAATATACAATTGGGTTACTTATTTGTTGACCCGGGTCATGTACTATTTATAAACCTTGCAATATTCCCTGATGCTTTTGGCCTCCCGTCAATGTACCTAGCCACTCCTTTATTTTGATCCTTATCTTTTAGTTGTATATAATTTGTTGATAGTGCATACCTACACATACTTCGTGTATATCGAACTAGCTGCATCCAATATTTGTAACTGTAACAGGGTCCAACATACTCCATCAACTTAGTAACTTTGTCATAACAGACCTTTATGTCATCCATTCAAAATAGGCCCAAACCATGTAATGACGATGGTGCTATGCGATATATCCTCTCGTTGACACAAAGATCAGTGTTTATTGGAGGAAGTTCCTTGGGTACCCATTGTTTCTGTAGATGTTTGTACCTCAAGGGCACCTCAATGTCGCCTATGCTCTCATCATCATAAGAACATGACCCCCCTCCAGCAAAAAAAAATTCCATGCTTTTACGGAATTTTCTTCTAATCTTTTGACCTCTAGTTGATCTCCCTCTTTTAGACCTACTACATGTCTTGCTTTCCTCTTCTCTTCCTGAATTTCCCTCGCTCGAGGAAGACAAATCTAACAAATGCCTATTTGGTGGTACTTGCACTCATAAGGATGTTGGATGAAGTTCTTTCATGCTGATGTGATCCGAGGTGACATTATGATTAATCTATTATTTCATCGCTAGAATTTGATAGGTTATAAGGTAATCAAGTCTGGTATTGACCTTGTTTTCACTCCTACAAACTCTTCCTCAGCACTGGTATTGAACTTTCACTTGTCCAATTTGATGAGCTACAACCTGCTTTAGTTAGGTTTTAGAGTATGTTAATTAAATTTAAAATTATGGCACCATTTAGAGTAGTGAATATAAAGCAAGCAAAGCCTATTATGGCACCATTTAGAGTAGTGAATATAAAGTAAGCCAAGCCTATTATAGTCATGAGGGAAATAATAAAACTCCTAGGATACTTTGTGAAACCATTTTCCTTGGTTAAAGGGAGGCCATAAAATATACCTTTGGATTTTTTCAATCTTCAAATATGAGGATTTGCAAGGTTCTTAGCAACATGAGTAATGGAAATGTGTGCAACAAGAATTTTTGAACACACATGGAATCTCCTTGCCAAAGAAAGGGGCTTCATAATTTAATATGATAATTTTTCTCAGCTCTAGAAATGATATGTTTCCTTAAAGAGGAAGGAGAAACCTAAAAGGTAAAAGAGATGCTTAGGAATCTCAACACTTCCTTATGATCAACCCCCTTCTATCCATAGGAATTGAACAAATTGGGCTTGGCTAAGAATGATTTCCTATAACATTGAGTTTTATGCCACTATATATTTGACCTTAAAGCTTTCCAGAAAATATCTAGGCATTGAATATCCTAAATAATGTCATGTTTGTCCTCCAAGAGAGTGAGAAAGGAGTCATTAGAAAAATTACCATTGAATAGTTGGGCTATAGAGTTACGAAAAGTAGCACCTTTAATAAGTTAGTAAGGTGAATTTATTAATGTTAATCTTAATATTCCAACACCCTCAATTAATGTTTTCTATCCTATCTTTATAACCCTAACCACAACCAAAACTCTAACCCCAACCCTAACCCTAAATATTTTTTATTTTATTAATTAGTTGCATTCACTCTAATAACCCTAAACCTATCCCTAAACTTAACCGTAGCCCTATCCATGGCCCTAATCCTAACCCCAACTCTAAGCCAAATATAAAAACAACCCTTAATCATAACAATAACCCTAAAACTTAATTCTAGATATAACCATAATACTATAATCCCTAATTGTAATCCTAAACCCTAACCCTAATTTCATATCTAATCCCAACCATAACCAAAACTCTAAATCTAACCCTAACCATCAAACATAAACCCTAATCTAACCCTAATCCTAACATTATTTTTCCTAACCCTAACCCTAACTCTAAACCTAACACTAACCCGAACACTAAATCCTAACCCTAATTAAATACCCAATCATAACCCTAAATTGTAATATGATCCTTTGAATTGGATACTACATAAAAAATTATGTGTTACAATCATTGCTTCCATTGTTGGCATTTTTACATTGGGATGCATATATTTTTAAAATCAACAAAATCTTTTAATGTCTTGCCAAAATTAATATTATTAATTGTAATATCAAACTTATAAACATGTATGCAAAATAAGAACATAAATAAGAAATATATGGTAATAGTTTCTTCAAAAAAAAAAGTGATGTGGACTACAAGGACTAATATAAGATATCCACAAAAGAGATCTACATTGAAAATATTGTAGGGAAATTCAAGAAAATACAATTGGTAGATGCAAAGCCAAATAAATGTGAAATTATGTACTATAATGATTTTAGAATATACACATAATGGATTTGTTGAAAAGGTTTTAGAAACTTTCAAACAAATGCAATTGGTAGATGCAAAGAAAAATTCCACAACCTTCACCAAAATCCTTATTGGTTTCCTTAATATGGGAGATTTGGAACAAGGTATAGACATCCATCAAAGCATAATATGAAGATGAATTTTTTCAAATGTTGTGGTTGTAGATGCCCTTTTAAAATTTATACAGAATGTGGAAGGATAGAAAAAGCTTGTGAACTATTTGACAAAATGTCTCAAAGAATTGTAATCTCTCAATTTATTTTAGTGTCTATTTTGTTATACCCCATGTCCCAAATTGGGTATAACACAATAGACACTAAAACAAATTGATAGATTGTTATGAGGGAAGTGATGAGACTTTTCTAATTAGAGTGTATTCCATGCGATTACAATTATTAGAGGCATTGTGTCAAATAGTTCATGAGCTTTGTCTATCCTCCCACATTTTGCATAGATTTCAAAAGGGCATCTACAACCACAAGATTTGAGAAAATTCATCTTCATATTATGTTTTCCTTATGATTGGTTGACTCTTATACTAAATTAATATGTTGAATTTATGTTTCCTACTTGATCTAACTATCCACAAATGGCAATTTAACAGTGGAAATATATGATCCTACTTTCTTATAAATTGTATATGCAATATCAAGGTATGAATTAATATGTTCAATTAAGAGATGTTAAATGAAATGAATAAAACTAATGTAATGTAAATAAGGGAGACCAGTTCCTTATTGGGTAAAACATAGTCAAATGAAAGCCTTTAATGAATGGTTTCTATCTAGCAGGTCCTCTAATTGTTTGGCATATAACTATGAGTTTACAACTGGTATAAACATGCAAGAGTGTAATTGATAAACCCTACTAGAGGCAGAATATCAAATCTAATTATCTGATTCTTCTTACTCAACCAAATGGCATTCCCAGATTACTGTAATTTATTGAAAGGAATTTTAATTCTTCTTTAAAGAATCCAATAAACCAAATCACACAGAAACAACAAATGTGTACTAATAGATCGAATATATACTTGATACTTCAATTTAAACAACCAAGAAACATCAGATTGGAGACAATCAAATAATCGCAAGAATCCAACAAACAATTGATACTAAAATGAAGCCACTAAATCAACAGTCTTTCATTATCTCCTTCAAAATTCATACATGCAACATAGTCTCCTTGAATGTCATCATTTCAAAAAATTTAATGCTTACAGCAGTCTATCCTATTCTAATTCTATCTTCTACCCCTTTACATTTATCTAACAACGGATACTTATACATCAGTTTGCAAAAGGACGTGCCTTTTCAAAAAAGTTTAAAGCATAAAAGGTTTAACAAATCCACTATTAACTAATTTATGTTAAGCCACAAATGGACTGCAGACATATGCTCTGTATAATCCTCACGCTCATGAGTGTCACCATCTCCCAACGCATCGCGGATCGCAATCTCCATTGTTATCATTCGCTCATTTTGCTCACATGTTGCATCCAATATCACATCTTTCATAGTGGCTGTCTCCAGCATCCCTTGGAGTATTTTTTCACACTCATTTTTCCATGTACTCGCTTCCTTTGTTTACCCTTCATCATCACATAACTTGGTCAATCTATCTTCGGCGGCCTCTGTCAATCCCTGCATATCCCCTTGTAACTCCTCAAAGAACTCTCAATGCTTATCCATAATACAATTGGCATTTTCAATCTCTTCATTACTAGGAGTGTCCTTCTGCTCCAATTCCTCAATTCTTTCCTGAATTCTGCTATCCACTCTCCTATGTTCCTTTATTGCATCTACGTATTGTGAATGTTTTCCCCACAGTTTATTTAACCAAGTGGTTAAAACAACCTACCTTTTTTTTATTATTGCAGCAAATGCATCCCTTCTCCCTTGAGAGTATGCAGTTGACCCTTCCCAACGGTCTTTTTTTTGTGAACTCTCACCTTGAGTGAGCATCCTTGTTGGTTTTGTTACACCACCTACCAAGTCTTTCAAGCATTCATTCTCTCTCAACATCCTCTCATTATTGGTTTTGTACATCTCCCTATCCCTTATCAATGCTTGGATTTGGGCTTTATTCAACTTGGCTATATTTATCCTAATATCAGCAGTCACTACAGGATCAACCTCCCCAGCCTTCAGGGTCATGACATGTCTGAATGCCTTTTCAGTATCAATAACAATTGATTTCTTGTGAGGAGGATACAAGGCCCAAATCATCAATGTTTCATCATCAAGATTGTATCTCGATCCTGTGTATACCTCTGTCACCTTCTCTATACTGAGTTTGTGGGTAGTATTGTTATCTTTTAAGAAACTATCAAAAACTAATGCAGAATTCATATCCAAACCTGTAAAAATCATAACACCTACCTTTTCAAGCAGCTCCCTCCCCTTTTCAGGGGTCATGTCAATCATCTCTTTGTCTACTTCATCCTTTAAGCTTTTTAACAATTGATCCTCATTCCCTAGAGTGACATTGTCAACCTGTCCCCTTATCTCTTTCCCTTTTTGCTTATATAAAAATGTCTTAAACTCTGAGGCCTTTATAAATTCATCATCTGATATGAAAGACCTATAGTCTTCATGTCTTGTAGCTACATCCATGGTTTCCTCAACATCTATTTCTCTGGCAACATAGGCATAGTCCTGAGTCTTCATTCTTGAAACTTTCCCAAATGAGCTTTGTGGCCTGTCTATTTCTGAAATCCCCTTAATGGAGGATAAAAAATCAGCATCCACCAACTCGTGATTATGTTTTGTCAATCACAATTTCAGCTTCCTCTGCCTCCAGGTTTTTTATTATGTCATCAGATTTAAAGGGCACATGATGGTACCCTCTGAAATTTATTTTTTGTCTGGCAGAGTGGATATACCCTTCTGGATCAAAGTTCTTTCTCACTAGTGCTCTTATCATGTTGTAGTGCAATAATTTGTCCAGAATCTGATCATAACCTTCCTTGGCTAATACAATGAAATCACTAAAACACAATGTACTAGGCATAAAAGCTTGTTTCCCATATGAACTTAAGTCCATAACACTAGAGTAATCCATTTGCCTAACAATTTCTAGGTATGCAATTCTATTCGAGACAGTTCTAGGTAGAATGAAAGGTGTACCCTCAAAGCCATAAACCCTAATCATTCTAGCTTTCTCCAAGCAATGCCAATCCCCCCAGTTGTGGTTAATTGGTCCATTGTAATCTCTAGGCCTAAGAAACCTTTTTACTTGTTCAAATAAAGAATAATCACAAGGATGGTTAAAAAATATATACAAGGGTTTCACAAAGAATTCTTCAAAATGCAAGAAATTTGAATTGGCAAACCTATTGTCCTAAACAATAGTCCATAATTGAATAGGAAATGGCCTACCTTCCTTGTCGGATTGTGAAATTCTCAACTCCTGGGGCCATAAACCTAACTATTGTCCAAAGTGCATCAGCAGTGAGTAATTTCTAAGATGGAGAATAGAAGCACCACTCTTTATCGCCATCAAACCTGCATCCAGCTCCTTAAAAACATATGCAGCATAGTCAAATGATCTGGAATTGTGATACTGAATGTTTGCAGGAATCACCATGGGCACAACTGCCATATGCTCAGGTACCTCCATCCCTAATACCTGTCCCACTGAGTAGTAAGTATGTTTTAGGTAAGGTTCGAAGAGGTCTACATGAAAGGGTGGCCCATCACTGACTTGCATTGGAGTAGGTTTGCCATTACACCTAATTCTATGCAGAGGTAACCTCCACCCTTTATAAATGGTGTCCATCCTTCTGAACTCACTATCGAGCTCTTCACTCACTACTTTCTCACTACATATTCCCTCCATTCTGAAAACCTCAGTAATTGCATTCTCAGATACATGTATCAATGGATTCCCTGAGAAATCACATATAGCTTTGTTTTTCAAATCATAATGTCCAGCCAGCAATTTTACCAATTCGACGTCAATAAAAACATTAGGGCACACTAATTTCTCTAAATTGAGCCTCCATGGATTGCATACTAGCTCAAAGCGATTTCTCTCGTGGTAATGGAAATTGAATAACTCATAGCCTCTAATCAGAGTCCAAACATCACATATAAATTTGCATTTGTCGTCCAATTTGTCAACTTCCGCTTTGAGTTGTGCAGAACGCCTAGCTTTAGGTCCAGAACCAAGTAATTGGTCTATGAGGTCTTGATTTAGCTTCCTTTCAGTACCTTCTGGTTGCAACTCAGTCTTTTGATTTTTTCTTTTGATTGGCTTCCCTCCCCAGGTTTTCTTCCCTTTAGTTTTCCATAACCAGTGCCTTCCATAATTCAAATTTTTACGAATTCTGAGAGGACGAAAAACTTACTGTAACTTTCTTGCAAACTCAAGCCAGGTGAATGCCTTAATTGCTCTGTCGGTTCCCTTGCTCTCCTTCGCTTTGAATTCTGTGAGACAATGATTTTAGTTGATCATACCCTGATATGCAAAATCTCCTACGCTTCATGGTGCCATTAATGTCTTTACCAAGACATGAATGCTGCAAGTTTTTTTTTTTGAAATTCTCGCTGTCACATCAGGGCTCATATCGGCAAGACATTTCAAATCTCTAGCCGATCCGCTTGTTCAATGTTCACCCGTCCGCCAAGACATCTTGTAGTTTCCCCGACATCACAAGTCTCCCTGATAGTTTCTTTCCTTTTTCTTTTTATATTGCCATGACTTTCACCAAAACAAATATCGCTCAGACTTAATGAATTGGGCCAATGGTTCTTTGCCTTACTCCGAAATTACTTTGTCTCACCGAGATGTTTACTTTATCGACTTATGTTGCCGAGACCAAGCAATTTGTTCTACCAATAGAATAATACTCGCTGTGATGTCTCTTAGATCTCCCCGTTGTGACATGTCTCACCGATACGCCTCTTCTTCGGCAAGACAACGAGCATCGTCTTATCAATACCCTTTATCTCCACATGCTCAATTCTGTCGATGTAACTTGAGGGGTCGTAAGACTTTTATGAACTCTTCCCGACATCATTTTTCTTACCGATTGAGTCCTCCTTTTGCTTTATCGGCAAGACCAATAGTGCTTCGGCTAGTGTTTTGAAATCTCTCTCCGACGACCAAAGTCTCTTCGATAGACTTTACTCTTCTCCAATCGAAAAAAGGTAACTTATCTTGATATGACCTCACACCATCATGCCGATAAGTAATACAAACCCGCATTCTCCTAGTGTATAACTTTATCGGTATGACCCGTCTGATGTCTCGGTGATAAGATCACATAGGTAAGACATTTCAAACCTCTGGCCGATCCACCTATTCAAGGTTCACCCATCCGCTAAGACGTCTTGCAGTTTCCCCGACATCACAAGTCTCCTCGATAGTTTCTTTCTTTCTGTTTTTTTATTGCCATGACCTTCACCAAAACAACTATTGGCCAGACTTAATGAATCGGGCCAACAGTTCTTCACCTTACTCCAAAAGCTTTTCGTCTCACCGAGATGCTCACTATATTGACTTATGTCGCCATGACCAAGTATTTATTTTTCCAAAAAAATGATACTCGTTGTGATGTCTCTTAGATCTCCCTGCGGTGACATGTCTCACCAATACGCTTTTTCTTTGGCGATACCATGTGCATTGTCTTCTCAATACCCTTTACCTTCGTATGCTCAGTTTTCTTGGTGTAACCCGAGGGGTCGGTAAGACTTTCTGAATTCTCCCCAGCATCGTTTGTCTCACCGAGTGAGTCCTCCCCTTGCTTTATCGACAAGACTAATAACACTTAGGGCAGTGTTTTAAAAACTCTCTCTGATGACCAAAGTCTCTCCGATAGACTTTACATTACTCCAATCGGCAAAAGGTAATTTAGCTCGATGTAACCTTACATCGTCACGTCGATACTTTTTTTCTTGCCGATAAGATATACAAACCCGCATTCTCTTTGTGTATAACTTGATCGGTGTGACCCTTCTAATGTCTTGCCGATACATTTAGGATATGTATATTATCATCGATGAGACCTACATCAACTTATGCCGATATTTTCATATATAAAGATTTTAATGTCAGATGAAATTTATGGGGCATTATGTCACAATTTTAAATCGGATTTTGGTAAAAAATGCTATGTGAGGATTTTTATGTTTGCATTATGAATCTTTTTTCGGAGACTAATAATCATGAAGAAAGAATGAATTTGTCAAAATTTCACAATTCCAACAACATGAAGGTTTGATGTTTCATGACAGTACTAGCGTTTGAGTTACAATGATATATTTAGAGCTCATGGCTCTCCTTGGTATAAACATATCACAATTTTGAATAATATAATCAAGGGTTATGGCGTTCATCTCACTATTATGGTGTGTATGATTTCCATTTTTTCTTTGATTCAAAGAGTAAATTAAAATGCTTGGATGGAGTCATACATGGATATGTTTGTAAAGGGATTTGATAAGAAGTATTCAGTTAGGATAGAAATTGACACTGTTGTAATGCAATATTGTCAGAGATCTTATATGTTATGTGTTTGAACCTGTTATGGAAATCTAAATATTTGTGAATTCGACTCCCCAATAGTATATGGCACTGGCCTAAATCATATGTGTTTGTAAGGTTCTGTGTCTATTTGTCTTAGCTTAGTGATAGGGAGGTTGGATGAATCAATCACTGATTCATGCTCTAGGTCTTGTTTGGAAGACCTCTAAGGTGTCTCACTCCACCATGTCAGCCTATAGGACCTTCTCTTACTTAGGATCCTCTGGTCTCTCCTTGCCAACCCCAACTACCAACACAATTCTTCCTACCAAGTCCACCTTAGTACAATCTTGCAACTCTAACCTTAGCCCTTAATCCACCCTAAAGGCTACAATCCTCCCAAATCTTGACTTTCGCTTTGCAGAGGTGAGGAGGTGCTTTCATAGGCTTCAATCCATCCTAGCAAGGGTTTTAGGGATCCACCTAACTCCATGTTCTAGTCACTTTCACCAAACCCTCATTTTAGGCCTAGAACCTAGGTTTTCTTCTCTAGGGGATCAGGGTTTTCCACAAGGTTCTTCTAAGTAACCCCCAATATTTTCTTGGGATTCCTAGTTCTTATGTCCACCACTCAAAGATTATTGAAGCCTTGGGCTTCAACTGGCCATACAAATCTCTAACCTGGAAGTGGACAAAACTAGGCCTTTTTAAGCCCTTTTCCTGACCACACAGCAGACTATCAAGTCTTTCCCTCACCAAATGGATTGGTGGAGTCTCCTCTTTGTTACCATAGCTTAGTAAGCCTCACATTTTCCCTCTCCAATAGGAAAATTGTCTTAAACTAACACCTCTGCAATTTGTAGTGCTCTGCACTTTAGTCTTTCCTAGTCGGGCTCTTCCCTGGCTCGCCTAGGAGAAGACTTCCACAGTGGCTCCGATGTTGTCAAGGACTCCTAACCCTACATTATGTACAAACATGGAGTCTATTAACTGTTCCCAAAGGGTCATACAATTTGTACGATGGGAAAGTGAACTAACCCTCCATTCTTCTAACACTGCCTGGTTCAGGCCAGCAACTATAAAGAAAGCAAACTCAACTATAAACAATGCTTGAAACTAAACTAAGAAGCTAACTACTACCACAAAATGCTTGAATAACACTTACACTACATCCTACGCACATAAAAGTGCCATGATCAATCCATTAACACACCATTTCAAGGCAAAAACCAAAAAATTCACACTAAAACACCACTATTTTCTTGAATTCAAAACTTCAACACAAACTCGAATGCTTCCAACCTAACTCCCATGTCAAGGTAACCCTTAAATAGGGTCTCTAAATCAGTTACTCCCTCCTTTGGACTCTCCTATGCCGCTTGTAGCTTCCAATGAGCTTTATTTTCAAAATTTTGAAAAGAAACTCCTAAAAGGTCTAAAAGGTCTAAACCTCACTTGTGCAAAAACCTTAAGCCTATCCAATGGTCAACATGACCTTCATCTGACCAATACACAACAAAATTCCACTAAGGCACAAACACAAAGGAATTAGAATAGATTGCATAGTTGTCTAGGACAACCTCCTAAATAACCTAAGGCAACCTATGGGTGCTCCCGCACCACTTAGAGCTTGCTGCCAAATTGCAAATTAAATGACTATCTTAAGTGGTGAAATGCCATTGTAATCATCTCTTGCTCCAAGTAGTTGATACTATTGATGCTTTTTTGTTGTTTAAATTGATATATCAAGCATATATATATATTCAGTTTACCGATACACATTTGTTGTATTTGTGTGATGTGATTATTTGGTTCTTTCAAGTAAAGATTAAACCCTTCTAGTCAATCATAGTAACTAAAGAGTATTAATTGGATCAATAAGAAGAATCACATAACTAGGATTGTCATTCTATCTCAAGTAGAGTTTGTCAGTCATTTACTTGCACATTTATACAAGTTATAAACTACATCTGTGTGCCAAACACTTTGAATTATTGCCATCATAGATTACACTTTTATAGATCTTCATTAGACTCCATACACCCAACAAGGCAATGGTCTCATGCTTTCATCTTTTGGTTTATCCATTTTATTTTTTACATCTGTTAACTAAACATATTCTAATATAATTCAAATATAATTAAAATTAAAAACATCATAAATTAATTATGTAACCACATAAGTCAAATATAATTCTATCAAGAAATTAATATCAAATAGATAATACAATCACATAACTCATACATTTCAATGTCATTGATCTTCTTCTTCATCCAACTCTTTGTATGTATCATCCGATCCAGATTCAACATTGTAAGGATTGGTCATATCATCATCATCATCATTGATATCAGTTTCGATAATGTCATCATCCACACAGATATCATCTTCATGAACATTAACTCCTGCATCATCATGATCTAGTTCCTCCTCTTCGACATCTTCGTCAGGCACATCATCAACTAACTGTTGATCTTGATCATCATCTACATCATCTTCTATTTCTTCAGTATCTTCTTCTTCCACCATATTATACTTTACCAGCCTTCCTCTTGGATCATGCCTAACAACATATGACCAACCCGCTTTACTTGGAACCTCTGAGTAAAATACCTACTCACATTGGCTTGGAAGAATATAGGGCTCATTTCCAACTCGCTCAAAATACCTTGTATTAACCATGGTAAATCCATTATCATGTTCAATAACAGTTCTCTCGAGATCATTTTCATTCAATCGTAGCTTGTACCATAGGACGACAAATAAAACTAATTTCAAGGACTTAAAGTCACACTCAATTATATCATCCAAAATCCCATAGTATTGATTTTCTGAGACTTTTGGATGTATGTCGCTTCTAGATGAAACATTAGTCACCTGGAAGACTGCAGTTATCCCAGAATCACAAGTTTTCTTCGTGTCATCCAAATTTTTGATTCAAAATTTATGACCATTGCACCACATAGCCTTGTGGTGTTTCACCTGCAATATGTCAAACATGCAAAAGTTATTGCAATATCGTCAGTTGATAAACATATTTATTCTTGGTCGAATGTATGCAAAGAAAAAAATCTCAACATATATATACATCAATATAATTCAAAATAATTAAATAATATGGGTGATTAATATATTTATACCTACACGTTTATCTCTTAAACCATATGCTAAATCAATTTCCCTTGGTGTAACATTGGAATCTCCATTACGATGAGCTTCTTTAACCGATGAAGCCACACCTTCCCATGTTAATGCACAACCAGATTGTTGAAATCGTTCAATCCATACCATCATCCAATCAAGATTGTTTGTGACGTACAAATGTAGTCCATCCCACTCTCGACCAACTATATCAAAAAAATTGAAACTCACAAACGACGTATAATTAGTTAATTACCACGGTAGACGACCTTAATTTATAATTGATCAATATTGAAGATTAATAATTAAATAAGTAAAATATACATAAAAATCAAATGTAAAATGTATTCTAATTAATCTCCATGACCATCTTATAATTACCTGATACTTTCCTCGATCTACCTTTCCCCATCAGGTACTCCCCTTCGAATTCGTTAATGGAGTTGGGATCTCAAATGCGATCTACATGGATCTTTGCTGCAAACTTAGGAAGATATTCAGTAATGTACACCATGGTCTGGTATACCATGTATCCCTCCACCATAGAAGCCTCGGGATGTGCTCTTTGTCTAACCAAAGCCTTCAAAAATTTCAAGTGCCTCTCAACCATCCACATTGACCTTGTGTGTACAGGTCCACACAATTCAATCTCCTCAACTTGGTGTATGAGGTAGTGTTCTTGTGCATTGAAAAATGTCGAAGGTAGACACTTTTTCATTTCACACATTAGACAAGGAATTCTTCTCTTCCAATAATTTATATCTTCTTTATGGATTGCTTTAGATGATAGCCATCTACAAGTGATTCAAGGCACAAATATATTAATGAGATTTAACAAAAATATACAACGAATTGAACAAATATCACTACTTACCTCATGTATTTTCCAAGATCATATATAACTTGCTTGAAATTGTTGTCGAAGTTGTTTGGGAGAGATAGAGGTAGAACATACTGCAACAATTATAAAATGATCTTTTCATTAATATTTTTCCAAAAGTAGTAAACATAATACACTGAAAGTACATGTAGTATACAAATATATATAATATACCAGAATAATTAACTTAATGAAGGTATGCCAATCATGTGTTTTCATCCCTAACCCAAATTCACCTTTCTTTGTTATGATATTGTTTATGTTCGCAGCAAATCCTATGGGAAATTGAATTTTTCGTATGACTTGTTTTATAGCATTGTTTTGCTGCTCTGTTAATAACCAAGGAAGGGGCACTTATATTAATTTGGTTTCCATCGCTATTTAATTGAATGGCATTTTTCATTGCATGACTGGATTCCTAAATGTCACTACAAATTTTGACAATTTTTTATTTGTCATGCCTTCCATCCAATATTTTCCATAACATTTCTGCCATATTCTTTCCGATATGCATTGTATCAAAAAAATGCACAATTTGTAGCTGCTCATAGTAGGGAAACCTACTAAATTGTCTGGGATAACTTTTCAGTCCCTGTGGAAGCTGACCATTAATGCCTTGATGACCTTCATGAAGCATATAAGTTAAACAAATTAACAACGACAATCATTGTCAATTACAGCATGAGTAAACACAAGACAATATAAAAATATAAATTCAAAACATATCATAAATGATAGATAAACAATTTGATCCAATGTATAACCTTGACGATTAATTCTATTATATTCCAACATCCATAGGCGAGGTGTTATTCTTCGTGGTTTTTATGTAGTCTCTTCTCTCCCATTGAAAATATGTTTTTCAGTAGTTCAATACTTATGATTTATGTGGAGGAAGTGCCTATACTCATCAAACACCTACTTTCCTAAACTTGTTGAATGAGGAGATTTTATCTTTGAACCACAAATTGGACATGCAAATTTTCCCTTTTTTTCAAGACCTGCAAATCATATATAATTGGATTAAATATGTCAATTTTTATAATTATATATAATGAATAGATTATTTAAAAACAATGCACGATATCTACTTCATAAAATTAAATATTGTTAAAGTCATGCAATTGAATGTTATAACATACCAGAAAAATGTGTTAGCCCTGGGGCATCATGAATTGTCCATACAAGCATTGCATGGAATTGAAATTGTCTTTGTCCTATTGGTCTAGATATGTCATACATAGTGATGCCATTCCATAACTTTAGTAACTCGTCGATAAGAGGCTCAATATATACATTCATATATTTAACTTGGTACTTACCTAGTTGAATGAACATAAACATTACATAATTATTATAACCATTTTACTGCAATATATAAAAATTCATGTACATGACTATTAAATGAAAAAACATATAAGTCATTATGCAACAAATAGGACAAATGAGATGCTACTACGTTAAAGAAAATTGATGTAAACAAATACCTAGAACAATCATTGCCAACATTATGTGCTCCCTCTTTATTGACATCCATGGAGGAATGTTATTGTTGATAACAAAAACAGGCCACACTAAGTAAATAGATCTCAGCTCTCCAAATGGATTGACACCGTCCGTTGCCAATGAAAGCCTAAGATTACGAGGTTCTTCTTTAAAGTGTGGCCATTTTTCCATGTCCCTAAATGCATGACCATCTGCATGCATTTGAATAATCTTATCTCCACTTCTATTACATGCATGGTAATCCATAAATTGCGCTAAGCTTTTGCACCTAAAAAATTGTTGCATACGTGGAATAATGGGAATATAACGAAGAGCCTTGTGAGGCACCTTTTTTGTTAGTTGATCTGTTCGATATCTACTGATATGACATTTCGGGCATTCTGTTGCAAATTCATATTTTTTATGATATATAATATGATCATTGGGACATGCATCTATTGCTTGATACTCCATTCCAATATCTTTCATAATGCCAGATAAATCTCGGTATGAGCGAGGTAAAATATTTGATGGTGGTAACAAAAATTCACCAATCAATCTACAACAAAAAATAATTTCTTAATATAAAGAATATTAATGGTACACACTTCATCCTTTATTTACTAGCGATGAACTAACAACAATTAAAATAGATGAAAAAATATGACATATATGACATACCTTAACATCTGTGAGATTGCTATGTTGGATAAACCATTCATAACCTTCAAGTTCACCAACAACAATACAACAGAGAGAAGAGTTGTTTGGGAGCCTTCATAAAGGGGCTTGTATGCCTTCTCAAGTACAGGTAAATCATGAACATCATCAAAGTCATCTCGATCAACATGATCAGATGTGCCACTACATGTGTCATGGATCAATGTATTTGTACCATCATCTTCAATTGTGTTTTCTGGTGCATGATCATCTTCTTCCATAGGATCATTAACTTCATCTTTGATATTCACAACTCCATGTTCCTCCGCTTGCAAAACCACATTCTCTGGGCTGTGATAATTCATATCGTGTGCCCTAGGGCACCCCACCTTTATAATAATGATAGACACAAATAAACCATGATCATGATCAAGTGATTTTTTATATATATATCAAATGTTAAAACAATATAAACATTTACCAATTCAATCAATGTAAAGACATATAATGAACAACTTACCAATGGACGATAATCATGCCCCCCTTCAACGTGACCATGCTACCTACAATGTTTCTCAACTGTTGTGATTAAAATTCTTCTCGTCTTTAAGCCCTTGCAATTTTTGCAAGGACAATAACATTTCCTATCACCCTTTCTTTTCAATATAGCCCATAATCTAGCAACTCTCTTCACTTTGTTCTGGACTAATATTATCTGACATGATTTTTGTTTACCAAGCTTGAATATTTAGATCTTCAAAAAATATCAAACTCACACTCCAATAATTTTTAATCATACACAAGTAACAAAATATAATAATTATGATATTTTACACCAAAAAAATTCAACATGCAACCACCCCTGCAAAAGAGAAGATAGTCTGAAGTTAATGACCCCAAAAAACACTTTCAAATGCTAATTCCAAAAATTATTAAATTCTAATTTTACTATGATTTCCAACTATTAGACTCCTAAAATCATAATATTGAACTTGCACAAAAAAATTTGGAAATGAAATTCTCAAAATGTAGCTAATAGGCCTCAACAATTAAGGCCTACTCAAGACTTTGTGAAGTCACTGCAAGGTTTCCAGGCCTTACCTGATGATTTCAACAGGAGGATTAAAGAGTTGGTAAAGAGTTTTGATGACTGGAGTGACACATCTTTACCAGAGATTGTAGATGCCCAAGGAAATGTTAGATCACTGCAACAATGGCAGGACAAGGTAGATGAAATCATCAATGCACAAATCAAATTGATTTGTGATGACTCAGATTATGACATGCTGATGAGTAGTATGGATCATAGCAGCAAAAAACTTTTGGGGAAAAAATCGGCAAACAAAAAGTATAAGATTTTTTTAAAAAATCAAGAAAAAATCGTGAAAAAATCAGATTTAAAAAAAACATAAAAAATTGTAGAACAAGAGATAAAAACATTTTTTTTAAAATTGAAAGTGATTTCCATAGCATAGAGATATAGAGAGCAAAAAAAATAAAGAGTTTAACTAATGAATTGTAGAAAATAGATTTTTGAAATTTATATTCATATCGCTGATTACATTATTTGCATTGCACATCTTTCAAACTCAAAGCATTACTTCACATTGCATAACTAATAACTAGATGCTGATAGATGACAGAATTTCAATTACAATATAGTTTTTTACAAAGTCAACCTAAACAATTATGCAATTACTTCACATTGCATAACTAATAACTAGGAGCAGCTGCCAATTGCAATAGCTTGTCATGGCATTCCATGAGACCACATTTCTTTGAGGTATTTTTTCGAACAGTTCATTGCCTTGTCTATGCTTCGAAATTTTCATACATGTCTACCAAATCATTTTATCAAATAGTTCACTACCTTGTAGCTATGGCTAAAATCCTAAAAACAGGTGCTTTCAAACAAGCTACGGATGCTTGGAAAAAATATATCAAAGCATAATACTAAGCAATAGCATAGACAAGACAGTGAAATGTTTGAAAAAATGCCTCAAAGAAATGTGGTCTCATGGTGATGGAATGCCATGATGAATGCCTATGGCCATGGATTGTCATGGCATTCCATCACCATGAGAACACATTTCTTTGAGGCATCTTTTCCAACAATTCACCACCTTGTCTATGGTACGACATTTTTCATACATATCTACCAAAGCATTTTATCAAACAGTTCACTGCCTTGCTGCTATGGCTAAAAGCCTAAAACAAGTGCTTTTGAACAAGCTATGGATGCTTGCAAAAAATCTATCAAAGCATAATAGTAAGCAATAGCATAGACAAGACAGTGAACTGTTTGAAAAAATGCCTCAGTTAACAGCTCATCGGTTATGGTTATATCAAATTTTGGCTATGTCTCGGTGGCAGTTTTGGTGCAAGTTTTCAAAGTTTGGCAAATGCAACAGTTATTCTCCAATGGACGGGATGAACAAGAAGATTCTCCAGAGACTCAGTTGTTGTAACCAATTTTTGAAATGTCATAAGGCGGTCCAAGTGACTAGTGACAGGTGTATTTATGGTCTGATGCTTGTTGCTCCTTCATTTTCCCTATAAGAAGGATTTCAGGACTAGAAATATGGGTTAACAAGTTAGATATCTTTAGGTCAAGTCTAACTGAAGTTGCAGAGCGAATTTGTAAAGAGCCTGATATTATAGTGAAGATATTATTCTTAGGTTTGGTGTCATTTTGTTGTAGGTTTTAGTTTCATGGGTACTTAATTTTCAAGACAATACTAGCATCTAAATAAAAATTACTCATTTCAAGGTCATGTATCTCCATTGTATGAATATATTATTATCTTGAATAAAATGATCAAGGGTTATTTTGTTCATCTCACTGTTATGGTGTGTGTAATTCTCATTTTGGCTTCAATTCAAGGAATTAATTAAAATGCTTGAGTGAGGTTATAGGTGACTATGTTCATATAAGGATTTGATAAGTAGTATTGGGTTAGAATATAGATTGATGGTATTGTAAGGCAGTATTATTTGAGATTTTATATGCTATGTGTCTAAAAAATAAACTTGGTTACAGTAAAAAAACAACCAACACCTTTGATATTATCTAGCTATGGCTCCCAAATCTATTGCAAATTGATCATTAGGGTTAAAATTGAGACCTTGCAAATATATTCTTTGTCCAAATCCATAAAGAATTTTCCATCAGTTATAAACAATTCCCTTATAAAGAATTTGTGAAGCCAGGTTTAAAATCTGGAAATGAAATTCTAAAAATGCACAAGACTAAAAATGAAATCTGATGAGATGTTGCTTTAAAATATGATTTTCAAACTTGGAAGTACAAATCTGACTTCACAAATGAATTCTAGAAAAACACAATGACTACCCTCAACCTGGCGATATCTTCTTGAGTTTCTTCTGATTTTTCCCAAGAAAACCGTCGAGCAAAACACTATCGCAATAAATAGTCGAGCTCATTTAAATTTATGCCCACCACAATTTAACTTTGCGAGTCCGTCACAATTTCGGCAAAAGATCTTCGTCGAAACATAGACGAAAAAATGGTTCATCGAAATTCCGACGAACATCGAGGTAAAAATTTTTAAAAAATGAAAATTCGCACAAGTGCCCGACGATACATCTGATTATATAGCTTTCGTCGGAAGGTTTCATCGGAAATTGGGGTCAAATGAGTTAGTGACAGAGCTAAGTGCATAAAGATAATAAATAAGTTGTGAGCAAGAGCTTTTCAATCATCTCTTTCAGTGAGACATTGGAAAATCACATCATTTTTATGTAGAAAAGATCTTACCCACGAGCACAATAGTACTAAATCTTTGCATAGAGGCTCCCAAAATCTCTAGAACATGAAACCCTCATTGGCATGAAGAGGGGCAACAATAGTCAAGAATGAAATGAAAGTGCAAAATGAGGCTGAGTTTCTCATTTAGGGTTTCCATATGCCATAAGTTTGGCTGACCCCAAGGGGGAATTTTTCACTCTTATTTAACATTTTACATGATGATTAATACCTTTGCTAAAGTATTGAGTTACCTTTGTAACCTTTTGCATGATTTTCAAACACAAGGTCAAATTCCCTTTATATTTTTGCATAAGTTTGAAACAAAAATAGAAATGTAAACAAGTAATAAAGTAATGATTTATAAATTACTTTATTATTTGTCATGAAAATGAAAAAATTTGAGCAAATCCACAACACCTAGTAAAGTAACTCATCATTGATTACTTTATTATTTGTTCAAATTGATTACCTTTATCCCAAAATCATGCGAAAGTAGAAGAGGGGGAACTGAAGCTTTGCACATACATTTAGGCCTGATTTTCAGTTAGATGGCCGAGTTTGAAGTCCACTTGGGTCAAAATAATTGTAGGGGGGAGTTTCAAGCTATTTTTGCTCAATTTACATTAGTTTTGACTCCTCTTTTTATGGTTTTTCTCTTTTGATCGTGGGAGAGGTTCTTGGAGATATTTTTAATTGTAGTTAACTGCAAGTGCCACCTCTTGGCACTTAGAGACTCTTTTTTGTATATAGGAGAAACAAATTTGGTTTTTCTTAGTTATGGCTTATCTTTTCTCTTGCAAACTGCAAAGATTGAAAATTTTTTGTAACTCACTTTACATATTTATACATAGCAGCAAGTTACAAGTTAATTATTATTATCATTTATGCAGTATTTTCTTTCTATTTTTATTCAAGATTTATCAATTTTACCTTCTCAGATTAATGTGAAGTTTCTTTATGAACGATTTTGATGAAGTTAATGTGTTTTCATCACCAAAACCTCTAGTTTTGTCTCATTCATTATTGTACATGCACAAAAGGAAGTTTTCCATCACAGGTCTAGGGTTTTGCTTGTGTTTATTTTGTCTCCCAAGTTGTGAAACATGGTTTTCCTTACGAAAAGATAGATTATCAAGCCTTCTTTAGAAACATCATTGTGATCAAATTGCACTTTTTTGAGTTGTGTGAACAGATCTTTCTGAAAAAATAGTTGTGAATCAGTTTGCATTTTCATAGTCATCTAGGTCATCACCATCCTTTTAAGTTTGATTTTATTCCATTCATTTACCTCTTTCTATCCCTTTTTCCTATATAATCATTAGTTTCCTTAGAAAATCTAAAGGGGAACCAACCCACAATCTAGAGGTCTATCTTCACTATAGGGTACCCACAACTTGAAGATATTCCAATGTTTCAACAAGATTAATTAAGTCTAGGCTTAGCTAGGGTGCAATCCTAGTTGATAACAACTTCATTATGTTCTATTGAGATGTTAAATTATTATTTTTTACCTTACAATGAAAAATATATTTAACATGTACTTTGGTGTTTTATATTGTTTTCTAATGGCCAATTAAAGGGTAATTGTGTGTGGTACCTTAATTGAGTTAATAATATGGGCCTTGTGCATCTATTATGATTCATACTATCTTACACATGATACTATGCCATAATATGTTACAATTTAAACCACGTGATTGTTAAAATTTGAGTAGATAGTTAAATTTCCTCACTAGAAGAGTAGAGACCTCAAAATAGTTCTATGATCACTTATATACTTATATGGTAGTGATATATATTCTATTTTTATGGATCTTCAATGAGTAAACATATTTTTGAAGCCTAGGATCAAACCCATGTTTGCAAGGTAGAGCTAGAGAATTATAAAACTTGGTCCACGAGTTAAAGATCATTACTCAATAATTATAAGGAAAATACTCTTAAGATAACTCTACATTGACTCACCTCTTAAGGGTTTTGTTGACCTTGTTCCCAAGAATAATGTATCTATTTTAGGATCAATGAGTCATTTTTCCCTATGCTTGAATTCTTAACAATCCTCAAATTTACTATGGATGGTTTCCTTGATCTAGATACAAAATCAATCCAACTTTGGTCATAGGTTATATTTCCACACCTTTTATTCACAGAATTTGAAGATGATTAGGGAAGGAATAGAAATTAAGAATAATAATCAAGGATTCATATTTGATGAATCAAATATTAACCCCCTTATTTGCAATCCTATTACCCTAAACCCTAAACCGATGTCTTAAGGGGTCCTAATATGGCATTTCTTAAGGGGATCAAAGTTCTCAAAAGTTGGTGAAGTTTCCCAAGGAAACCAAATTTAACAATAATAAGATCGTGCAAGATTATAATATGAATGATATTTCATGAGAGGTTGGTCATTCGAAACAAGAGCTATCTCAATCATCTATTCCACAAGAAAATGTTGTTCACTAACTTGCAAGTCCATTATTCCAAGGGCCAACCAAACTTCAACATTTTTAGGTTCTATCAAGTTCATTATTTGGAAGGAACTCATTTGTGAGTCCTTTTATGCTTCAAAATGTAACTAACATTGTAGTTATATCATGAGTAGCTCAACCAATAAAAATTTTATAGAGCATTGCAAGGTCTTTTGAAGACCCTTTAAAATATTAACTTTTAGTAATCACATAGAGTTGAGAAAGATAGTGCTTCACTATTTATGGTTTATTTTTGGCATTGATGTAAAACAAATTATTTAAAGCTAGAAGCACTATCTTTAACTTCACCAAATTCCACCCCCTTAAGCCATCAAATGTTTTTTCTTAGGGCCTTACTTCATAGATCCCCTTAAGCAATCCTATTACCCTAAACCCTAAACCCTAAACTCTAAATCCATAATTTTGTCCTAGGACCTTACTTAATAGATCCCCTTAATCCATCCTATTACCCTAAACCCTAAATCAATCATTTTTTCCTAGGACCTTAATAAAATTTGGTTGACTTGGGAAACTTCACCAAATTTTATTCCCTTAAGCCATGTCATTTTGTCCTAAGACCTTACTACATAGATCCCCTTAAGACATAATGTTACCCTAAACCCTAAACTCTAAACCCTAAACCCTAAACCCTAAAGCCATCATTTTGTCCTAGGACCTTAATGAAATTTGGTTGCTTTGGGCAACTTCACCAAATTTTATTCCCTTAAGCCATGTCATTTTGTCCAAGGACCTTATTACATAGATCCCATTAAGCCATCTTATTACCCTAAATCCATCATTTTGTCCTAGGACCTCAATTCATAAATCCCCTTAAGCCATCCTATTACCCTAAATCCTAAATCCATCATTTTTTCCTAGGACCTTATTTCATAGATCCACTTAAGCCATCCTATTACCCTAAACCTTAAACCCTAAACTATAAACCCTAAACCTTAAAGAATTCATTTTATCCTAAGACCTTAAAATGAAATTTGGTTGCCTTGGGAAACTTCACCAAATTTTATTCCCTTAAGCCATGCCATTTTGTCCTAGGACCTTACTACATAGATCCCCTTAAGCCATCCTATTGCCCCAAACCCTAAACTCTAAACCCTAAACCCTAAATCATTCATTTTGTCCTAGGACCTTAAAATGAAATTTTGTTTCCTTGGGAAACTTGACCAAAATTTATTCCCTTAAGCCATGTCATTTTGTTCTAGGACCTTAATTCATAGTTCCTCTTAAGCAATATCAAAACAGTTAATTTCTAGGACTTTAATGTAAATTTTAATGAGATTTCACATCACATTAATAGTTAATTGTTTTTTCATTAAAGTAACATTCCTTAGACATAAATTAGGCTTACACATTTTATCATTTGTATTTGATTAGGCCATTATATTGAATTATTTAAGGGGATTTTTAAACATGTATCTTAGATTTTGAAATTACAAATATAATGTAGGTTCACTTATATCTTAGAGATCATGGATCGATTCAATAATGACGATATTTGTAATCCACCTCCATGCCCTCCATATCCACCACCTTCATTTCCACCTCCACCCACTCCACCTCATAGCCCCCCACCTCCACCACCTGAATCAGATGGTGCTTACTTGCAAGCACGGATCGATGTGAATGTTAGATCCATTCAGGATCAAATCAACACTATTCAGAATGAAGAATGTATTGCACCATGTTTGAGGTGTTTTGCATCTATGATGCAAAATTATATTAGGTCCATGGATGTGGTCTTAGATGAGCATCAAAAATGGCTAAAGGAGAGGAGAAAGTTTGATTCTGAAAAGGAAAACACAAAGAAATGAAGAGATGCAGTAGAGAGCCGCAACACTTTATAAATTAAGACATTGATCTTATATTTATGAATTTCTAAATTTGGTTGGATGGATATTTTTTGCGATGAATTTGTGAATTTGGTTGGATGGATATTTTTAGTGATGAATTAATGAATTTGGTTGGATGGATATTTTTAGTGATGAATTTATGAATTTGGTTGGATGGATATTTTTAGTGTTCAATTTATGAATATATTAGTATAATGATGAATTTATAATAGTATATTTTATGACTACTATCATAATTTCTCTTATTGGAAAAATGTAATTTACATGCGTTAGACATAAATGAGAATTTTGTGAATGTTTTCAGATTATTTTTTTAGTATGTACATGTATTAAAATTACATAGTTCTAGATCTTAAATTTTGAAATTTGTGTGTACACATAGTTTAGTTGAATGATGTATGCATACATTATACATCCTATTTAAACAAATTTGCATGTATGTTTAAAATTTAACTATTTCTTATAATTTTGTAAATTTGTGTGTTAATTTTGTATAATTTAATGCAGGAAGACACTTATATATATAATGGATCAATTTGATATTGATGATATCATTAATCCACCTCCTTAGCAACCTCCACCTCTACCCCCTCCACCTCCACCCCTTCCACCTCCACCTCACCCTCCACCCCCTCCACCTCATATCTCACCTCCACTGCCAGTTGGATCCGATGAGGCTCGCTTGAGAGCACAAATCAATGAAAATGTTGCATCCATTCAAAATAAAATCAATGCTATACAAAATGAAGCATTGATTCCACCACATGTGAGATGATTTTCATATGCGATGCAAAACATTTTCAATGCCATTAGGTCTATTGATTCCGACTTAGATAGGCATTGATGAGATAGGGAGGAGATGAGACGATTTTATGCAAATGGTCTCTCATATAAATAAATTTTAGATCCTAAAAAAATAAAACCCTATCTAGCACCTTGTTTTATCGACCCTAATACTCACTAGCCCATTCTTGCAACTAGATCTAAATATCCATGAGGTGGTGTATACATCCATATATGCATGCACATTTTTGGGATCGATGGTGGATGGGATTTGACAATCCACCACACGCTAATATGGACGTCCCATTATATTGTTTGAGGAAACTATATGTAGAGTTTGTTTTGGGGCAAAATCCCAATTATTTTGATTTTAAATCATTTCAAGGTTTTGGTGGTGGCATGCCACAATAGAGGTTACGGGTGAGGGTTGATCCCTAAAGCCCCGTGCATGCGCAACCCCTTGTTGTGTCTCTTGGTCCTACCATTCCCGCACTTGTGCATCAACGTGCAGTGATATCCACACTAGGATATCTGAGTATTCTCACAGGAAACCTTGATGAGCATGCTACTACAATGGCAGCTTGGGAGCCTAGGGACCGCGATAATAGGAGCGTTCTATGGAGTTGGTCCTAGTACCACTCCATGAGTGTCAACACCCCATGTATGTACTAGTTTCTATCTATTATGCTATGGACCTGATCAAGCCACACCTAGTTTGAGTGGACATGGATATTCTAGTGGATCATTCGGTCACATCAATTCATTCGTAGAATTTCATACTACAAAGCATCACCCTACAAACACTGCGACACATGTATAAATATACATCTACATGTTGAATTAAATAAGAATTTTAATGAACATATATATCAAAAACAAATTACAACATGTTTTAACAATGAAATTGTTTGGTGTAGATGGCACTGACCATAGGGGAATCATCGACTCCTCAAGTACATATGTTGACACTAGTGCTAGTCAGAAACCCTTATGGGGTATTTGATTTCAATTTTTTTAATTATATATGAAATAATTTTTTAACTAAGTGACTTTTTAATTTGTAATTCAATCATGAACATGTATGTTTTAATTATTTAAGTTGGTTCAGGGGACTCAATCCACTTACACGTCAATTCCACTTGAGGGATTGTTGAGTTGTCATCCATTTTTGAGTGACTCACATTAGGTGCAGGTACATTTATATTGTAAATTATTTAACTTGTTACTATACTAAAAATTATACGAGTTCTGAATTCACTATATATCAAATGTGCATGTACACTTGTGAATATTATAAGCATTAAATGTCTATGTGTATGTCTAGGTTGAAACAACAATGAGAATGGGGATCAAACAAGCATTAGATGTGGCAGCTACTCATGAGGCATTAGAATTTCAGGTTGTTTAAAAAAGTTTATACACAAAGTGTGCAAACTTGAATATATATATTTTAACCTAATTCAAGTATACATGCTTTTAATTTTATGATGAATTATAAATTAAATTGTCATTAAATCAATTTTAATCATCTTGCATCTAATTTCATCTTTATTTCTCTTGTACAGAGCGGTTTAGGTCATCTGCATAGTCCACATGGTGTGAAGAGGTATCTTGATTATAGAGACAATAAGAGTTAGATGATTTCATGGGTTGTAGTTGATTATTTCATGGACTACATATTTGTTTTCTCATGGACTTAATATAATCTTTCATAAACTTTATTTCATAGGTTGAACTCTGATGGACTTAATATATATTGGTTTTATGGAATTAATATATTGTAAATTATGGGCTTTATTATTGTTTAATTTTTCATTTACATGTGTGCATTTATGAATTTTATGTGAAATTTTAATATGTAATTGATAGGACATATTTGTACTTGTAAGTTAGGGGAAATCAGATATAAAACTAGAATAACAAGATATCAAAACCCTAACTAGCACAATAGAGTACAAACAAGCATGAAAATCAAAATAACAAGCAAATGCAAACCGATCTCCAAGCTAGATTTGATTTATCTCCATTGCTCTTCTCCACCTGCATGAGAATGCATGATTTTGAAGGTTTGAATGTTGATATGTTGATTGCTCAATTTTGCAGCATAACGATAAGATGAAGATAATAGAAGAAAATAGATAGATAGATAGATAGATAGATAGAAATTTTGGCAGAGTAAGGATGCTAGAAGAAGATTCCCCAAATGGCCTGTGAAAGGCTTGATTTATAGGAGAAGGCTGATTTGATTCGATGGCCAAGATTAAAAGTCAAATTTGTGATATGTGTGGCTAGGATTAAAAGTTTATTTTAGTGTCTATGATGCACATTGAGTGGATTATGACATGAGACCAAAATTATGATGTGAGGAAATAAGTGGGATTCTATTCTTTATTTTGGG
Organism: Sequoiadendron giganteum; assembly: GCA_007115665.2. NCBI lineage: Eukaryota > Viridiplantae > Streptophyta > Pinopsida > Cupressales > Cupressaceae > Sequoiadendron > Sequoiadendron giganteum. The sequence goes on along the minus strand of CM021100.1, from coordinate 253,399,205 downwards.
AGAAAAGATGCTTATGACACACAATGAATGAGGGTAAAAATAGGATGTGAGTGGGAATCTCATAATTTAAATAATAAAATTATTTGAATTATGTGTGCATGTGAAGAGTTGTAGTCATGTGACACATGTTGCAATGTGGTAAAAGTGAGAGATTAATTCAAATATTTAATTTGAATTATTTTGAGACATGTGAAGGGGAATTAATTAAATAAATGAGATTTGTTTAATTAATTGGGAAGGTGATTAAGTGGAATAACTGGGATAAGTGGGATAATGTAATGACCTAGGGTAAAATATTACAAGATGTTTTACAAGGTCATGTATCGACTAGGTAATATTATGACATAGACAATTTTAGGTGTCTACATTTTGCCCCTCTTTGAGATGATGTTCGAGATGGTGAGATTTATGTCGAGTAACATCATTTCAAAGAAGATAAGGTATGGATAGATGAAAAAAAATATGATGCCCCAACCACTTGAAGAAGTGAGGAGTAAGGTGAATGAAGGAAAGGGATGATAGAAGAATATGATGATGCAAAAGATATGAAGAAATGGGATGATGATATAGGATATGATAATGATGATGATGCCCCCTCGAGAGGATAGGCAGGTTGCATAAACATGGATATTCTCTCGAAATTAATGAAATGATAAAGGAGGGATAAGATGAATGATACAAGATAAGAAGTAGATGAAAAAGAAAAATGACACGCTATGCTGCAATAAAGTGAGCAATCATATATTTGATATAGCACTAGACATTATGCACCAAGGTATAAAGGACCAAGGTGACGATGTGTCTCGTGCCCCAACATAATACAACCTTGTCTAGATACAAGATATGAATATTAGCTGGGAGTGATTCAGATTTGATGCAAATGCAAATTGAAATGATAAAACACACAAGCAAGCATGCACAAATGATACAAAAACAAACAAGGTATTGCCCCTATCAAGCTGTAAACCGATGATTAATTGATTGATTGATGATGATGATAGTGTTGTCATTGTGGGGAACGATATATCCCTAGATCAACACGAGGATGATTGATTGATTGATTGATGATGATGATAGTGTTGTCATTGCGGGGAACGATATATCCCTAGATCAACACAAGGATGATTGACTGATTGATTGGGTTTACAACAAGATTAGGATCAAGACCAAAGGATGTGATTGGATAATTTGGCAAGATTGATTAGCTTCATTGGTATGGATTAAGGATTGACTTGCATTTGGATTATTGCTTGGAAGGATTGAAGATGCTTGATTTGAAGATTTGGATGATGATTGTTGAATTAAATTGAGGAATAATTTACTTGGAATGATTTTGATTGATTGGATTGATGAAGAAATGATTTGATTTGATGATAATGATTAGATTGATTAGAAGAATAGGTTTGATTAAAAGAAGTGATGTGATTGATTTTATTGTTTGGATTTTTGAAATGTTTTAATTTTTTGGATTTTTGGAATATTTTGATTTTTTTGGATTTTTGAAATGTTTTGATTTTTTTTGGATTTTTTCAGGACCTTTTTCAATTTTTTTGCATTTTTTCAAGACTTTTTTGAAATGTTTTGAGATGTCAATGGATGACAATTTGGGTAGCCTTTGTGCTAGATACCAATGACAAGGGAAAACCAAGTCTAGGTGCAAGGAGATAGAGGAGATTGATGGATGAAAGGGTGGGTGATAGGATAAGGGACAAAAGGCTCATGATATATGGATGGATAAAAATGATAGGATGTATGCATGATAAGAGGGCAGGATGTGATCTCCAAAGACTATGTCGCATAGGAATAACATGCCCCATTCTAGGTACAATACTTAGGATTATTCATGACAAAGCTTATGACACTAGGATAATGATAGGCTTGTTTGGAAGGATGAGGTATATCAAAAGATATCCAAAGCATGTTTCAACATTTTGCCCCATATTTTTATCAAGATCAAAAAGAGGAAGAGAGGATGAATGGACTCAATATGATAAGTATATGGGTATGATGGATAAAGATGGTAGGTAGGATGGAAATGATATGATAAGAAATGACATGATAGGATAGATAGTGCAGATGAGACAAAGTGCCCCCAAGTGTAAGTGACATAGAAGATAAACCTACACATGACGCCTGTTTGCCAGGTTTTCATCATGGTACTTATCCAGGGCGCCTTTTTACCAGGTTTTCACCGTTGGATGAAGGGATTTCTCTTTACTCTTTTTTTTTTTTTTGACTTTTTTGACTTTTTATTTTTGGATAAGAGAAGGGGAATATGGATAGGAGGGACTCAAGTTTCTAGTTCCATGAAAGATGATAGTCCCATTAGAGATGGATGTCATCGTAATGGACCATGTCAAATGTCATTATGCTCATAGATGTTGGTAAGAGATGACATGAAAGGGAGATGGAGTAGGTAGATGATGGATTATGATGTGGATTATGGAGGGATTGGTGGATTATGATGTGTATTATCTAGGGAAGAGGGATGGGAGGCTTAGCCAAAAGCATGGACCATATGAATGTGATGGGGGAGATATGTAGGATAATGAGTGAAGGGTGAGGAGATGGAGGTATGTGGAATCATTGTGAAATGAAAGGGAACCATGACCAATGGTTGCACACATTGTGATAAACGTTGAAGCTTTTGATGTGGAGGGGGTGTAGGAAGCAATGGAGATGGTTGCTTAGGAGATGGGTGATTAAGTGTTTTAGGTACCCACATAGATTTAGTATTTTTATGACTTTTATTTTTCTTGTGGGATGGAATATGAGATTCTTGAATAGAGTGGGAATGTGAGGTGGAAGTGGATGGTTGGGATTTTTGAGATGTAGATGCCTCGTTTGACTTGTTTTCCTTTTTCTTAGGTACCCAAACCATTTTGTTTTTAGACTTTTCTTTTGAAGGTATGGGATTATATTGTTTTTTGGATGGATTTTTCTTTGATTCTTTGATTTTGTGTCCTAAGGCATGAGGACCCTTCATATTTTTTCCTTCATAGATAGAGGCATCGATTTTTTTTCTTTTGAATCCCATGGGTATGGTGGAATGAGTGGAAGCTTCATGTTTAGACAATGTGTGCATTGATTGGTCATGATTAAGATTTTTAGAGGATTTATGGATAGGTGGATAAGGAGATTGGATAATGGGGATATTAGGTGTTGGGAGTAGTGGAGGTAAATTAGATGGATGGATATTAGGAGTTGGAAGCAATGGTGGAAAAGTTGATGGTGGAAGATGTACGGTCACATGCTTTTGGCATTTGTAAGATGATGGAGGAGGGATGGAAACATATGTTTTAGGCATATGATAGGATTTATGGTGGAAAGAGGACTTATGATGGATGGAGGAAGTACCAACATCTTTAGATTGGTGTCCTTGGGGTGTATATCCAAGGCCATAAGAGCGTGGAGGGACCTTGACATGGATTGGCTCCAAAATACCTTGTTCATGAAGGCCTAAACCTTTACCTTGGTAGTTCATGTTTTGAAGCATGCGATGGATAATGGGACTAGGTGTGTTTTGGACACTAGACTTGAGTTCATTATTAGATGAAGAAGGTGAAGTGGATAAAGGTTGTTTTTGGTCTAAGGAGGAACATTCATGAATAAAGATGGATAGACCAATAGGACATGTCGATGGATTTGAAATGGGGTTGATAGTGGATGTGGAAGGATCATTAGGATCTTGATTATGTTCATTTAGATCCACACTATTGGTTTGATCTTCTATATTTACTTGGGAGGCATGTGTCTCATCATGACAAGTGGATAATGCGGGATCATGGATAGGACTAGGTAGAGGGTCTATAGGAGAAATGGAGGTTTCTTTCTCATGGACAAGTGAAGTGGTAGGCTCTTGACCATGGAATGCATAGAGTTGGCTAAGGGGATCATCATAGTCTTCTTGATCATAGGTAGGATCTAGATCATAGAGGGAAGCTTCATCATGAGTAGGACCAAGTATGGCATTAGAAAGGATCATTAGAAAGGCATAGATCTTGATTAGAATGAGAGGTTAATGTTTCCTCATGCTTAGGATAATACTCTTGATATAGCTCTTGGATTTGAGTGGAAATGGAAGTGGAAGGCTCTAGAAGAGGCTTGGTGTGATTTTTATGATCAATAGGTTGTGGACCACATGATGGAGTTGGAAGAATAGGCATGACATTCAAAGGTTCATTGGTAAGCTCATTAATGGGTGCTTGACATGGGGATGGTCTTTTCTGTGCTAGTAGTCTTTGGAGAAAATCGTTAAAGGATTCTTTGGTTGATGGATTAGAGCTTGAGAAGTTGGATGGTGGTGTTGGTGTAGGACTAGTGTGCTTTGAGATAGGCATTTTATTAGATGGTGATGGAGGACTAGTAGATGGAATGGTGTATGATTCCAAATTTATGGTGGTATTTCCCTTGTCAATAGCATCATTAAGGTGACCTAAGATTTCAACAAAGTTTTCATCATCACTAGGATCTACAACGTCCTCATCATCACTAAGATCTACAAAGTTCTCATCATCACTAGGAGTAAATTTTGACCCACATTGGAGGATATATGGTTTTGGATTATCTTCATGATTAGGTGAAAGGGCTTCTCGAAGTATGACCTTGGGCTTGTGACTAAGATCATTAAGGATTAGGACCATTTTAGCAAGTGCTTGACTAGGATTAGGGTGAAATTGATTTGAATGTGATTATAAAAAGGATGATTAAGATGATTAGAATGATATGTTTATGTGTTGGTGTTCATAGCTTGATATGGTGATTTGCAAACAAGTGATTACACATGTACACACATGAATCACACACGCAAGACACATAAGCAAGTTTGAATTTGAAATTATGAATGTGATGATTAAGCACACACTTGAAGAAAACACATCAATAGTCCTAGAAATAGTCAAGTGGGTATGGCCAATTAGGTTTTAAGCTAGGATGCACGAGGTTGACTAGGGATAATTTGAAAGAAAAATCTTGCCACACAGCCGGGAGAAAGGGGTAACCCACCCTTCACCTTCACTTCCCAAAGGTATAAAGTTCTTTGGGGCTTAGCAAAGAGTGACAAGATTTTAACTCTCAAAGAAGCGTGTCTTTCGATTCACACCTTGATTGAGGTCGTCCCTAGGGGTGATGAAATCCCCTAGCAGGCCTCCTATGAAATGTATGACAAAATCAAACCAAGTAAGGTGTTTTTGATCACACATGCACTTGATTCACACTCGCAATTGTTAATTTCCCTTTAGAAAATTGAAATATGTGTAAAAGAGTTCAAACACTTGTAATTTTTTAACCCAAAGCCAAAATGTGTGATGAAAGACAATGATTCTTTTTAAGCCCAATTTATAATGTGTGATGAAAGACAATGATTCTTTTTAAGCCCATTTCAAAATGTGATTGCAAACAAGATGTTCATTTTAAAGCTCCAAATTCAAGTGTTTTGCAAACAAAATTGATTGATCAAATGAGAGATAAAGATAATAGAATGAGTGCACCCGAAAGTTTTCGCTTTCCAATGTGATGTGTGTGAATGGTATTGCTGCTACTATAGCTCCTTATGATCACTTGCAAAATAAAAAAATGATATTAGAATGCAGCCAAAACAAAAAGTTCATCAGGAAATTTCAATTTCAGATACACGTTTTTATGATAACCAAATTAGATTCAATTATTTGAAGATGTTATTGATCTGAAAAATAAAAACTCAAAGAAGGAACCCCTGCTAATTTTATGAAAAAAATTCAGAAATGTAAAGAAGTTAGAAAAATTCCTTGTTTTGCACTCAAAAACACGGATTTGTGAAAAACATACAAAAAAAAAAGATCGGATTATTTTGCATTGTATTTGACCTATAAATTAAATCTGTAAAACAGATACCCCTATTAAAATTACAAGAGTTTTCTGGAAATGTAAACATTTTTGAAAAATTCGTTCATTTGCGTCCAAAAAGACTATTTTATGAAAAAATATAAAAGCATGATAACTCCTGCAAAATTCATGATAAACCCTTAATTGCTTTACTGTAGCCTCTTGAAATGATTTATAAGCTTCTGTGAAAATATTGTATAAAAATGTACAGCCGTTTGGAAGATATGATGAAATTTGTAAAACCTCGGGTTTCATCCAAAAACTGGTAAATCTGCAACAAAAAAACAAAAAAACCTGCAAAAAGCAAGCTAGATCAAAGGATTCACGTCAGGTTCACCAATGTAAGTTAGGGAAAATCAGATATAAAACTAGAATAACAAGATATCAAAACCCTAACTAGCACAATAAAGTACAAACAAGCCTGAAAATCAAAATAACAAGCAAATGCAAACCAATCTCCAAGCTAGATTTGATTTATCTCCACTGCTCTTCTCCACCTGCATGAGAATGCATGATTTTGAAAGTTTGAATGTTGATATGTTGATTGCTCAATTTTGCAGCATAACGATAAGATGAAGATAATAGAAGAAAATAGATAGATAGATAGATAGATAGATAGATAGAAATTTTGGCAGAGTAAGGATGCTAGAAGAAGATTCCCCAAATGGCCTGTGAAAGGCTTGATTTATAGGAGAAGGCTGATTTGATTCGATGGCCAAGATTAAAAGTCAAATTTGTGATATGTGTGGCTAGGATTAAAAGTTTATTTTAGTGTCTATGATGCGCATTAAGTGGATTATGACATGAGACCAAAATTAGGATGTGAGGAAATAAGTGGGATTCTATTCTTTATTTTGGAAGAAAAGATGCTTATGACACACAATGAATGAGGGTAAAAATAGGATGTGAGTGGGAATCTCATAATTTAAATAATAAAATTATTTGAATTATGTGTGCATGTGAAGAGTTGTAGTCATGTGACACATGTTGCAATGTGGTAAAAGTGAGAGATTAATTCAAATATTTAATTTGAATTATTTTGAGACATGTGAAGGGGAATTAATTAAATAAATGAGATTTATTTAATTAATTGGGAAGGTGATTAAGTGGAATAACTGGGATAAGTGGGATAATGTAATGACCTAGGGTAAAATATTACAAGATGTTTTACAAGGTCATGTATCGACTAGGTAATATTATGACATAGACAATTTTAGGTGTCTACAGTACTTTCCAAAAGATTCGTAGTTAAGACATTAATAGGACATTAATGTGAAATTAAATACAAACATGAAATTAAAGTTGAAATTAATATAACATTTCAATATTTGTACTTTACAAATTTAGTGTTCCATACATGATATGTACATGATATACATGATAATTAGTGATAATTAGTCAATGAACTTATTTAATTCATGTCTTAAGGGGTCCTAATACACATGTTATCTAATAAAATAAGAAAATAAATCATAATCTACAAATAGAAGCAATTTGTTTATATACCACAAAGGGTGAAATTTTAAGAATTAAACAATACCATACAAGATTAGAGAACAAAAGAATTAATAAATTTTATAAACTAAACATAAATACCAATCAAAATGCAATGAGTTTTGCCAAAAAAATTGTTCTATAAGTATACACCGTATTTCCTAGTTCTTTTACAACATAAAATTAAAAAACAATCATACAACTTAATTATCCAAAAATAGGCTAACATTTTGAAATTAAATCATGTACTCCCATATTTACAAATCATGCAAAGTGCTAGAGAAAACTCAAAAAATTCCTCTTGACCTCATGTTCCACAAAAAGAACACTAATTTATAAGTTGTCAAAACAAATAATAGCATCCAACAAAAATACTACAACCTTCTTCCTCTACGTCCACCCTTTATTTTGGTATTATTTGTTGGAATGGGAGTCACATCCTTTGTCAAAAGAGACAACTAAGTTAATCTACAATTTTCCATGTAATTGGCACCATCCTAAACCAAATGATTTCAAAATACAAATTGAATAATAGCAAACATCTTCACTATGGACATCTTAAGCAGATGAAATTCTTCAAAGTACATGTCTCATATTTAATTGCAATTCATATAATTAGCTTAGAATTTAGGATGACTCGTCATAACAATCAAATTCTATACAATTTAAATAGTGTCGATGTTTTATTTAATTTATGTCGTAATAGAATGTCTTAAGGGGTCCCAATAGGATTCTTAAGGGGTCCTAATATGATGTCTTAACGGGATCAAAGAAGAGTATAATTAAGTATAAATATTAAATGATATAAACAAGTATTAGACTTTAGGGTGACTCATCATAACAAATGATATAATTAAGTATAATATTTAGGATATGTCCTAATAGGACGTCTTAAGGGGATGAAATACTTCAAAGTACATGTCTCATATTTAATTGCAATTGATATAATTAACTTAGAATTTAGGATGACTCATCATAACAATCAAATTCTATACAATTTAAATAGTTTCAATGTTTATTTAATTCATGTCGTAATAGAATGTCTTAAGGGGTCCTAATAGGATGTCTTAAGGGGACCTAATATGATGTCTTAAGGAGATCAAAGAAGAGTATAATTAAATATAAATTTTAAGTGATATAAACAAGTATTAGACTTTAGGGTGACTCATCATAACAAATAATATAATTAAGTATAATATTTAGGATATGTCCTAATAGGATGTCTTAAGGGGATGAAATACTTCAAAGTACATGTCTCATATTTAATCGCAATGGATATAATTAAGTAACATAGAATTTAGGATGACTCATTATAACAATCACATTCTATACAATTTAAACAGTGTCAATGTTAATTTAATTTATGTCATAATATGATGTCTTAAGGGGTCCTAATAGGATGTCTTAAGGGGTCCTAATATGACGTATTAAGGGGATCAAAGAAGTTATAAAAAAAAAATTGAAGTTGCCCAAGGAAACCAAATTTAACAATAATATACATGTTATTTAGTGATTATCTATATGTTATTTAGTGATTATCTATATGTACACAACTAAAGTACCTATATTTATAAGTATTCCACACATGTGTGTAGGTTGAATTTGCATCCTCTCCTTTTTGTTTCAAAATATGAGATCAATGTGATGATGGATTAAGGATACAAAAAATGATAATAAATCAATTTTAACTATTAATGTATGAGCAATATCAATATACAATCAAAAAAAGTATTTAAATATAATTTAACTAATAATTACCTATTTTTACCAAGTATTCCTTGTTGTTTAGGTTGAATCTACATGGACTCTCCTTTATGTCTCAAAGTATGTGATAAGTTTTTTATGATGGCTTAAGAATATAAAAGGACAATTTAAATCAATTTCAACTAATAACACACAAGTAATATCAAAACATGTATTTAATCTATTTAAAAGGACAAAATAAAACTAAAACTATATTTACCTATATTTACTTATTCCATTGTACCATTTACATCCTCTCTTTTTTGCAACACATCTATGATTATCTCATGCTCTTCCACATAAATTGTCCATAACTCTTTATTTGTAGGTCTTCCATGATATCGATCTAGTTTTATATTTGTTGCCACCACCAAATGTGAGTAGTGTATAATATTCTTAAGGGTTTCATAATCTTCAAATGTAGGAAGACAATTCTTCCTTATCGGGTATTTTCATAACCAAGTTCCAACAACCACCACTGATCCTATCGGATAACATGATAGTCATCATCAAAGAAGTTCTCAAAATTTGCTTAAGGGGATCAAAAAATTGTTATCAAAATTTGCTTAAGGGGATGTCTTAAGTGGATCACTGTAACTATTGTATAATGATAGCCATCATCATCTTCTCGAGGTGCTATTAACTTATTTTTAGTCTCCACACAATGAGCCAACCAATATATTTTATTTCCTCTTCATTCCCCTTAGGTGCAACAATAGCATACGCATGTCCTGCAAACAAAATTTGATTTAATAACTTGTGTGTGTCCATATAATTTGACCAATCTACATACATCTATTCATATGTATATAAATAAATAATTTAGTATTACATATTAGTAGTAAACTGAAATAAAATGAAATAAATTGAATTAAATTACCTTCTTGTACAAGGTCTGAAACACGACCATAGTCTTTTGATGCAAAGATTTGATCATTGTCTTCAATTGTTCTTTCATATTGATTGTGTGCTTGTGCAGGTGTCAGCAATATATGCTTCCACTCTTCAACCCATTTTGTATTTTCACATGCTTCTCAATCTCCTGAGATACAAAATTGACAAAAACATGCAAACTCCCTTGTCCAAATAGTTCATGTGCTTGCATTCAAACTCTTAATTGAATGTAATTTAGTAGATTCATTGATTGTCTCATAATCAAATCTAGGTAGAATGTTCTCTTCTTCAACCAACCAAAAGAATCGGTGAACTGTAGAGCACTCACTCGAACCAAGTGTAGATAATCTTGTATTGCACCAATCCACCATCCCACGTGCATCTTTAAATTTTATTGCATCCTCACATTTAAATTGTTCTTTAGCAAGAATTATTTTAACAGACACCAACTCCATCATGTTCTCCTTTACCATGCCTAGCTTCAAAAATTTCCACATATGTTGGACATTAAAGTTGATTCCACAAAGCCGGTTTACAATTTCTGAGAGGAACTGATTTTTGCTGAAATCGCATATTTTTAGAAAATATAATGATTTAAGCCTTAAAAAGTTCCATTTTAAGGATTCCAATTGAAGAGGGTTTGATCAAACCACCTTAGATCAAACCCCCTTGGATAGAACCTCGCTAGTTTTAAACCATACCTATAAATGAGTCTCCTTTATACCTATCAAAATGCTAATAAAAAATCACTTTTGATTTACCTTTTGGGGGATCAAATGAATTCATTTAAAATTTATCTCAAATGATTATGGTAGTCTTCAAAACGAGCTATCCAACGAATATAATTTTAATATGTTTTGGTTTTATTATGTATTTTTTTTTTAGTTTTATTAAACATAGGTTTTTCATCGAAAATGAAGGTCTTTGTTCTCCACATGTGGAAAAATAGTAGATTATCAAAACAAAATTGAAAAATATGAGTGCACCAGATATTGAAGTCCTTGATCCAACAAAAAAATAAATTGAATTTCGATATATACAAAAAAATTACACGTTATATAGTCGTGCTATGTCTGAATTGTAATTGGTTTGACTTCGAAACTTGATGAAAGAAGAAATATTCAATAAAAAACTATCTAACCAAGTGGAAGCACTAGATATCGGAGTTACAAATCTAAATTCGAAAGAATTAGAATTTTATCCTTCATGGAAAAAAAATTATGCATTATACGGTGTGCATCACTTTTTAAAAATGTTGTTTTCTGAAAAAAAACCAGTTTTCATGGGATATGGAAAAAGAAGTGCAATCTGATTCCAAAAATTTTGAAAAAAATATTCTTAGAATCTACAGATAAAATGTGACGAGACTATAGTTTGCATCATCTTCAAATTCCTCACGGTTAGCCGCTATAGGTGCCTGAATGTGAAGATTTAGTTAAAAAAATTAATTTCAGTGTCCAGTTTGGCCAAAAATTGTAAACCGCTATTGTGGGATCACCCTTAAGTTCCTTGTGAACCCTAAGTAACCAATAGAACATTCAAGCAATCTTGAGTTATCTCGTACAATTATCTAACCATATGAGGTGTTATGTCATCTGGATTCCTTTTTCTCTTAAATTTGTATAAAATATATTGAAATAGTATTGAACAAACTTTGACGAGTGTAACTGGTTGTCACTCAAATAGAAATGATACTCCCTCAAAAAATTTCTATCATCCTCTATGCTATCATTTGCATACATCTATAAACAATATGAACAAACATAGGCACTTGCACTGAATTAAAATATTGTGATTAAATTTCCTCTTGCGAAGCTAGAGTATAGTTTTTCATAAAATCAACCACTGATAGTATAGTACCAACTGGAAATGTGTTTCTACATACATGAAATTCGCCATCAAGCCATCAAGCATGTTGAGAGTGCATGACATATTTTAATACAATTTTATTCTTAAATTCTTATATGAATGCATGTACACTAACAAATTTTATGTAACTAAATCACAACATTTTCCATTTTTTGCATCTTTTAAAGAATAATCAACATTCTTAAATCTTTTGACATCTACTAATTATTTTCCAAAACCATTATCAACACTTTCATGCATACAAACTCCTGAGAATGAAATATTTCTACAACTAGTGCATTGTCCAAAAATACAAGAACTTATATAAAATAATTTCCCATTAGATCTTTCACAAAAAAACTTGATATAAACTCCCTTATTGTTTCAGGTGACATATTAATACCACATTCTTGCATAATCATGTTAGTATGCAAAGTACAACGTATATATCGAAAAACATCATAAAAATAACAAAATTGAACATGCATTTTACAACAACAAAATATTTGTTGCTTATTATTTTTACATACCAAGGTTTTTAATTTTTCAAAAAAAAGACCTTTGACTTATTTTAATATTACCAAGTAACACTAAATCACCACAAAATTTTCTATAAAATTTAGTTTGTGTTGTATCTAATAGGTGTTTTGGATGAGGATCGCGCACTTTGGACCCCACTCTTAATTTTAAAATATCTCTAGCATTAGATGTGAACTGCCAAAAACATATAACATGGACCAAGGAAAGAGGATTCCCTGACTAGGCTCTTAGGGTTTTGCAACCTAAGAGCACTTAGGTGGGATAATGGCTCTCTTTCCTCTAGGTTGATATGTTTGAGGCTAAGTTCATTCAAAAAGGGGGGATGAATTTGATGATGGTTGTGAATATGTGTGAAGTGTGGCTAAAACTAAAAGTAAAGTAAAACTAATCTAAATGTATGCAAGTGCAAGTAAACAAAATAAAACTAATGCAAACTAACTATATGCCCTAAATGTGTGTTTTCTGGAAATTGACAGAGCGGGATAGATGGTGTGCACCTGGAGAAATTTTGTTGCAGATGGATGCTCTTGGAAGCCTATGGAAAATGCTGGAAAATTGCAAAAGGACACTTACGCCAACTGGGGTGACCTAGTCCTCCAACTGGGAAACTTTCCCGAAATAGGTTCTGGGGAAATGGGTGCCTGAAAACACAAAAACCCTTTTCGGGCTAGGCACAGGGACAAGGTCGCCAATAGTGGTGACCTAGTCCTCTTGTGGCTTTCTAAGAAATTAGGCCTTGGTTTTGTGGGTTCCCGTGAATGTTTCCCTTTTCTGCAACAATCCCGTGATAGAAAGTCTAGAAAGTGACCTGCAACTTGTCTTTTGTCCTTCCTAGGGTTTGAGACTTGGATCTGACTTGAGAGGAGGGTAGGTACTTATTGCAACACCTTGTCCTTCACCTAACCTACATCAAAAGTTCGCAAACACATGCAAAGACCAAAAATAGATAGGGTTAGGATATAGGGGTTTACCTAAGTCAAAGCCCTTGATAGGTGATTAAACCCAAATGAGATAAACAAAAAGGAAAGGAAGAGTGAATGATAACACAATAAAGTAGCTTACCAAACCTTTGTTGATGGTCTGCAACATGCATGAGTATCTTCAATGGAGGAGGTCTGAAAACCCTAATGCTTGCTTGTGAAGTCTTGGTTGCTTGAGTGCTAGATGATTGAGTGCAAAAGAGATAGAGAGTAAAAATGAGCTAAGAGAGTAAAAAAATGAACCAAGAAAGTAAAAATGAATTAAGAGAGTAAAAATGAATCAAGAGAGAGACAAAATGGAAGCAAAAACCCTTATTTATACAATTGAAACCCTAATTTTCCCGAAGTGCAACCTAATAGGCCAACCCTAGGGTTTTGGAGGCAAGATTCTCGTTGAATCTTATTTAAATTTTGAATTTCATGCTTAGAGGGACTAGGTCGCCCAAAGTGGTGACCTAGTCCTCTTAGGCAAATTTTGATGATTGTCGGGAATTGGTTTATGTTTAATAAAGTCAATTACATTTGTCTCTTGAAACACACTTAGGTCGGGACTAAAGATGCATTACAAGGGAAAATTAGCATATGAAAAGGGTTGATTCAGGGGTGATAAGCCTAGATAAATGTGAAAATGCAACACAACACTTTACAACACTATGTCTTAAGGCTTAGGAATGTGCAATAATGTATTATTTAGGTGAATTATGTTGAAAAGGTCTTAGAAAAGTGAGGAAATGTATTACAGCACTTCACAACACCTTAGTAAAACACCGCTATGTTATTGATGAATTGCAAGCTTACAAGGCCGAATCAAGGTGATCAAGGCCAAAATCCACTGAAAAAGGCTAAAATGAGTGAAAAAGTGCCAAGGTATACACTTTTTGGCGACACAAGATGATACCCTAGTATTATCATGCCAATATTTTTCAATCAAAAGATTTGATTTCAACATTCAATTTCACGTCAGACCTTGAGAGTCGACCAGTAAAACTCCAACATTGGTTGATTGGATCATTTTTTATACTCTCTTTTTTTTGCCACTCTTAGCAATGTTTTAGGATGTATTTTTAAAATTTCACTAATATTGCTTACCATTCTTTTATTCAAAATTGCTTTATTAAATATACTAGTTTTTATAGCTCTTCTTGTTGCATTTTTATCTTTAGATCGACTTTTTTTTACAAAAGACTAAATGGCACTAGCTATAGTAGACATGTAGCATGTTTTACTGATTGATCTTTTCTTCTTGGTTTAAAAAAATCTCTAACTTTTTCATTACTTTTCTCATTTTCTGCATTCTCATCAATTGCATCATTAATTGACATTGAACTGAAATTTTTTTACAATAAAAGAATTCTTTGTATAATCTATTGGCATGTGTTCTTATTTGCCTCGAAGAAATCTTACCAGGAAGACTATCCAAAACATCACTTTCAATTTTAAATAAAATATATTCATTTTCAACATCACATCTTAGATTTTCATTTTCATCAACAAAACGATTTTCATTTTTCAAGTTCAATAAAAGGATTTTCATTTTCATTTTCAACAACAAAACAATTTTCATTTTCATTTTCAATAAAAGGATTTTCATTTTCATTTTCAACAACAAAACTATTTTTATCTTCATTTTCAACAACAAAACCATTTTCATTTTCATTTTCAACTCAAATCTTGAACTTTACGAATATTATCGATGTCAACTTTGTTATATCCAGCTTCTTTTAAATCTCCCATAAACACCGTTTCCATTTTATTCAAAGGTGTTCATTTGAAGACGTGCCTAGATTTGTGCCTATTGAAACATTCTCCATAGCATTGAAAGGTAGATTTGAGGACATGCCAAGAGTAATTTGTATAATCGTATTAGTTTCAACATTCACCTCTTGCAAGTTTGCATCGTCTACATCCATGGTCTCCTCAATGTTTTTATCTTCAATTGTTGTGGAATTGATTGCTTCAGCATCATTCATTGATCAAATTCTCATTCTTCTATCTCTTTGTATTTTTTCCTCCTCCTCTCTCTTTGCTTCAATTTCTTCAAGGGTTAATGCCTTCCTATCTTTCCTCTTATTCCAGCATTATGATCCCATGATTGAATTTTTTTTAAGTATGTACAAATGAATGTCAAAAACTTGAAAGTCTTCCTTCTTTGTTCCTCCTTCAAACAACTAGCAATTGAACAAAATTCCTCTTCCTCCTTCAAACAAGTAGCAATTAAATAAAATTCCTCTTCCTCCTTTGAAAACAAGTAGCAATTCAACAAAATTCTTTTGTAATAGTTTCCCAATGATGCTTCCTTTCAAAATTGAAAAAAATCCCAAGTTGAAAAATCTCTACAAGAAAAAAGTTGATAGAAAATAGGGAATATGTCATAGTCGACTGTACATAACAATTTCCTGACTTGAAATGTACTTTTTCGACAATAAAATTTAAAAAATGGTCAAAAATAACTCAGAGTTTCGTTTACCGATTTATATAAATCGGGATCCCATTTATTGAAGAATATTTGGTGAAGCTCTAGATGTTGTAGAGAATATTAGTTGCTCCTAAAGGAAATTGGTAATTTATTGTCTTGAAAATATAATGCTTCATAATTTCCCCTCTTATAATTTATTCAAATTTGAAAAAGTAATGCATTCAATTTGGTTCTTGAATTTAAGTTTGATTTAATAGAAATTGTATT
The DNA here is from genome assembly GCA_007115665.2 of Sequoiadendron giganteum. Classification (NCBI taxonomy): domain Eukaryota; kingdom Viridiplantae; phylum Streptophyta; class Pinopsida; order Cupressales; family Cupressaceae; genus Sequoiadendron; species Sequoiadendron giganteum. Next base: position 253,383,161 of record CM021100.1, on the reverse strand, counting down.
CAATCATTTGAATTTGAAATTGTAATTTTTGTTTGAAATTTTTGGTGACATGATAGAATTTGAAATATATTTATTTTGTTGTCTACACCATTTATTGTTTGTGCAATTACCTATAGTAAATGGGCTTGACCCATGTGCATGTGAGAGCAAGTATGAGAGAATATGCATTCGATAATCTATCTAATTGATAGGAACTTGAATTTATTGCAGCGTAGACATCATAAGTATATTAAAATGTGTAAAAATAAACTATTTTGACTTTTGAACTCTTTTCAAATGGGTGGTTGCTGTAAACATTAAATTCTACAAGTAATTAAAAAAGTGTGTATTTTGAACCAACTTATCCTATATTGTAAGTGCATTTGAATCTATTTTGTCTGTTTTTAATAATAAACTACACATGCACAAATGAACAGATATTAATGTATGTGAAATACTTTACTAAACTTTTCATTTTCTTGTATTGATTATTCAAAACAAATTAAATGCCTAACAGATGGAATGCCATTAATATATGGGCAGGTAAAGGACCCTCTCCCCTATTCTATAATAAGAACAAATCCTTCCCTCTCCCCCTCCCCTCTCTTTCCTCAAATCAAAACAAAACAAAAAACCTCTGTTAAAAAACCTCAGCATTCAATTACGTATGGATATTTCTATGTGATCTTACACGGCACGCTAGCAATACAATTAATGGAGTTCTTTATCAAAAGAGACTTGTACAATATTTGTCGTCCTCTATGCGTATGAAAGTTGCAAACCAGGCTGTCCAGCTTTTAACGATCCTTCCATTCTGATTTGACTCTTTCTGTAATAATTATCTTTATATTTTAGCTTTCCACGTACACAATGCCGGTGGGAATCCCATAAAGTTTTCTCCTTTCATCATAAAAAAGGGGCACAGTGGACCTTATAACGGTCCTGCCCAGTCCTTCAGAATATCATGTGAGATGGCATAAGATATTTACCCAGACAATTGTATCAAACTTAACTCAGCCATTAAAACAATAGGTACAAAAGTGTATATTTTCTTTGAAAGGGAAAGGAAAATTACAACTGCTTGCTTCCAAGTTGCCTTTACTTCACCATAACAGGCATTTAAAAACAAGCCACTGTAAAGAATGCGATGATGCATAACGGAGAGTACAAATCGGGGAAACGGGATTTGTGTATCCCTCAAATCAAACTCTTTCTACCCAAAAAACAAAACGGGGAACACATACCAGGGAACAGAGTTTTCCCATAGTTAATGACCAGAACCGTTCTTGCCCAAGACTAGGGTAGAAAGATTAAATGGGTACATGACAGAAGAATTCCCGGTCCAAATCTGGTGTGAAAACATGGCATAAACTGTTTCAGTGGGATGAGTTCCATCCCAGAACACATGCTTGCTTGTATCGTTGCAAAACATGGTCTGTGGATTAGTCTTCCCACAGCTCACCTGTGCATTGAACATTCCTGATCCACAGCATGCATTCGTTGTATCATTAAATCCTGCAACCCAAAATTTGCATACACTGGTTACACTGTTTCTGCAACAAAATTGCTAACACTGGGGATGAAAATGTAACTTGGGGACCTAAGGGTTTATAGCTTACCATAGGCTTTGGCGTTTTGGATTATATTCATAAAATAATTGTAAGTATTAAGTTGAATGATGGACGCCCCATCTAGTTTTTGATTGAGGTGAGCCACAAGCGCCTGGAAAGCAGTGTTATATGCAATAGCTAGCTGGTTTGCCGCATCCAGACATTTACCTTTGGCTACACTGTATCCAGCAAATCTGATATTAGGAGTACATCCCACAGCTGGAATGTTCAATACAAGGAATTTCCTTGCCCCCCTATGGTAAAGCCTCTGTCAAGTCACATAGCCACATAATCATTAGCATGTGTTTTTCACAATTTATATAGTATTCTTAAAAGATTGTTTCTCAAATCAATTGTGTATACTTTACTTTGTTTTGCAAATGGATAGTAATGGATAAAACATGATCATTCTTCTTAAAAATAACTAATACTTGTTTGCAAATGGGAAATAATGGGTAAAGTGAAATTTCTGCAACTTACTGCTATATACTGATCGAATTTGGCGAGCAGCATCTGGACGAAAAGTTTAGGGGTAGTGGTATTTTGGAAAGTAGTGTTGGTTATGTAGTTGCCAATATCGTTGCCTCCAATTGTAATGCAAAATAAAGACTTGCCCAAGTAGGATTTAGCTTGCGCATGTCCAGATGGGTGCGTTGTCTTTAATTTATAAGAAAAGTGTTCGAATTGCTTTACTTGGTGACTCAGACTGATAATGTTCTGCAAGATTGAAGAGGATGAACCATAGAATTTTTTTAGTGATTCATATAATAACAGAAAAAAATCATGGTTTATTCAAGTTTGAATCGATGTTTTGGATAACCCATCAACAATATGAAGAGATTGGAAATGCCCATTTAACCACATGCACATTTGATTCCAAAATATTTTTTTTGAATACCGCATAAACTGTAAAAAACTCGTGCCAATTCGTAACCTAATTTAACTTTTGAAGCAAAACTCTTTGTACAGCGACAGAAATGAAAGAACGGTTTCAGTAGTCAGAAATAAAAGAAGGGAAAGGAGAATAGACCGCTCCGGCGCCGGTTGAGTCGAGCAATCCGCTACCTCCTGATGCAAAATTTAACCCTCTCGTAAAATTGGCCTTTGGTTGCAGATATGGTGGGGGATAGGGAAGCCCCAAATAAGTAGCTGCAGCCAAAATTTATGCATCATAAAAGAAGTACAGTCTGTTGTATAATGAGGAAAGCTGGTTTAAAAGTACCTAAACAGAGAAAAAACAGAGCATTTAGGTCTATAACAGCATATTATACAAACCCACGAAATCGAAAGCGGTGCGGCCATTGGTAAAGCGACCAGTTGGGGAGGGGAAAAAGGAGACGCCATATGGTGTGAAGTTTGCACGCGCTAGACAGTGGGGAATGTAATTGTTGTTCCCTGCGTCTGCTAAAGAGTCTCCCAACACAAACATAGCCGGCACATATGGCTCTTTCCGAGCTGCTACAGAACGACTGATTATCCATAGCCCAACTAAAATACTCAGCATTGATTTCTCCATTGTCCCCCTAAAATCCCAGCACACCCGTTGAAACTCTAATTCATTTGCCTATTTATTAATCACAAGTAATAAGAAGTGGGTAGTTCTCACAAGTAGAAATCTCGTGAATATATAATATTTACAGGCATTGATGAGAGGACAGAATTCACGCTTCAAGTGGATTGTTGACCCCACTGCGAGTGAAAAAATAAGAATGAGACTGTAGAGCTAATTCACAGTTCCTTGCGGGGTCCACTGCTAAAGCTTTCATATTGTTTCAATCGATCTTTTCTTTCGGATCAACGCCACGTAGATCTTGGTAGATGTAATCTCCGAATAAGCAGTGCACATGTTAGTGCTGACATGAAAATGATGCTGAGGTGAAGCAGAAGGGTCCACAGTTTCAAGCATGCCAATGCACTTTTAATTACCTAAATACTTTATGAGCTTGTAAAATTCTGTCGGAAACTTCTGATGGCTTGTACGGAACAGCGAACTGTCAACTCTATCCCCACTGTAAATAAAATACCATTGGTGTGTAAGGATGCTTTGGATTCGCATTGTCTTGTGACGGTTAAGGGATAAAGATGGTGTTCGCTGTAACGTAGATGTGGATTTTGAAATCAACCATGTCTGTAAGTAATTTCTTTCCAGGACTATAAATTTTTATTGCTCGGCATTTGACTTTTTACTTTATTTTATATTAAGATAATAAATTATATAACCTAGCTGACAAGCAGCCTAAACAACTGTTAATTTATTTCTTAATTGATTCTATACAGTTAGATAGAGGAGATAGTGGTTGAGCACTTAAACTTCAGGTTTCTCAAATTTTTATTTCAAAATTTCAATTTATTACGAAATTTTTGGATGTGTTTTTATTTTTGATAATTAAGGTTTTAGGGTCATAATATCAAATATGATACCACATCAGCATGTATTTTGTTGAGGTGTTCAAAAGGGTTCTAAAAAAAAATTAAAGCAGTTAGTTGTGCACTAAGTCATGTTTCATTAGTGCACTAATGTTGCGTCAAATGATTTGTTGCTTTTTAAATTAACGGAATACATTTCATTTAGTTATGGGCACTCATCATCAACACTAACAACTTTAAATTCATAACTATTGTTGCAATATTGTTAAAAATATTGGTCATTAAATCAATAAATGTTATAACAATTATTGGAACATGCTCAACTTTAAAGTCATAACTATTGATGCAATATTGTTAAAAATATTGGACATTAAATCAATAAATGCTATAACAATTATTGGAACATTCTCAACTAGTGGGTCTCTTCTTCTATTGTATTAAATAAAAATTGATTGGTAGGTTTTGTTGAGCTAACCACTCTCATCTTGACTGTTGATCTTGTTGACTCAATGTCACTTTGGGTTTAGGTTCAAATATTGATGTGGAAGTTCATTGATTTGCACAAGTTTTGATATAATGACAAATCTATAGATTGTTAGACTCAATCTCTCAAATGATTTTATGCTGACATTAAATTGTCTAATATATTGTATATTCAAAAATATAAAAAGATCTCTTGAAAAAAAAACATAAATCTTAAAACTTAAAAATTGAATATAATTTGAAACATTGCAAAAACACCAAACTACTTGATAATGAGCGTCAATTATCAAATATATGAGAATTTTCAGAAGAATAAATGTGAGGGCCACATGTTAAAAGCATTGGCTGCTTTTGAATTGATCTATATGTTGTATTCTTGAAAGGTATATTCTATAGAATCTATAGTATAGATTGTAGTGGTTAAATTTTATGGATCAATTAGTTGTTTAACTTAAAATATTTTGTTTGTTGGTAGGGTGTTTTTAATTTTGAGATAGTGATTGTTTTGGTGATTTGTTAAATTTTAGGGTGTTCAAGTGTGGCTCTAACACTGAAATAGCCATCATTTTGGCGTTTTGTCTATCTTTGGTTCAACTGTGGCTCATTTTCCAACATCCATATCAGAATGCAAGTGTTTGAGATTCTAGCTCTACCAGTCCTCTTGATGACTGGTTCATCTCCATCTTTGATTCAACTGTGACTCATTTTCCAACACCCAAATCAGAATGTAAGTGCTCTGAGATTCTATCTCTACCACTGAACTATCAATCCTCTTGATAACTGATCTATCTTCTATTCAAATATGACTCATTTTCCAACAAATGATGCCTTGAAAATGACGTTAGAAAAAAAAAAAAAAAAACTCCTCGTCACCTGTGAGCGCAGCTCTGATAGTTAAAAGAACTGCCTAATATGGCGCTTAGATTTTATGGACGTGTAACTCTGTATTTAAGCGTTTTCACAGTAGAATACAGTCAACTTCTGTGGAAAACAGTATGGAATTAATGTTGAAATTGCAGTCCATCAAAAAGTGAAAGGTTATAATAAAAATAAATAATTAATTATTATTTTGATGTTGGTCACTGTAATCACGATCCATTTATTCCAGAAACATCGTAAGCTTTCATTCCATCCCACTATCATAATAATTTAACTTATAAGGATGCTCGAGAATTCGCATATATTATTTTATATATTCGAACGTACTGTTCAGAGCAGTATCGTCTTTTGATCATTAATATTATTTATTTTAATCATTGATCAACTCAGATGCTCTTTTTAAATATTTTTGTTCTTGAAGTGGTTGGGTGTTCAGCAGGGAAAAGCATTTGCCTTTTGTCTTTTATTAAGTACATGGATAAAAGTGTATACTCTTTTTTATATAGAGATTAGGTGGTAATAAGTATTTTTTAATCTTTCAAAAGTTTATAATTATATTGATACAGTAGACATGTTTTATATGGTTCTATGTTAATTAGTGAGTGGAGGATTATAAGAGACTCATTAATTTCTTAAAAGTTTATGGTTATGTTGATATTGTAAACATGTTTTATATGGTTTTGTATTAATTAGTGGATGGAGGATCGTAAGAGGTTCATTTATTTTTTCAATTGTCAAGCTTCTAATTTTTTTTTATAAAAATAAAAACATATGCTTTTTTTTTATACTATTTGATATTGTTGGAAAATATATCATAATATTGTTCAGTTTTCTTTTTATTTCAATCTTAAATGTTTTAGTTAAAATCGTTTTGTTATTTTAGTTACAATTGATCTCTCCCCTTAAGTTTTCTATTGATTTAGACTAGACCACTTTACAAGAACTTGGCTGGTCACATCTTTGCTTACAAAATTCAAATTTGAAAACTCTTACTCTTAAAAATGATTTTATCAAGATTTGATTGTTACTCCATTTGCCCATACCACCAAATATCTCTAGTTAAGCCACTAGAACCATGAATGTACATAAATCTTTATCTCAACTCAAAACCATCATCGAATCATCTACACTTATACATCTAAAAATCAAAACATAAATAATTTTTAAAATATCATTAAATTATATTACATTACTAATGAAAAAGTAGATCTCTCATTACACTTGTAAACACATACTTTATCTTCTAACTACTAGTGAAGAAATAGACTTCTCATTACACTATAACAAGTACAATAGAAAATAGCACATCTAAAAGATTGCATCAATAAAAAATGATGGTAGAGCCAAACTGAAGGGCCCACAGTTGACGTATGTCTATATAATAGGACACTGAAACAGATTATGTTATATACTTAATTATGTAAGGAGATGCGGGGAAATCAACATGAATTACTTAAAATGAGTGGATAGAGATTAATTCATAATGATGAAATTTCAGTGTCCGTCAAAGATCATAATTAAAATAAATATTTATTTATTCTTTTGATGTTTGCCACTGTAACCATGATCCGTTTATTCCTGAAACAAAGTAAGCTTTCATTCCATTCCAACACGTGAAGTGCAATGTTGAATAGATTAGCCTCATAATAATGTTTTACTATGTAACGGATGGTTTCTACAATCAAATCCACCCCACTGTCATAATAATTATATACTTTTACAGATGCTCGAGAATTGGCATTTTTCATATTACGAGTTCAAACGTATTGTTTAAAGCATTGCCCTCGTGTGAGCATTAATATTATTTATTTATCTTCTAATCTAATCATTGGTTGACTCGTATGCTATCTTTAAATCTTGTCATTCTTGAATTGGCCAGGTATCCAGGAAATTCATTTACCTTTTTCCTTTATATATGCATAACAGTTTATATTTTTATTTTTAGGTTAGAGAAATTTGGTGGTGTTGAGTGTTTGTTAGTTTGTAATTTAGATTTGAATTTTTGGTATGTTGATATGGTAGATATGGTTTATCTCACTTTGTGCTAATTAGTAGGTCAAAGAATATATGAGGCTCACATAATTATTCAAATGTTAGACTTCCAATTCTCTTCAAGATTGAAATAAAAAGAACATTTACTTTTCTTTTTATATTATTTGACATTGTTGAAAAATGTATTATTTTAGTGTTCAATTTTTTTCTATAATGTATAAATTTATTTCAATCTTGAATCTACTAGTTAATTGTTTCACCTAAAATTTTAGTTAAAATTGATTAAAGAAGATGTTCTCTTTAAAAAATAAAATTAATTAATTTTAAAAAAAATATTAAATATAAGTATATATTTTTCATTCTGGGGTTAGATAGATCAGGTGGTGTTGAGTGTTCGTATATACTTTAGGCTTGAATCGATGTATCATAAAATTATATTCCCTTCGTATAATGAGGAAAGCTGGTTTAAAAGTACCTAGACAGAGAAAAAACAAATCGAAAGCAGTGCGGCCAATTTTATGAAAAAATGTAACTGTTAAAAAAATTTAAATATCAGTTTCAAATCTATTTAGAAATAATTATATAAAATTAAAAATAATTTAATCCTTATTCAACTCATTATCTAAATTTTCAACATGCTCACTAATAAAACACAAATGATGTATTATTTTGAAAAAAAACAAAGCTCTTGAATTTTTTTAATAGTTTAATTTTTAAATCCATCTATCTAAAAAACATAAATTATTTGTAAAAGTCAAATGAACACAAAAGTTGTATTATCTTGAAAAAAATCAAAGCTGGAATCACTAATCATTGTAAACAAAATGTTAAGCTCGAATCACTAATCACTGTAAACAAACATGCTATTGAAAAAACAATGAAAATTTGCTTTATGTTATTCATATGATATCTTATATATATTAAAAAATGTAAAATTAGAAAATATTGATAATTAGAAATAAATGTAAAAATCTTAAATTTACTTTACAATTCACAAAAAGTTTATAAATTCATATAGAAAATAAATTTTGTTAAAATATTCAAAAAGTTAAAAAACAATTATATTTTATTTTGAAAAGATTTTGTATTAATATATATTTTTATAATAAATATTATAAATCATATATATTAAAATAAACAATGATAACTATTAGTAAAAATGTTTGAATCTTAAATTTATTGTTAAAAATATTTAAAAAATTAGAAAGAACTATATTTAATTTAAAAAATTCTATTTTGAACAGATTTTGAATTAATAAATATATTTATAATAAATCATATATATTAATATAAAGTGAAATTAGAAAGAATTATTCGAATTCTAAACTAATTTATATTTTTATCGTAAACATTATGTGTGTATATATATCTACTACCATAAATTTTTACGGTTTAATAATAATTTTAAGCGTTATATTTACGATTATATAAAAACATAACAAATCAAATGATACAGTCTAATAAATTTTTACGTCCAAAATACAAAAAACGATAAACTAGACTATCAAATTCCAAGCCTGGTGTGAAATTTGCACGCGCTAGACAGTGGGGAATGTAATTGTTGTTCCCTGCGTCTGCTAAAGAGTCTCCCAACACAAACATGGCCGGCACATATGGCTCTTTCCGAGCTGCTACAGAGCAACTGATTATCCACAGTCCAACTAAAACACTCAGCATTGATTTCTCCATTCTCCCTCTAAAATCCCAGCACGCCCGTTGAAACTCTAAATTCATTCGCCTGTTTATTAATCACGAGTAATAAGAAGTGGGTAGTTGTCACAAGTCGAAATCTCGTGAATATATAATATTTACAGGCATTGATGAGAGGACATAATTCACGCTTCAAGTGGATTGTTGACCCCACTGCGAGTGAAAAATTTAAAATGAGATTGTAGAGCGGGGTCCACTGCTAAAGCTTTCACATTGTTTTAATCGATCTTTTCGTTCGGATCAACGCCACGTAGATCTTGGAAGATTAATCCCCAAATAAGTAGTGCACATGTTAGTGCTGACATGAAAATGATGCTAAGGTGAACCAGAAGGGTCCACAGTTTCAAGCATGCCAATGCACTTTTAATTACCTAAATACTTTATGAGCTTGTAAATTTCTGTCGGAAACTTCTGATGGCTTGTACGGAACAGCGAACTGTCAACTCTATCCCCACTGTAAATAAAATACCATTGGTGTGTAAGGATGCTTCGGATTCGCATTGTCTTGTGACGGTTAAGGGATAAAGATGGTGTTCGCTGTAAAGTAGATGTGGATTTTGAAATCAACCATGTCTGTAAGTAATCTTTGTTTTAAGGACTATAAATTTTTATTGCCCGGCATTTGACTTTTTATTTTATTTTATATTGAATTAAGATAATAAATTATATAACCTAGCTGACAAGCAGCCTAAACTGTTGTTAATTTCTTAATTGAATTTGTAAAGATGTGATCTATACTGTTAGATAGAGGAGATAGTGGTTGAGCACTTAAACTTCATGCTTTTCAAAATTTTATTTGGAAATTTCAATTTATTGTGAAATATTTGAATGTGTTATTTTTTTTTTATAATTAAGATTTTAGGGTCACATCATCATGTGTTTTGTTGAGGTGTTCAAAAAGGTTCAAAAAATGTTAAACGGATAATTGTGCATTAACTCGTGTTTTATTAGTGCACTGAGGTGGCGTCACATGATTTGTTGCTTTTTAAATCTAAGGAATACATTTCATTTAGTTATGGGTACTCATCATCAACACTAACAACTTTAAAGTCAGAATTATTGGTGCAATATTGTTAAAAATATTGGACATTAAATCAATAAATGCTATAACAATTATTGGAACATGTCCAACTATAGGTCCCTTCTTCTAGTGTATTAAATACAAATTGATCGGTAGGTTTTGTTGAACTAACCACTACCATCTTGAGTGTTGATCTTGTTGACTAAGTGACACTTTTGGTTTAGGTTAAAATATTGATGTGTAAGTTGAGTGGTACATTCTATAGATTATTAGGCTCAATCTCTCATATGATTTTATGCAGACATTAAATTGCCTAATATATTATATATTCAAATATATAAAAAGATCCTTTGAAAAAGAAAAAACATAAATCTTAAAACTAAAAAATTGGATATAATTTGAAATATTGCAAAAACACCAAACTACATTGATGATGAGCGTCAATTATCAAATATATGAGAGTTTTCAGAAGAATAAATGTGAGGGGCACATGGGCTGCTTTTGAATTAATCTATATGTTGTATTCTTGAAAGGTATATTCTGTAGAATCTATAGTATAGATTGTAGTGGTTGTTAAATTTTATGGATCAATTAGTTGTTTAACTTAAAATCTTTCGTTTGTTGGTAGGGTGTTTTTAATTTTGAGATAGTGATTGTTTTGGTGATTTGTTTATCTTTGGTTCAAGTGTGATAGCAATAGTTTTGGCGATTTGTCCATCTTTGATTCAACTGTGGCTCATTTTCTAACATTCATATCAGAATGCAGGTGTTTGAGATTCTAACTCTACCAGCGAACTACCAGTCCTCTTGATGACTGGTCTATCTCCATCTTTGATTCAACTGTGGCTCATTTTCCAACACCCAAATCAGAATGTAAGTGCTCTGAGATTCTATCTCTACCACTGAACTATCAATCCTCCTGATAACTGATCTATCTTCTATTCAAATATGACTCATTTTCCAACAAATGATGCCTTGAAAATCACGTTAGAAAAAAAAAACCTCCTCGTCACCTGTGAGCGCAGCTCTGATAGTTAAAAGAATTGCCTAATATGGCGCTTAGATTTTATGGACGTGTAACTCTGTATTTAAGCGTTTTCACAGTAGAATACAGTCAACATCTGTGGAAAACAGTATGGACTTAATGCTGAAATTGCAGTTCATCAAAAAGTGAAAAAATATAATAAAAATAAATAAATAATTAATTATTATTTTGATGTTGGTCACTGTAATCACGGTCCATTTATTCCAGAAACACCGTAAGCTTTCATTCCATCCCACTATCATAATAATTTAACTTATAAGGATGCTCGAGAATTCGCATATATTATTTTATATATTCGAACGTACTGTTCAGAGCATTATCCTCGTTTGAGCATTAATATTATTTATTTTAATCATTCATCAATTCAGATGCTTTCTTTAAAGATTTTTGTTCTTGAAGTGGTTGGGTATTCAGTAGGGAAAAGCATTTGCTTTTTGTCTTTTATTAAGTACATGGATAAAAGTGTATACTCTTTTTTTTATATAGAGATTAGGTGGTAATAAGTGTTTTTCAATCTTTCAAAAGTTAATAATTATATTGATACAGTAGATATGTTGTATATGGTTTTATGTTAATTAGTGAGTGGAGGATTATAAGAGATTCAGTAATTTTTTAAAAGTTTATGGTTATTTTGATATGTAAACATGTTATATATGATTTTGTATTAATTAGTGGGTGGAGGATTGTAATAGGCTCATCTATTTTTCAATTGTCAAGCTTCTAATTTTTTTTATAAAAAATAAAAACATATACTTTTCTTTTTATACTATTTGATATTGTTGGAAAATATATCATTATATTGTTCAGTTTTGTTTTTATTTCAATCTTAAATCTTTTAGTTAAAATTGTTTTGTTATTTTAGTTACAATTGATCTCTTCCCTTGAGTTTCCTATTGGTTTAGACTAGACCACCTTACAAAAAAAATGGCTGGTCACATTTTAACTTAAAAATGATTTTATCAAGATTTGATTGTTACTCCAGTTGCCCATACTACCAAATATCTCCAATTAAGCCACTAGAACCATGAATGTACATAAATCTTTAGATCTCAACTCAAAACCATCATTGAATCATCCACACTTATACATCTAAAAATCAAAACATAAATAATTTTTAAAATATCATTAAACTATATTATATTGATATTCTTAAACATTATCCTATTATTTTACATATTACTATATTTTGTATAACACTTAAAACAGTCTAATTACTAGATCTCTCATTACACAGTAACAAGTACAATAGAAAAGAGCGCATCTAAAAGATTGCATCAATAAAAAAATATTTGACCTAATCCAACCCTAAACAAAGTCATACTGCACAATTAATTTAGATATTGATTAGAGGATATAATTCACGCTTCAAGTGGATTGTTGACCCCACTGGCCACGAGTGAAATAAGGATGACTATGAGGTTGCAGAGCTAATTCACAGTTCCATGTGGGGTCCACTGCTAAAGCATTCACGGAGTTTGAATCCATTTTTTTCTTAGTCAAGACCATGTATTTCTTGGCAGGTGTGATCTCCAATATGCAATGCACATTTTAGTGGTGACTTAAAAAATGATGCTAGAGCCAAACTGAAGGGCCCACAGTTGACGTATGTCTATCTAACAAGACACTTAAACTGATTATTTTATATACTTAAAAATATGGAAGGAGATGGGAAAAAATCAACAAGAATATTAGTGGATAGGGATTAATTCATAATATAATTTAAGTATTGTAAAAATATTAATTATGGAAAATTTACCATCAACAATTTATGTCGAAACTGTCAATAATTCATTACAAGAAAATTCACCGTCATGATAAATTTATCTCAAAGAAAATTCATTACTAACAATTCACCGCCACAAAAAATTAATATATATTAAAACTTCTACGCCTTATATTTCTTTGAAGATATATTCTATAAAATCCACAGTACAGATTATAGTGATGACTGAGCTTTTCAGAGTAGATTACATTCAAAATCTGTGGAAAATGGTATGTAATTAATGATGAAATTTCAGTGTCCGTCAAAAATCATAATTAAAATAAATATTTATTTATTCTTTTGATGTTTGTCACTGTAACCATGATCCGTTTATTCCAGAAACACCGTAAGCTTTCATTCCATTCCAACACATGAACGTGCAATCCTGAACAGATTAGCCTCATAATAATGTTTTACTATGTAACGGCTGGGCTCTACAATCAAATCCACCCCACTGTTATTACGCCGAGAGGCGTTCCCTACAGTGGCATCACAACCACAGCCAAAATCCGTGTACATTCGAAATTGTTGGAAATATTTTGACGTGCACTCTGCCGGTCAAGATGGAAATGGAGGATACAGAGAAGTTGGAAGTGGAAGAGGTAGCCGCTGGCGTTGGAAGAGGCAGCCGTTGGCGTTGGAAGAATATGGACGATGATGTTTAACTGAAGAATATAGAAGATGAAATGCTTATTGGATAAAACGTTACAAACAGTGATATGCGTTACATGTTGCACGATCCCATTCCATGAGTAACGTGTTCTTTGTCTCAATTAAAAATTATTCATATGCGCATTGTGTTCATATTTTTCGCTTCCTAAGCCATTTGTAGCATTCTGAGTAGATCGATCTGTGTTCTTCGAATTGGCAATCACAGTTTCAATTGGTCTTCAACAACAACTCTCTGCATCGACGACGAAGGTATGATATTGTTCACTGTTGCATGTGAATTGTGTTGATATTCTCCCATCTATGCATACAATCTGTCCTCCACCAAATTTTGTTTTTCTTTGTAAGGCATCAAAACTTATAGTAGATCGTTCTTTGTTGTTTAATTGCAGGATATTAACATTGCCAAACATTTCACAGAAGATTTGAGCATCGGTTGCTAGATATTTGGATTGCGAAGGAGGTGGAGAGTTTAGAAATATTTTAATTAGCGCCCAAATCAAAAGCTAACTCGATTAACATTTATTCTAAGAAATTTGTTTCACAAGAATTGTCGTGCTTGGAAATGCTTTGTTGGCTTGGTTTGATGTTCTTTGGATACGTTTCTCATTGTACTTTCCTTGCCCCGGTTTGATGTTCATAAGAAACATTTATCGGTTTGTCAAAGAGTTCACCCACCTTGCCTTGTCTATGCATCCTCATTCCATATGCATGTCTACGAGGGGAGCTGCAATTACAAAATCTGATAATAATCCACTCATCATGTTGTGATAGATGCCTACGCATCCTTCCATAGCTCTCTTTTAAGAACAGGCCAAGAGAATACTCGCAAGCTGGTTTTGGAATTTCTCTTTACATTTGTCTTATGCATGTTCATGTCATTGAATAAGTTGAGAATTAGAGTTTCTCGTGGAAAGATAATGAACAACATGGGTTGTAACTCCTCCATGAAAAAATCTGGAAAAGGTTGGTCTGAAAAAAGATTAGGGAAAAAGTTGGAACCTATCTACACCCACGTTCACTTGTGTTGCCAGAGAATAAGAGACATTGATGAGGAATTTAATAGCTGTATAAATGCTCATTTATAGAGATTAACTACACCCACGTTCACTTGCGTTGCCAAGAAAAAGAGGGAGCGTCCCAACAGAAACCTTATAAAGAGAAGGTATGGTAGCTTTGAGAGAATAAGAGGAATTGTTAAAAATGAGATGCCAAGACTCTTATTCTGTTATGGAAACATTCTAGTCTGCAGAGCAGATGGAGCGTCAGCCAAAATTACCATCTTGTTTAAGAGTATCCCCCTTATCATGCTAGCTACCCTATTTTTATGTGTGATTAAATGTTCTACCTTATATGCAAAAACTACACACAATCTGCACGTTTCAATGTTGTCCATGCATGAAATTTCGTTATCACTTGGTTGTGATAGAATAGGCTTACCCTCTTTATCCCGGCTAGAACAAATACTAGATAAAGCATTGTACGCAAAATAAAGCATTTTTGTTAGTGTTTACATCACGTTAAATTCCTTTGTTGTCTTTGATCTCCAATTTTAGGTAACAAAGATCATTAGGATTATGATGATAATATCCCTTTTAATTTGTCTCTTCTTTTGTAGTAATTTCTTTTGTCATAAGTTCTTTCTTACTTTATGCATGGATTGATGATTAATTTTGTAATTTAATGTGATTTAGTCTTATAAATTAATAACTTTTGAAAATAATCATCAAAGTCAATCAATTTTTTTTTATAATAATTAAAATTATGTTAAGTTAACATGGTCATGGAATTATTAAAAATTATTAACATCAATTAATATTCACCTATGTGGCATAATGAATTATTATATACTTAAAATAGAAACATTAACCGTAACCTTTATTAAATAGAAAATAGAAAATAAAGTATATAAAAACCCTAATTGAATCTTACACCTAATCTTGATAATAATTTTGAAGATGTAAAATTATTTTAAGTTATCATGGTCATGAAATTATGAAAATTTAGTAACATTACTATGATGAATTGTGCAACCTTAGACTATTGAAGAACGAATCAATAGAAGGAAAAAATCAAGGAAATTATGGTGTTTATCAGTGAAGTTAAGCAAAAAAGGTGTAAATTTATATTTGATTATGTAGAATTTATAAAAATAAAAAACTCAAATCAAAAAAATCAAATAAAAAAAAATTGTTGAAACAAGAAAATCAAAATCAAAATATTTTTTTTTTTTGTTGAAACAAGAAAATCAAAATCATATATATTTGATCACAAAAATAAATAAATAAATCAAAGATTAAAAAATAAGTTAATTAAAAGATCAAATAATTAAATCAAAGACAAAAATAAATTAATTAAAAGATCAAATAAATAAATGAAGAGATTTGATAAAAAGAGAAATCAAAATAAATCAATCAAAAAAGAAAATTAGAGATTTGATCACAAAAAATTGATTAAAATATCAAATAAATGAATCAAAGGTAAAAATATAAATTAAATGATCAAGGAAATTTAATCACAAAGAGAAATAAAAGATAAATCACAAAGATTCAAATAAATTATAAAAGATCAAATAAATAAGTCAAAAATAAAAATAAAATAAAAGATTAAATATATAAATAAATAAATTTAAGATAAATCAATCAAAAAGAAAAAAACAAATATTTAAAATATAAATTAATAAGAAATACTAAATAAAAAAAACCTTACAAAGATATGAATACATAAGGTTAAATTAGGGTTTTGTATAGGGTGTAATTGCACTTAGGGTTCAATTATGGTTATGATTCAATTAGGGTTAGAGTTCAATTAGGATTATAGTTATGGTCAAGTATAAGGTTCAATTAGAGTAACTATTAGGGTTAAGGTTATGGTAGAATTGGAGTTAGGCTTACTATTAGGGTTGAATTAAGGTTAAGATTAAATTAGGGTGAGGGTTATTGTTTAATTAGGGTTAGTGTTCACTTAAGGTTATGATTGTGGTTAGGGTTTGGGTTAGTGTTATATAATAAATCTTGGGGTTAGGGTTACAATTGGAGTTCAAGTAGGGTTACAATTGGAGTTCATGTAGAGTTACAATAAAGGTTAAGTTTATGATTCAATTATGGTTTAATTATTAAGGTTGAATTAGAGTTAGTATTAGGGTTTGGGTGCAATTAGGGTTTATTTTAAGGTTGAATTAGGGTTACAACTAGGATTCAATTAGGTTCATAATTAGGGTTATAATGTTTTATTGTTCAATTATAGTTTAACTATGGTACCCGTTAGAATTCAACTAAAGTTAGAGTTCAAATAGGGTTAGGATTAGTGTTAGGGTTAGGGTTCAATTAGGATTAGTGTTAGGGTTAGGGTTCAATTAGGCTTAGGGTTAGGGTAAGAGTTAGGACTAGGATTAGTCTTAGGTTTAGGGTTCAATTAGGGGTAGGATTCTATTATAAATCTTTGGGTTATGGTTATAGTTGAGTTTCAAATAGGGTTATGATCAAGATTAGGTGTAAGATTCAATTAGAATTAAATTTAAGTTAGGATTATAGTTAGGGTTCAATTATAATTAAATGTTAGTTAGGGTTTAATTAGTGTAAGGTTAGTGTTACCTGGTTAGGATCCAATTAGGGTTATGATTAAAATAGTGTTTAGAGTTAGGATTAGAGTTCGATTAGGGTTAGGGTTAAATTAGGGTTAGATTTTAGTTATGATTGTGGTTAGTCTAATTATGGATAGTTTTTAATTAGGGTTAGTATTAGGGTTCAATTATGTATCTATTTGGTTAGGGTTTAATAAGGGCCAAGTTTATTGTTGGTTTTCATTAAGGGTTAAGGTACAACTACGATTAATATTTGATTAGGGTTAATGTACTTTAGCATTCAATTAGGGTTAGGGTGATGATTCTATGGTAAAGCTTGGGGTTAGGGTTATAGTTAGGGTTCAAATAGGGTTACAATCAAAGTTAGGTTTAATGTTCAATTAAAGGGTTAGCAATGAGGATCAGTTAGGGTTAGGATCCAATTAGAGTTAGGGTTATAGTTATGGTTTAATTAGTGTAAGGGTTAATGCTAGGGTTAGGATTAAATTAGTGTTAAACGTTGGGGTTAGAGTTCAATTAGGTTTAGGATTAGGGTCCAATTAAGGTTAGAATTTAATTAGGATTATGGTTAGAATCTAATTAGGATTATGGTTAGAATCTAATTAGGGTTAGGACTACAGTTAGGGCTATGGTTAGGGTATAATTACAGTTAGAGTCCAATTAGGTTTAGGGTTAGGCTTAGGGTTGAGGTATAATTATTGTCAAAATTTAATTAGGATTAGGATTAGAGTTCAATTAGGGTTAGAGTTAGGATTAGGTTTAGGGTATAATTAGGGTTACAATTCAATATAGGTTCAATTACGGTTAGGGTAAAAATAAGGTTAGGATTTAATTAGGGTTCCTATAAATTAGCGTTCAATTAGGGTTATGATTAGGGTCAAGATTAGGGTTAAGATTAGACATGGAATTAGGATTAGGGTTATTGTTAGGGTTAGAGATAGGGTTAGGATTAGGGTTATGGTTTATATTAGAGATAGAAATAAAATTAGGTTTAGGGTTAGGGTTAGAGATAGTGTAAGAATTAGGGTTAGTGTTAGGGTTAAAGATAGAATTAGGATTAGGGTTACAATTAGGGTTAGAAATAGAATTAGGATTAGTGTTGTAGTTAGTGTCAGGGTTAGGGTTATAGATATAATTATGATTAGGTAACCCTTTTTATATATGCTAATCCCAAGCCTAACCCTACTTCCCATCTTAAACATAATTCTAAACCTAACCCTACTACTCATCTTAAACATAATGCTAAACCTAACCTTATTCATAACGATAACACTAATCCTAATCATAACCATAACCCTACCCTTAATTGAGATGATTACGCTAACCCAAATTCTAAGTCTAAGTCTAATCATAATTGTAACCCCAACCCTAACCCTAATCTTACTACTAAGGCGAACCCAACCCTAATCCTAATTTTAACTCTAACCCTAACTCTATTCCTATCCCTAACACTAACCATAACTATATTCTATAATTAATAATTTTATTTTAAGACTAACCCTAACCTTATTTAAAATTTAACCCTAAGACTAACCTTAATTAAACACTAACCCTAACGTTATTTAAATGTTAACCATAGTTTAATTTTAACACTAACTCAAAGATTTCCCCTAATTAAACCCGAACCCTAACTTAAAGATTTTTCCCTAATTGAACCCTATTTTAAACTTGAACCTCAACCCTAATAAAAATTTGAACCTAACCATGTTTGATCCCTAACTATAACTTAGATTAAATTTTTATATTAAATATACTAAAATATTATTATTTATCTAATAATATAATAAAATAATATTGTATAATTATATATTAATTCATGTTATGTGTTGTGCCATGAATTCTACTAGCTTATCTATCTTAATATATTAATCTATATATTATACGCCGATAGATATAAACAAAAAAGAAAAAAAATACACCTTGAAAACGATATCTCTCGGTGTATAATATATAGATTAATATATTAAGATAGATAAGCTAGTAATATAAACTTTTAAAGATTCTCGAGAATTGGCATTTTTCATGTTACGAGTTCAAATGTATTGGTTAAAGCATTGCCCTCGTGTGAGCATTAATATTATTTATTTATTTTCTTATCTAATCATTGGTAGGGTTGAGTGTTGGTTAGTTTGTAATTTAGATTTGAATTTTTGGTCAGTTTGTGAATATGTTGAGTGTTTATTAGTATGTAATTTAGGTTTGAATTTTTGGTCAGTTTATTATGGTAGATATGGTTTATTTCACTCTGTGTTAACTAACAAGTGAAAGAATACATGAATGTCAGACTTCCAATTCTTTTCAAGATTGAAATAAAAAATTGATGAGAGGACTAATTCACACTTCAAGTGGACTGTTGATCCACTGTCAGTTGAAAAACTAAGAATGAGATTGAAGAGCTAATTCACAGGGGCTTGGGGCCCTAGCTCGATTGGCTAAACCTTTTCTATTGTAGGAGGTTGATCATGAGGTCTAGTCTCCTCCACCCCCGTGGTACCGGAGGGCGTGTTGCATCAACCCGTCACATTAAAAAGTTTACCAAGCGCACTACAGTTTTTAGGGGATCGTGCTACCGGATTATTTTAGTCTTTACGAAAAAAAAAAAAATTAATTCCTACCATCTTTAAAAAAAAAAAAAATCATAGTTTGTGTAGTCTTTAAAAAAAATAAAATTCACATTTCAATGTGAGGTCGACTGCTAAAGCATTCACATTGTTTTAATCGATTTTTCTTTCTGATCAATGACATGTAGATCTTGGAAGATTAATCCCCGAACAAGCAGTGCACATGTTAGGGGAGAAGACCCAGTATCCGCTAGGGCTAACTTTGCGCAACCATAGAATCTAAACCGTGCATCTAATCGAAAAAAAAAATTATGGGTTTTTTTTGCCCACAAGTTAAGAGCTTATAACTAAGCTTTTGGCTTTTGGGCAGTTCAGTAGAGTGCGGGAGCATTGGATATGCACGCGGAGGTCAAAAAGACACCTTTTAGAGGTGTCGTCCGCTCTCCGCCACCTAACATCCTAGTACCCACCAGCTATAACCACCAATAATGTTTTTTAAAAACACCTAAATGTGTGACTATTAACATTTAAATAAAACTATTCTATCATTCAAATCCGCTCAAAATTCAATGGGTCTAATTCACGTTGGCACCTTAAAAAATCAATTTTGTGCCCATTAAAAAAACTCCTACATATTAATCTCCTTACTTTAGCACTAGACACCAAACACATTACACCCCACTTAATCTTCATTTGGGGTCTGATTTAAGCATATGACTAATGTTTTTTTCGGTGGGCACCCCATTATTTACCATCATTTTACCACTCGCGCTCTGTCGAAGGTTCTCACAGTGATGGAAGAGAATGACGACTGCTATCCACGGCTCCGCACACGCCTTTAGGTAACATCAAACATCATTTTCCTTTGAATATGCAAACAATGCTAATGGTTAATCATTTTCTTCTTCATCTTTCGTGACCCATGAAGGGTTTATTCGATGATTGAAAAATTATTACTGCTTGTTTATGAAATAAATCATGCCTCTTACACGCATTTTCGCCATGTGCTATTTGTTTTTGTTGGGTCATGGTGCTGCGATTTTACACATGGGTTTTTTTGGGGTTAAATGATTTCCTCTCCTCAATTTACCGCGCGCTTTTAGCCTAGTAAAGTTGATTGTATCATGATTTTGTCTACAAAAATGATAGGGGAATTTCGTTGGTTTGACCACATGTCTGCAAAAAATGATTAATGGTCTGCATCGACCTTTTTATAAAAAACCCATGTGAATACGACCATAAATCAGCAAACCCATTTAGTATACACCATTTTTGCGAAAACCCTTGCTTTGTTTTTCCAAATATGGGTTTTTTTGGGGTTAAATGATTAAATACGACCTGGTAAAGTTGATTGTATCATGATATTGTCTCCAAAAATGATGAGGAATTTCGTGGGTTTTGACCACATGTCTGCAAAAAATAATTAATGGTCTCCATCAACCTTTTTATAAAAAACCCATGTGAATACGAGCATAAATTGGCAAACCCATTTAGTATACACCATTTTTGCTAAAACCCTTGCTTTGTTTTTCCAAATACAGGTTTTCTTGGGGTTAAATGACTAAATACGACTTCGTAAAGTCAATTGTCTCATGATATTGTAATTAGGTATGATGAGGAATTTCATGGGTTTTGACCACATGTCTGCAAATTATTATTTTTTGGTCTACTTCGACTTTTTTATAAAAACCCAGTACACAGTGGGAAAAAATTATCTCATCAAACCCTTGCCTGGAATATTCCACATCTATCTGAAAATTCACTTCTGTATTCCTGTGAGTGAGGAATTACTATTATGAAACCCTTGGTTAATTTCTTGTGTACATTTCTGAAAACCCAAGTGGTTAATCGATCTATGTCTATTAAAATTAATATCTTATTGTTGTTGAATATAGCACAACTTCTTTCATTTATTGTACAATGTGCTTTGTACATTCTACTTATAGTTATTTTCATTAGTTGTGCATTTAACATTTTTATTTATGCACTGTCTTTTTTTTACTTTATAAGTAAATGAAGGTCTTTTTTGTTGTCTTTACAAGATCTGCAAAACGAATTCTCCTAAGTTTTGCAACAATTATTTTCTATCATTTACTACGTTTCCTTTGGTTGTCCAATACAACAGACTAGCATTTGAATACTTTTCCTTTGGCTGTCCAATACAACAGACTAGCATTTGTTTATATTTTTTATACTTTGCATTGCACATACAACAGACCAACATACATATATTTGTCATTTTACATTTTGTGTCTCTTGTTCATTCAGCAAATCGATATATATGTGTGTATCATTTGTCTATCCTTTGGCAATGCAAACAATGGTATTGGTTAATCATTTTCTTTTGCATCTTATTGAATTTGTAAAAGAATGTGTACAATGTTATACCTATAAAACACTCATTAAGCAGTGTGTTTCAAATTGTAAATGAATCTGTGCAATGTTTTATACATTCATTTACAAATTATGTGTCTGTTGTCTCTTGTTCATTGAGCAGATTGATACATATGTCTGTTTCCTTTAACTATCCTTTGAAAATACAAACAATGGTACTAGTTAATCATTTTCTTCTACATCTTTCATGACTCGTGAAGGGTTTATTTGATGATTGAAAAATTATTACTGCTTGTTTATGAAATATATCATTCCTCTTACATGCATTTTCGCCATGTGCTATTTGATTTTGTTGGGTCATGGTGCTATTTTTTTCTCCCACATTGCATGTATGTATGTATATATGTGCATGCATACATACATGCATGTATACATACATATATTTATATATGTATGCATGCACATACATATATACATGTATATATATATATATATTTATACATATATGTATGTATGCATGCACATACATACATACATACATATGTATACATATATGTCTGTATGTATGTATATATAAAGTTGTATGTCCATGGTGTGAGGTAACAACAAACATCATTCCCCTTTCAAAGTGTATGTATGTATCGGCAAACCCATTTAGTATACACCATTTTTTGTGAAACCCCTTACTTTGTTTTTCCAAATACGGGTTTTTTTGGGGTTATATGTGTATGTATGTATGTATGTATGTATGCACATTGTACACATTCTTTTACAAATTCAATAAAATGTAGAAGAAAAGGATTAACCAGTAGCATTGTTTGCATTTTGAAAAGAATTTAGTTAAAGGATATAGACATATATATCAATCTGCTCAATGAATGTATGTATGTGTATGTGTATATGCACATACACATACACATACATACATACATATATATGTATCTATGTATGTATGCACATTCATACACACACACACACACACATATATATGTGTGTATGAATGTGCATACATACATACACACATATATATATATATGTATGTATGTAGGTATGTATGCACATACATACATATATATGTGTGTATGTATGTGCATACATATATGCATACATATATATACATGTCTGTATGTACATACATACATACATACATACATATATTTATGAATGTATGTATGTATGTATGTCTGTATGTATGCACATGTACATACATACATATATACATACATATATATATTTATGAATGTATGTATATATTTATCAATTTATGTATGTATGTATGCACATACATATATATATACCTTCCATCACCATGAGAAACTTCTAGAGAGAGCATGCAATAAAATGATGGAAAATAATGGGGTACCCACCAAAAAAAATATTAGTCATATGCTTAAATCAGACTCCAAATGAAGATTAATTGGGGTGTAATGTGTTTTGTGTCTGGTGCTAAAGTAAGGAGATTAATATGCAGGAGTGATTTTTAATGGGCACAAAATTGAATTTTTAAGGTGCCAACGTGAATTAGACCCATTGAATTTTGAGCGGATTTGAATGATACAATAGTTTTATTTAAATATTTTTTTTGAGCAATTTTATAGATAAATGTTACCAAAGGGGGTAACTCCCATGTACATTCAGATTTAACTTTTACAGGCTAAGAACAAGATTACAAACCCTGCTCATTCTATGAGAAGGAAAATTGCTGTGAGGATTTCCCCAATCCTAGTCAACCATTGCAAGTGGACCCCATTGAGCCAAGCCAAGTCAGAGCGCATGAAGTTGGAGAAGGCGTCCATGTTGGCATTTTTGACTCCTGCTCTAAATAATTCCCATGCGTCAATACGGAAATTATCAGTTGCAGCCTGACGGGCATGTGTAGCATCTTCGTCCACATCATCCTTGCTGGATTCTGCTTCCTCCTCATCATTTTTCGAATCATTGATTGCCATATTTAGTATTTCTGGGTTGAAATAGTATTGGAGGAAGCTGACCTAGCCCTCCTCACTTAGGTTCAGAATGGCATTGGCTACTGCCTCAGCGTTACCAATTTATATGAATCCGTTGAGCCGCTCAACCATGACTTCCCTGGCCTCGGTTATGTCCACTAATACGCATAGTATGAGCTCGTAGAATTTTTCATCGCACCAGTGCTAATCAAGAGACAAAATCATAGATACCAGATCGACTACTGCATTCCTTATTGTTGGGTTTGGAATGTTAAAAAGCCTTCTGCACTGTGCCATTACTGGCTCCTTAGTGCAATGGCACTCGACTCCGAACATGAATACCATCCTGCTTTCTGGCAAACTTGGAGCTGCTATGAAGAGGTGGAAATGGAGAACATATTGTCCCTCTATTAATAGCCTTAATCCTGTAACGATAAGGATTGCTTGAGAACCGAGCTCGTCGATTTAGGCCATACCAAATCCAATCTAAATCGGTCCTTATGATTTCACACATGTGAATCTAGTCCTGATTTGAGGTTCACAAGGTTTTTGGGATGAGGGATCTAGCAATTTGACTGCCACCATTTCTGCCAAGTAGTTGAAGTGAGTTCATGTGACAGAGTGCCAAGGTTATTTGTCCCTTGCCAATTTCGTAAGTCGTCACTATGGGAGCATCGATTATGATACGGCCCAAGGCAGGCCCTGTGTGCAAATATTCCGCCTAAAGCAGATTCTGCCCCCATAGACTAACACAGAGTTTGTACCATCGGGCGATCCCACAATAGTGGTTTATAATTTTTGGCCAAACTGGACAATGAAATTTTTATTTTACACTAAATCTTCATATTCAGGCACCTATAGCGGCTAAACCGTGAGGAATTTGAAGATGATGCAAACTAGAGTCTCATCACATTTTGTCTGTAGATTCTAAAAATATTTTTTCAAAAAATTTTGGAATCAGATTGCACTTCTTTTTCCATCTCCCATGAAAACTAGTTTTTTCAAAAAACAACATTTTAAAAAAGTGACGCTCACCGTATACAACATAACTTTTTCTGTATGAAGGATAAAACTCTAATTTTTTTGAATTTGGATTTGTAACTATGATATCTAGCACTCTCATTTGGTCTCATAGTTTTTTATTGAATATTTTTTCCTTAATCAAGTTTCAAATTCAAACCAATTGCAATTCAGACATAGGTAGACTGTATACAACATTACTTTTTCTGTATGCATCGAAATTCTTATTTATTTTTTTAATGGATTAAGGACATCAATACCTAGCACCAACATATTTTTTAAAATTTTATTTTGATAATCTACTATTTTTCCACATGTGCAAAATAGAGAGCTTGATTTTCGGTGAAAAACCTATTTTTAATAAAACTACAAAAACACATACATAATAGAACCAAAACATATTAAAACTATATTCATTGGATAGCTCGTTCTGAGGACTACTTGATTCTAGTTGGGTTTGTAAAGATCCTCCATTTTCATCCTCAACCCTAGCTCTGAAGTACCAAAATTTAGGTTTTTCTGTGTCTCGGATGGGGAATGAGGGATAAGGGGGTTCGTACGAACCCACAGGGGTTCAAGTGAACCCCTTCAAAGAGGTTCGCTCGAACCCATTTCCTATGTATTTTGTTGTTTTTTTTGCCGGTCAAGATTCAAAGGGGTTCAGTCGAACCCTGGTTCGAGCGAATCCCATATTGGTTCGGTCGAACCATTAGGTTCGTACAAACCCCTAAAATCACTTTTTTTTTCCTTGGGGCCATTTTTTGTGAGTTTTCCTTCCTCACTTGAATTGTAAACCACTATTGTGGCTTCACCCCATCCCGTGTCCTATTGGGATTATGTGTTGTTTTTTACTAATTCTTGATCAACGATGTCCTTTAGCCCATCCCATCTCTCCACATTGGAGTCTACAATCAATTTGTTCGCTTGCCATACACTAGCATTTGCTAACCAGTCTGTCGCCTTGTTCGCTTCTCTGTAAGATTGCTCCTTAGGATGTTTCAGTTTGCACCATTCTTTTTGGATGTTTGCATCCCACTTTGAAAATTTTGATTTTGCACTAACAACTTGATCCTATTATTGGCCACTTCTATTAATGCCTTGCAATGTTAATATGTTACTAGCCTCGGTTGTGACTACCCGTGGTTGTAAATATTTTCTTGCACGCACGAGAGAACAAGGAGAGGTGGTGCAACAATGTTCAGGGTGGGCAGTTTGGTAAATGTGTTTGTCAACACACCAAATAATTAAGGATTTTTTGTTCAAATGGCTCTATGTTTCAATTATTTTTCTATATTGTTCACTAACCAGTATGTCTTTTTATTTATTTCAATAACTATTGTCCATGTTTGTTTACATTCTATTATATTTGTTTGTTCTGGCAGGCATGTAAAATGGCTAGGAGGTTTTAAAGAGCATGTCAAATTGCAAGATTACATTTTAGGTAAAGTCTTTCAAGACTTTACTTTGGCTGTGACCTGGTAGACATAGTGTTCATTTATAATGCTCATTTTTCATATTCATTGTAAACTTACATTTAAAATTTATAATTAGATTGATTTCCAAGTGTAGGTGTTGAAAATTTTATAATTTCAAATAGATTAATTTTTGGATATGTTGCATATAGATGGGTGCTACCACAATAATGGGTTACACTTTTTGGGACATCCTGATTTTTCCTGAAATCACATATTTTTTAAAAATATAATGATTTAAACCTTAAAAGGGTTTCATTAAAGGAATTTTAATTGAAGAGGGTTTGATCAAATCCCCTTAAATCAAACCCCCTTGGATAGAAACCCGCTAGTTTTAAAATATACCTATAATGGAGTCTCCTCTACACCTATCAAAATGCTGATAAAAGTCCACTTTTGATTTACCTTTTGGGGGATCAAATGAATTCATTTAAAATTTATATTTTGTAAGCATGTAGTCCTTATTATAAGCTTCCCAAAAAGTATAATTTTAAATATATTTAATTTTATTATTATATTTATTTTTTATTTCTTGTGAATGTAGGTTTTTCAATGAACATCAAGGTCTTTGTTTCACACATATGAAAAAAATAGGAAAAAAGAGAAAAAAAATTCTAAAAAATATATGTCCACTAGCTATTGATGTCTTTATTCCAAAAAAAAGAAAATTAGTTCATTCAAATGCATACAAAAAAATTTATGCAACCGAAAGTAATATATCCAAATAATAATTACTCTGACTTAGAAAATTAATTAAAAATTATGTATGCAACAAAAAATTGTGAAAAAATATCCATGCCTTAGATATTGGTGTGAAAAAACTGTATTTGAAAAATTATAATTGTATCCTTTTTAGAAAAAAAGTTATGCACCTGAAAGTAAACATCACTTTTTGAAACTGTTGTTTAGTAAAAAAAAAAGTTAATAAAAATTACATAAAAGGATTCATAATTTATTTTTTTAATTTTTTTTAAAAATATAATTAGAATCTACACATGAAATCTCACAAATCACTAGTTTCCTTCATCTTCAAATTCTTAATGGTTTAGCTTCTATAGGTATAAGAAAGTGAAGATCTCGTGAAAAATGTTGATTCCAATGTCAAGTTTGGCCAAAAAGTGTAACTCATTATTGTGGGATCACCCAGATGTATAGATATATGTATGCATATACTTAGTTGTGTATACATACGTAAACATATGTATGTATGTATGTATGTATGTATATATATATGTATATACATACATACATATATATATTTGCATATATGTATGCATGTATACACAGCTAGAAAGGTTGTAAAGAGCATGTCAAATTAGAAGATGACATTTCAGGTCAAGTCTTTCAAGAGTTTACTTTGGTTGTGACTTGGTAGACATTGTGTTCATATATGATGTTCATATTTCTTATTCATTGTAAACTTACACTTACAATTTACAATTAGATTGATTTCCACTTACACTTATAGTTACAATTTATGGATATGCTACGTATACATGTATAGTAATATATATATGTATGCATATACTTAGTTGTGTATACATGGGTGAAGCCACAATAGTGGTTTACAATTCAAGTGAGGAAGGAAAACTCACAAAAAATGACCCCAAGGCAAAAAAAGTGATTTTAGGGGTTCGTACAAACCTAATGGTTCGACCGAACCAATATGGGGTTCACTCGAACCAGTGTTCAACCAAACCCCTTTGAATCTTGACTGCCAAAAAAAACAAAATGCATAGGAAATGGGTTCGTACGAACCCCCTTATCCCTCATTCCCCATCCGAGACACAAAAAAGAACCTAAATTTTGGCACTTCGAAGCTCGGGTTGAGGATGAAAATGGAGGAATCTTCACAAACCCAACTAGAATCAGGTAGTCCTTAGAATGAGCTATCCAACGAATATAGGTTTAATATGTTTTGGTTTTATTATGTATGTGTTTTTTTAGTTTTATTAAAAATAGGTTTTTCATCGAAAAATCAAGCTCTCTATTTTGCACATGTGGAAAAATAGCAGATTATCAAAATGAAATTTTAAAAATATGTTGGTACTGGGTATTGATGTCCTTGATCCATTAAAAATAAATAAATTGAATTTCGATGCATATAGAAAAAGTTATGTTGTATACAGTCCGCCTATGTCTGAATTGCAAATGGTTTGACTTCGAAACTTGATTAAGGAAAAAATATTCAATAAAAACTATGAGACCAAATGAGAGTGCTAGATATCATAGTTACAAATCTAAATTCAGAAAAATTAGAATTTTATCCTTCATACAAGAAAAGTTATATTGTATACGGTGAGCGTCACTTTTTAAAAATGTTGTTTTTTGAAAAAACTAGTTTTCATGGGAGATGGAAAAAGAAGTGCAATCTGATTCCAAAATTTTTGCATCATCTTCAAATTCCTCACGGTTTAGCCGCTATAGGTGCCCGAATATGAAGATTTAGTTTAAAATAATAATTTCAATGTCCAATTTGGCCAAAAATTGTAAACCACTATTGTGGGATCACCCACATATATATATATATATATATATATATTTTCAACAATGTATGTTAGATGAATACAACAAACACATATCCAAAAAAATGATAGATGAATAAAACCAACACAAAATTGATTTCGAATCACAAAAGCATATATCATTAACTTTAAACATGATTAAGACACCATAAACATGATTAAGACAAAGTTGGAAAGAAGACAAGGAGTCTTCAGTCTTACAAAAAAGACATTGGTAGACATCAAAGTATATAAGTTGACTACAAACTACCATTTAGTTCTACAAAATTAGACAATAGTATCCTTTGGCTTTCCAATACAACAGATTACTATCCTTTGGTTGTCCAATACAATAGACTAGCATTCGGTTGAACAAAAAACACTCTAGCACACTTTGAGGTCAAAAAATTGACAACAAAAAATCCTAATAAAAAATCCACAGATTTGATTAAGAAGTGGTGTGTCCTTGGGGGTCAATTGACTCCGCATCAACTGGAGAAGATGTTAAGGACTACGGATTGTTCTGTATGGCACTTGCGATACAAGCAAGCAATGCATGATTTGCCTCTAGAGTGAGTTGTAACTGTGGAGAGTAGCCTTCAGAAGACCCATTTTGTACGCTGCTAAGAGCAGCAAAGGCTGGAGCCAAAATTTTAACCATGTCCCTTAAAATTGGATGTTGACTTGGAAGAGGAGTTGTAGGAGTACTAGATTACTTTTGTTTCTTTCTGCTCTTTCTACCTGCTTTTGATTTTCCTTCAATTGTCGAGCAATCTTTGCTTGCTCCCTTTCAAGCTCCTTTTGATGTCGCTGCCTCAACTTCTCCTCTATAATTTTATGTTTTTTTGCACCATGCTCCAATCTCTTTGCCTCCCTCTGTGCGAGGATTGCTTCTCTTTTTTCCTTCTTTTCAGCCATTTGCTCCCTTTTCCTTTGCTGCAATTCTTGGTTTCTTCATTTCTATGCCTCTTGTTCATTCAGCAAATTGAAGAAATCATCTGATTTCAAAATTTGAGACTACCTACTAAGGCGTAGGACCCCATGGCGACCTGTATTAGATGATTGGTGCACCCTTTTCATTGGGAGTTGCAAAAAACTACTTCTCCTGCCTGCTAGTTCCGCATCATTGACTTCTGTGCATGGCACATAGTCAACCTCTTCGTCACTTGAGTCATTACCTTTGAGTCCATCCTCATCATCATTTTTAGCCTCCCAATTTCTCCCAATTGTGAAGTAATGGATGACATCTTTAGGATCAACATATGGTGGTGATGGCATGGACAACCCTTCATCCACTTGACTGAAATTGAGATGTACCCCTAGGTTCAAAGCTGCATCTTGAAATTCAGATGGCAGATTGAGACTCTCTTCATTTTTAGCTGCCTGATTACATGATTGAACTGCTGGTTCTTGTTCAATTTATGTTGTGTCAATGTTTTCTGGGCAATATCCTTCTTCATTTGTTGGATTTGGGGCTATGCTTGCAGAAAAGGTGTCCACAAACTATCCAATCTAATCCTCATTCCAACCTACTATCCTCAAATATGTTTCCGCTGCCATGAACTGTGCCTCATCATCAACTGTATCACCCTCTGTTTCTGCTCCCAATGTGGTTCCTTCCTCTTCAACCACGAAAGCTTGGCTTGGCCCCATATCAAAGTGAAGTGCATGTTTATCTAATGGCCAAATTCCTGTTCTTCGAAAACCACTTGCAATGTTATTACAAGTCAAAGCTTGTGCAAAAGATTTGCTAGCAAGTGTTGCCAACTCTACCTTTCCAATGTCAAGTTGAGGATTTTCAGAGAGCCATATACTCCTTTGTTGTTTGAAGTAGTTCTTAAATGGTGAGAACACACTAACATCAAGGGGCTGCAATTTGTGGTTGCAATGTGCTGGAAGTGTGAGCAAATCTATTCCCATAGTCTTTGCTTCTTCAATCATTTTGAATGCAACATGGCTGCCATGACCATCAAAGATGAGAAGTTGTCTGTTAAATGGTGACACCCCTCCTAGGATATTTCTTGCAAAGTGTTTTAACCATTCCACAAATAATTCTTTTGTCATTCAAGCATGCTCTTGGATTGCCATGCATGCTCTTGGCTCACAGTTAACAATATAGTTTCTAATGTTCCTTTTGGACTTGAACAAATAGTAACCGGGTATAGATTGACCTGCTGCACTAACACAAGCTAGAACAATGATCCATTCTCTGCTTTTAGAAATTAATTGTGGAACACATTTTGTCCCTATTTTTGCAATAACTCTCATTGCACAGTTTTTGCCAGCCTGCACCCCTGTTTCATCATAGTTCCATATTTTGTTGGGCCCATAATTATGTTTGTTATACAACTCCTCCAAGTTATCATAGAATGAAGAAACTAATTTTGGGCGTAGCATTATAGCTCAATTTGTGTCCACTCCTTCGGGTGTTTGAATTGTTAGATCGGGATGCCTTTGACGAAAGCCAACCCACCATGACCTCCTTGGTATCCCATTTGTGAATGGGTTAGGCCTTGCTCCAACCATTTGGGCCACCGTTGACTTAAGCTGTGACACTTGAAGGCCATGGCCAATATTAGCTATATCTTTACACCACTGCACAATTCCAGCTTTTTCTTCATCAGTTAGGATTGTTCGGGGCCGCCTTTTTTTTGTGGATGTCACACCATTGAGCCATGCCCACAAACTGCTAGGCGGGATTCCCCATTTGATGGCTGAACCTCTGATTGACATTCGCTTGTCCTCAACATCTGCAATGGATTTTCCACTCATCCATAGACCAATTTTTCATGCAAAGATCTTGGGTTGTCACATGGTCAGTAGGTGGCGGTTCCATTTCTACCTCAGTATTATGAACAACAGGTTCAAAACCATCATTTACATTGGTCTGTTGTGCATTTTCAGAAATAACTTCCTTGTTCATGTTCACTGCTGACTCTTCATCAACAACATCAGGAACATTGAATGTCACTCCATGAGGTACTCTAATTGAGTGCCTTTGAGACGATCTTTTCCTCTTCTGCCCTGGTGCCATGATTGTCAGTGATCCTGTACATTGTAAGCCATAAAGAGTTAGAAAACTGTGATCCTGTACATATAATTAGACAGATATAATTACAAAGAAAATCACTAATATACAATGCAAAATAGAAAACAATGCTAAATGTGACACTATTAACATTTAAATAAAACTATTATATCATTCAAATCCACTCAAAAGTCAATGGGTCTAATTCACGTTGGCACCTTAAAAAATTATTTTCTTGCCTATTAAAAATCACTTCTACATATTAATCTCCATACTTTAGCAGTAGACACCAAACACATTACACCCTAATTAATCTTCATTTGGGGTCTTATTTAAGCATATGACTAATGTTTTTTTTGGTGGGTACCCCAGTCTTTTCCATCAATGTTCAAAGCACATTGTACAAAAAATGAAAGAAGTTGTGTTGTATTCAACAACAATAGGATATTAATTTTAACAGAGGTAGATCGATTACACACTTGGGTTTTCAAAAATGTGCACAAGAAATTAACCAAGGTTTTCATAATAATAATTCCTCACTTGTAGGAATTCAAAAGTGCGTTTTCAGATATATGTGGAATATTCTAGGCAATGGTTTCATGAGATTAATTTGTAGACATGTGGTCAAACCCATGAAATTCCTCATCATTTCTGGAGACAATATCATGAGACAGTCGAATTTACCAGGTGGTATTTAATCATTTAACCCCAAAAAAATCCGTATTTGGAAAAACAAAGCAAGGGTTTTTACAAAAAATGGTGTATACTAAATGGGTTTGCTAATTTATGCTCGTATTCACATGGGTTTTTAATAAAAAGGTCGATGCAGACCATTAATCATTTTTTGCAGACATGTGCTCAAACCCATGAAATTCCCCTATCACTTCTGCAAACAAAATCATGATACAAACATGGAGAGGAAACATTTAACCCCAAAAAGAACCCTGTGTAAAACACCAACATATATATATACATGCATACATACATACACACACACACACACACACACACACACACACATATATATATATATATATATAATATACTATATATATATATATAGATATGTACGTATGTATGTGCATACATACATACATACATACATACACTTTGAAAGGAGAATGATGTTTGTTGTTACCTCACACCATGGGCAAACAACTTTATATATACATACATGCCTACATACATACATGCAATGTGGGAGAAAAAAATAGCACCATGACCCAACAAAATCAAATAGCACATGGCGAAAATGCGTGTAAAAGGAATGATATATTTCATAAACAAGCAATAATAATTTTTCAATCATCGAATAAGCCCTTCACGGGTCATGAAAGATGCTGAAGAAAATGATTAACTAGTACCATTGTTTGCATTTTCAAAGGATAGTTAAAGGAAACATACATATATATCAATCTGCTCAATGAACAAGAGACAATAGACACATAATTTGTAAATGAATGTATAAAACATTGCACAGATTCATTTACAATTTGAAACACACTGCTTAATGTGTGTTTTATAGGTATAACATTGTACACATTCTTTTACAAATTCAATAAGATGCAAAAGAAAATGATTTACCAGTACCATTGTTTGCATTGCCAAACGATAGGTAAAGGATACACACATATATATCGATTTGCTGAATGAACAAGAGACACAAAATGTAAAATGACAAATATATGTATGTTGGCCTGCTGTATGTGCAATGGAAAGTATAAAAATATAAACAAATGCTAGTCTATTGTATTGGACAGCCAAAGGAAACGTATTCAAATGGTAGTTTGGTGTATTGGACAACCAAAGGAAACATAGTAAATGATATAAAAGAATTGCTACAAAACTTAGGAGAATTCATTTTGCAGATCTTGTAAAGACAACAAAAAACCCTTCATTTACTTATAAAGTAAAGTAAAAAGACAGTGCATAAATATAAATGATAAATGCACAGTTCATGAAAGTAAGAAGACACTGCATAAATATAAATGTTAAATGTACAGTTCATGAAAATAACTATAAGTAGAATGTATAAAGGACCAACCTGAAACTGTAGAGGAATGTGCAGAGGATGTATGTCGATGCTCTGAATTTTGCAGAGAATAAGTTGTCACAGATAACAAATGACACTGGCTGCTTTCCCCCTCTTATTTAGGAATTGGAATGTGGCAATTGAATGCATTCAATTTGGTTGTTGAATTTGAAATTTGAATTTGTAGATGTCAGTTATGTAGGTTTTTAAAGATGATATGAGTGAATTCTGCATTATTTTTGGATTTGATGTTTATTTGGGAAGCCTTACACATGTATTTAATTGTGCAGGTACCTACAAGAAATGAAGTAAATACATATATCTGCTAGGGAGTGTGTGGAAGACTGTGCATTTCAAATCCCATAGAGTTAATAGGAGATTGTGATTATGTCATGTAAATCACCATTAAGTGTGCATGTGTAGTTGTAAATATAAAATGTAGTGAGGGATAAAATTTTGCAAGTGGGGGTATTTGTAACAGTAAATGTTTTAAATTAAACTGTAAATGAGCCTTTTTATGTGCAAGTTGACTTTTTTTATCAATGCAAACGTATGTTTAGCTGTCTATTATGATTGGTGAGTTACTCATTGTGTTATGAGCAACTATTGGTGTTGTTGTCATTTTTTATTTGTTCAAATAAAGTTTTGTACTGGGTCAAAGTTAATTTTTTTTGAGGGGGTGGAGTGAGCATTGAGGTGGCGGTTATTCAATGGGAGGCGGTAACTGGGTCTTCTCCCCTAGTGCTAACATGAAAATGATGCTGCGGTGAAGCTGAAGGGTCCACAGTTTCAAGCATGCCAATGCTCTTTTACTTACCTAAATACTTTATGAGCTTGTAAAATTTTGTCGGAAACTTCTGATGGCTTGTACGGAACAACGAACTGTCAACTCTATCCCCATTGTAAAAGAAATACCATTGGTGTGTAAGGATGCTTTAGATTAGCATTGTCTTGTGACGGTTAAGGATAAAGATGGTGTTCGCTGTAAAGTAGATGTGGATTTTGAAATCAACCATGTCTGTCAAGTAATTTTTTTCAGGACTATAAATTTTTATTGCCTGGCATATGATTTTTTATTTTATTTTATATTGAATTAAGATAATAAATTATATAACCTTGCTGACAAGCAGCCTAAACTGTTGTTTATTTCTTTCTTAATTGAATTTGTAGAGACTCCCTCTGAGTTTTCTATTGATTTTAACAAGGTTACATTACAAGAACTTGACTGGTCACATCTTAGTTTACTACTCGCTCTAGAAAATGATTTTTCCAAGATTTGATTGTTACTCTATTTGCCCATACCACCAAATATCCTGAGTTAAGCCACTAGAACCATGAATATACATACGTATATAAATCTTCAAATCTCAATTCAAAACCATCATAGAATCATCTAGTATGTACAGTTTAGTATGTAGACTTCTACATCTAAAAATCAAAGCACAGATCATTTTTAAAATATCATTGAACTATATTACATTGATTTTCTTAAAACATTATCTGCATATTACTATATTTTGTACTAACACTTAAAACAGTCTAACTACTTATGAAAATGTAGATGATCTCTCATTACACTATAACAAGTACAATAGAAAAGAGCACATCTAAAAGATTGCATCAATAAAAGAATATTCGACGTAATCGAACCCTAATCAAAGTCATTCTACACAACTAATTAAGACATTGATTAGAAGACATAATTCACGCTTCAAGTGGATTATTGACCCCACTGCGAGTGAAATAAGGATGATGTTGCAGAGCTAATTTACAGTTCCAAGTGGGGTCCACTGCTAAAGCATTCACATAGTTTGAAATTTGAATCCATTTTTTCTTTCAGATCAAAGCCATGTATTTCTTGGCAGGTGTATTCTAAGAACACACAGTGCACATTTTAGTGGTGACTTAGAAAATGATGCTAGAGCCAATCCGAAGGGCCCACAGTAGTGGATAGAGATTAATTCATAACTACATAATTAGATATAATATAAAACATTGAAAAACTACAAACTAAGAGAAGTTTCGAAAGAATAAAATAGAGCATTATTAATTTTCAAGGATAGGCTTATTAGTCAAATTGTTGGAAGATACAAATGATGATTCGCATATTCGATTTCCTCAAACTCATACCAACATAATACGTGTGAAGACTTCACTTTGTAGATGCCAGTTATTGATTCCTTAAACAAAAGAAAAAATAGGAAGGCAGAAGCACAAGTTAAAGCATTCGCTCATTTTGAATTGATCTACGCCTTGTATTTTTTTGAAAATATATTCTGTAGAATCCGCAGTACACATTGTAGTGTTGACTAAGCTTTTTCAGATTAGATTACAGTCAAAATCTGTGGAAAATGGTATGGAATTAATGATGAAATTGCAGGATCCGTCAAATATCATGATACAAATAAATAAATGTGTTTGTCAGCATGATTCATTTATTCCAGAAACATCATAAGCATTCATTCCATTCCAACATGTCAAGTGCGATGTTAAAAAAATTAGCGTCGTAATGATGTTTTACTGTAAGGGTTGGGTTCTACGGTCAAATCCATCCCACTATCTTAATAATTAACTTTTAAAGGTGCGCTAGAATTCGCATTTTTTTCATGTTACGAGTTCAAACGTATTGTTTAAAGCATTGTCCTCGTTTGAGCATCAATATTATTTATTTATCATCTTATCTAATCATTGATTAACTCATATGTTATCTTTACATCTTTTTATTCTTAGAATGAATGAATTGGCCACGTATCCGGTAAGAAAATGCATTTACCTTTTTACTTTTATTAAGGATATGGATAAAAGTGTATATTTTCTATTTAGGTTAGATAAATTAGGTAGTATTGAGTATTTGTTAACTAGTAGGTGAGAGAATGTACGAGGCTCACATTATTCTTCAAATGCCACACTTTCAATTCTCTTCACATTGAAATAAAATAATAAAAATATATACCTTTCTTACAATATATGTAACTCATTGTTAACAAGAATTACAATGATGTTTGAGGTTCACTCTCTATGGACTTGCAGATTAAGGTGTACAATCTTAGGGCAAGATAGAAAGGAGCTGATGAGACTCACTGTCTCTAAACAATATACATCAAAATTATAATGAAAATAATAATATAAACTGCTATGAAAAAGCATCCAACAATATGTTAATGATGCTATCCCCTTTTTCACACAATTAGCCCTTTCACACAAACTTCACACACTTCATCTTCAACATATTGCTCATTTACATTCATCACCTTCACAAATGAATTTTATTTTATATATATATCCTTCACAACAACTCAAAACCTTAATTAGGTCAACTCTAAGATAACCTTTAGAAGAAACATATGATATCACATTGGTCGGCTCCAAACATGTATAAAATTTGTAGAAAAAACATTTACAGATCAACAAATGGCATTATAGGACTCAAACACATCATAACACGTTCACTAAAACAAGATTGATTAATTAGGATCAACTATAAATGAATGAAACAAGTTTGTCAGCCCAAATAATGACAACCCCACCAAAATTGTCATTTGTTTACCTTTACACCATTGGGGAGAGATCAAAAACATCATGCAAACCAAGATGTGAATAATGTAGTTCATGCACAATATCGGGTCATCCCACAATAATGGGTTACACTTTTTGGCCAAACTTGACATTGAAATCAACATTTTCAGAAGAAAAAAAAATCACTTTATGACACCTATAGTAGGTAAACTGTTAGGAATTTGAAAATGATGTAAACTGGTGATTTGTGATATTTTATCTGTAGATTTTAAATGTATTTTTTTTGTGTCTCATTCGATAACTAGTTTTTAATAGTAAACAACATTTTTAAAAAGTGGTGTGTACTTCGACATGCATAACTTTTTTTCTACAAAGGATAAAATCTCTATTCTTTTGAATTTAGGTTTGTAACACTAGTATCTAGTAGTTTAATTTTGTTTCATAACATTTTGTTGAATATTTTTATTTTAATTAAGTTTTGAAGTCAAACCAATTACAATTTAGACATAGGTGTACTTCGGCTCACATAACTTTTTTTGTATGTATTGAAATTCAATTTTTCTTTTTTGTTGGAACAAGGAAATCAATACCTAGTGTGTATATATTTTTCAATTTTTTTTTCTCAAATTTACTATTTTTCCATAATGATTGTTCACTGAACTTGATGTTCGATAAAAAAACCTATGTTCAATAAAACTAAAAAATAAAATATAAAATAAAAACAAAATATATTAAATTTATAGTCGTTGGAAAGCACGTTTCAATCACTATAGTCCTCCGACTTGATTTATCAAGTTGACTCCATTTGCACCTCCTTCTCGGGCTTTAATAGTCAAAAAATGCATAAATTTTTATATGGTGGAGGGGAAGGTGAAAAAAGGGGGGTTTGAATGAACCCCCCCTATATGGTGCAAGTGGAGGTTCATTAGAAGCAGGTGGGGGTTCATTAGGATGGGGGTTCATTAGAAGGGAGAGGGTTCATTTGAACCCCCTTCATTAGAACGGGTAAGCCATCTTAAGTTTTTTTATGGCAATTTTTAATTTTTCTTCATGCAAAAAATTGTAACCCATTATTGTGGATTTACTCTATCTCCTCAACATTTTTCTAAAGTATTTGATCATCATATGTTGGCACAATTGAAGAAACCCATTGAGAAAATAGGAACAGGGCAATCTAGACAAACTATAGCAAGTTGTCATTTGAAAGTTGGTTGTGTGGATCACCAAAACACTTGAGACTTGCAAGGAAGAATCCATATACCTTTGTGAACATATCTTTGAGTATGCATAGGCACATCTATATCACTGAAGGAATGTAGGGCACCCCAATCTCTCATCAACTCTTTATACTACTAGATTACAAACTAGAACACTACCATTTATAACTTTCACTTTAGAAGGTGTGATGACTTGAATCCTTGGATATAACACTTTCACATCTTGACCATCTTATCTTCTGAATTGCAAGGAAAAAGCTTTGATTGTAGAGGGTTGCAAACTAAATTACTATGACTCAACCTCAAAGTATACATTGTAAAAGCCCTAACAAGATTTTTGCAAATTATCTCAATATACAGTGCACCAAACAAGAATGATATCAATGTAGGCCTATTGTAAACATATCAGAACTTGTGTACTTGCCTCTGCAACATACTTAGATATGAGACTGAATAGTATTTCAACCTTATACAACACTATTGACATATACTCTGCATACCAAAAATCTTCAGAGTATGTACATCCTTTAGCGTACACTTTTGGCATCAATGACAACACATCCTAAGTTGACATCAATGACAACACATATTGCCAATATGCATTTGCATCATCTTGAGAAGATTAGTTAGAGTCAAAGTTTGAGAAATGCTTATTTCCTTTCTTCTTCTCCTGCTCCTTACACTCTTTTATTAAATGACCAGGTTTTCCATAGTTCCAACACTTTGCCTTGGACTTTTCATGAGACTTAGATCTTCTTAGATATTTTTACTTAAATTTATTGTCCTTATTTCCTTTCT
The DNA here is from genome assembly GCA_007115665.2 of Sequoiadendron giganteum. NCBI lineage: Eukaryota > Viridiplantae > Streptophyta > Pinopsida > Cupressales > Cupressaceae > Sequoiadendron > Sequoiadendron giganteum. Next base: position 253,343,633 of record CM021100.1, on the reverse strand, counting down.
CCTTCAATCTACCATGAACAAAAAATGCCTCATTAGCCATCTCAAAATACTTTCTCCAAACCTCTTTAGATAACAACAAAAACACCACCTCATCCATCTTGAAACTAGTAGTTGTGCTTCCAATAGTCATCGCCAAGTGGTCTCACGAGTCTAGAAATGAACACAACATGAGCATGCAATGATATTGCTCATAAATCTTATCTCCAATGGAACCCAGTTGAGCTATCAACATGTTGAATGTGTTCAGGTGATCTGTCATGGATCCTCCATATTCTATCTTCAAAGAGTATAGTTTCTTTCTCAGGAATATTTGTTTACTAGGGATTCAACTTGATAAATGCCTTCAAGTTTCTTCGAAAGGTCTTTTGTATTTTTCTCTTCGTGGACAACTAGGAAGACAAAATCAACCAAACTAAGTCTGATCAAACCATTGGTTTTCCTATCCATAAGATCCCAATATATATGGGTTGTTGTATCTGGTCTAGTTTTGAATATTACACCCCATATATCTTTATCTACCAGCATATCCTTTATTTTCATTTTTCAAAGTTCAACGTTTCCACTGTTAAACTTATCAATCTCAATTCTTCTAGATGTTCTTGCCATATCCTTTCTATAACAAGGTCACAAAACACCCTTATGCAAAACTCCAACTGAAAAAAAGATCATCTCAAAAACCCTTCAAACCCAACAACATAATCAAAGTTGTCCAGGCTCTAATACCAGATGAAAGGAAGACGGGTAAGTGGAAGCAATTTCCTACACTAATCTGAGTAGGGGGTAGTTACACAAATTTCCTTTTAACACCTTTAATAGTTACAAAATTAGAAGATGCAAATTCAAAACATTAAACAACATAAAGAGTAATGCAAACCATAACACAATGTTTACGTGGGAAAACCCTTTCGATTAAAAAAACCGCATTACAAATCACACAATTGAATTTGTATTATCAGAAACTTGATATTAGTTACAATAAAATCTCTAGAGAAATGCTCGGGAGTCTTCACACTATGACAAGAATTTGGAGTAATTTTTGTAGTAGAAGGACATGTAAGCTTCTTCAAACTTGTCACCATGAAAATACACTAAGTCTGCAAGTATTTATAACCTTCGAATATGAAACGAGGCACTGGGTGATCCCACAATACTTACTCGTTTACAATTTTTGGGCAAATTGGACATCGAACTAATTTTTTAAAACTAAATCTTAACTTTCGGGCTCCTATAGCAGCTAAACCGTGAGGAATTTGAAAATGATGAAAACTAGTGATTTGTGACGTTTTTTCTATAGATTCTAAATTTATTTTTTTCAGTTTTTTTGGAATCATATTGCACTTATTTTTCCATCTCCTATGAAAACTAGTTTTTTTTTTAAAACAACATTTTTAAGGAGTGACGCTCACCGTATACAACATAATTTTTTTTGTATGAAGGATAAAATTCTAATTTTTTCGAATTTAGATTTGTAACTACGATATCTAACACTTTCATTTGGTTTTATAGTGTTTTATTGAATTTTTTTCCTTAATCAAGTTTCGAAGTCAAACCAATTACAATTCAGACATAGGTGAACCGTATGCAACATAATTTTTTCTATATGTATCGAAATTCAATGTTTTTTTAATGGATCAAGGACATCAATACCCAGCCTGAACTATTTTTCAAAATTTTATTTTGATAACCTACTATCTTTCCACATGTGTAGAACAAAGAGTTTGATTTTTGATTAAAAACCTATGTTTAATAAAACAAAAAAAACACATACATAATAAAACCAAAACATATTAAAACTATATTCATTGGATAACTCGTTTCAAGGACTACCATCATCATTTCAAATAAATTTTAAATGAATTCATTTGATCCCCTAAAAGGTAAATCAAAAGTGTTTTTTTATCAACATTTTGACAATGACGAGAGTTGTTTCTGGATTATAACTATGTCAATTTTTTGTATCAATGTTTTGGATCATATTCCATGATCCATCATCAGGATGATATGTAAGCCCAAAAAGGATCATGGAGTATGATCTGAAACATTGATACAAAAAATTGACACAGTTATAATCCAGAAACAACTCTCATCATTATCATAGACTATGGAAACTTAATCATCTTAATAGCATTTTGATAGGTGTAAAGGAGACTCTATTGCAGGTATGGTTTAAAACTAGTGGAGTTCTATCCAAGGGGGTTTAATCTAAGGTGGTTTGATCAAACCCTCTTCAATTGGAATCTTTAAAATGGAACTTTTTAAGGCTTAAATCATTATATTTTCTAAAAATATGTGATTTTAGCAAAAATCAGAATGTCCCAAAAATTGTAAACCAACTTTGTGGAATCACCCCACCCAAAAGTTTCCATAACAAAATCCCACACCCAAGATCTGAACATCAGTTCATTATGACATGATGATATAATCAAAACTCATAATTATGATAATCTTTCATAAACCAACCCTCTTCCGAAAAAGTTAGCCACCGTTCCACATGCAACGAGCTTGTATTCATGCAAATACCTTACATGTGTAGGCACCCTCATCAACTATATCCCACATGTCATAATTAATTGCCAATTTGTCATTCCTAACTCTTCTACCATCATCATTAGTCATAACCTGACATAGCAAGTTATCATATCCTATTACATAGTAACTTATGACAAATGTCACCAATTTAGACACAAATATAGGTCCTCTAAAGTGGATGCCTACCTCCACTAATTTATCTTACAAATTATGCATATCACTTGCCATGTAAGATTCCACATCACCAATAGGTCCCATAAAGTGACAACTTAGGTAGGATAATAAGCATTACAAAATAAATAATGGGTATGTGTAGGATCATCAGGGAAAAAATAGGCCCTTAAGTGGTGATGAAAATTTAGAAAAATTAGAGTTAGGCAACTTGACATAAATTTTTTAATAAGTTATCTATATTATTTCAAAAATATGTAAGAATAGAATATGTATCAAATTGAATGTAGTTTCTAAACTACTAGTTTTAATTTATTTTTAAATCTATTTGGTGAAAATTTAAAATTTCAATGCAGTAGTACTTAAATTTAAAAGAAAAAAAAGAAGTAGGTGTGTGTTTGACCACCCTAACCACAATAAAATGATAATATTTTTTTATAAGATTTTAGATATAAGTAGAGGACTCATGTCTCGATGTGATGCATATTTTTTTGTAATCTTTTCTTAGTAAATAATTAATTATGATTTTTTTATTACAAGTTTTAAAAAATATAAAAACTTGTATGTCTGATCACCTTAACTTGGTAAAAAATTCATGAAATTCATTTTTTTAATCCTATAGTATGCAAAGCATAGAATGTGATGCATGTTTCAGATTCAAAAAATGTGATACCGTTTGAAAGCTATAGATGTTTTTCAATCAGCCTATCAATCAGGACTTTAGTCATAATTCAAGTAGAAAATGAATAATAATTATTTATTAAACTCAAAGTAAAGCATAATTTATATTGGTGGAAAGCTGAGAATCTCCTTTAAAAACCCTTTTCGTTTCATCAATTTAGGGTAAAAAAAAGTCGTCATCCACATGGGCGAAGTCTCGCAAAGCAAGGTAAGCTATTAAACACATTTTTTGTGTTGACTTCTTAGGATTGGCATGTCCTAGCAAAATTCTGAAGCAAACCCAAGGTTAATTCCCAGGTAGTAGGGTTTGTGTCAGACATATCAAATATCCGATTCTGATTTGAATCAGATATTCGATCCAAATTTATTTTATATATAATTTTCAAAATTGTAATATAGTTTTTAATATATGATTTAAAAAATGCAATAAATATTTTATAGTTTATTTTAATATATCTAGTTTGCAATATACAATATAGTTTATAACTTAAGATAATCTATTATGGAATTATGGATAATATATAATATATTTTATTATTATGTATAATATTTAAATATTATTTTTATATTTTAGTTAATGTATAAATATATATATATATATTAAGCTAATATATAAAATATTATATATCTAATTAATATTATTATTTATATAAAATATTTAAATATTATCTATTTCCCTCTCTCTCCCTCTCTCTCTCCTTCCCTCTCCCTTTCCCTCTCTCTCTCTCTCTCTCTCTCCTTCCCCTCTTCTCCTCTCCCTTCCCAATCCTAATTCTCTCTCCAT
>CM021100.1:253181217-253339368 GCA_007115665.2 Sequoiadendron giganteum | reverse complement strand
AAACTCGACTATTGATGAGATATGAACACATGGATTTATGAACTTATTATGACGGATGCCTAATGGACTGACCTATGTGTCTCGAGGATCGATCAAGGATCCACCTTGCCTACGTTCAAGCTTAGATATGATGTAGTTTGATAGGATGACTCTATTTTTTAACTTTTTGGATTTTTGACCTATTTTTGGATTTTTGATTTGATTTTGGATGTTTTTTATTTTAAGGAAGATTGCAAAATATAGAAAATTTCGATCTGATGTAATTACAGGAACATTCCCCCAGTGTGATGCAATAGACTACTTCGATATAGGCAAGACAAAATGACTTTGGGGGTATGCCAAGTAGTACTAGAAGAGATCATGATACAAACACAAAATCAAGCTATGATGTAGACACAAATGGGTAAATGGAAGAATCAATGGAATGTGATGGGTGATGTGGAAGGAAATGGTAGGTGGTGTAGAGCAAGTCATAGAGATCATGGTGGATGGAGAGTGCTTTATTTACACAAGGCTCCTATTTACCAGGTTTTCACCAAGGTACTTGCCCAAAGTGCCACCGAAGTGGTTTTCACTAGAGGACGATTTTTATCTTTACTATTTTTAATCTTTTTTCTAATTTTTTTGGATTTTAATATTTTTTGTATTTTTTGTTTTACCCTTAAAAGATCAGGCATACAAATTTTTAAGACATAAGCTATTCATGGGCTCCCCTTCGGGCATTGATAGTTGATATGCCCCTAACTTGTAGCTGGCTATGATGATGAAGGGTCCCAACCAGTTGGGTTCAAACTTTCCCTTGCTATCTAGATTTGGTACATTTTTCTGATTCTCCTTCAATACCAACTCTCCTACATGGAAGGTTTGTCTCTTGATCTTATTGTTGTAGCTATATTTGAGATGGTTTTGGTAGACTTGCAAATGATTTAAGGCATCCATGCACCACTCATCCAGTAGTTCCAACTCATTTAATTGTGACACCCGATATTCTTCATCTTTAATGAGGTTCTATAGTGATATTCATAGGGATGGTAGCTCGATCTCAATGGGGAGGATGACTTCTTTCATAGACTAGGGAGAAAGGGGTTGCACCTGTTGGTTTGCAGATGCTTGTTTGATGGGCCCATAGGGCAGGGCTCAACTACAAGTTCCACTCATGACAAACTTCATTGATTATCTTTTTGAGGATTCTTAAGATGGTTTTATTTGTAGCCTCAGCTTGGTGATATTGAATTTATGGCATAGGTTTCAGACATCTTGGTTTTTGAAAGGTGTCTCGTTATCTGAGATAATAGATTGTGGGACACTATAGTAGAAAATGAGGTAATTCAGGATGAACTTGGAAATCTTCTTTCCTATAATATAGGTCATTGGGATGGCCTCTACCCACTTTGTGAAGTATTTTGTAGCAGTGATAATGAACTTGTGTCCATTAGACGAGGTGGGGGTGATTTTTCCAATGAGATCAAGCCCCCATTACGAGAAGGGCCAATGTGTTAGAATCAGGTAGAGCTCCTAAGCTGGTGCATGGATGAGATCCCCATGCTATTGACATTGCAAGAATTTCTTGACATATTCATGGGCTTCCTTCTCCATTTTCAGCCAACAATACCCCATTTTTAGTAGCTTCTTGGCCAAGGTCACACCGCTCGAATGTGAACTGCAGATGCCATTATGTACCTCTATTAAAGCAGTCAAAGCTTCCTCAATGTTTAAGCATCGTAATAGGGTTCCCTCAATACTCCTACGGTATAGGGTGTTGGTTACGATAACAAAATGGGTCGACTTCTTAACAAAGGTTTTCTTTAGATTTGGGGTGATGTTAGTAGGGAGGACTCCTATTCTTAGATAAGTGTATATGTCATGATACCACGGGTTACCATGACCAATGATTTCACACAAAAATTCAAACTCTAGTATCTCGAATGTTGGTACGAGAAGATGCTCTACAAGGAATTCTTGCTTTGGGACATTGCGTGGGACATCTAGTAGAGATCGTATTGTTTCCATAACATCTACTACTCTATTATTTTCACTTGGTATCTGCTCAAATGTAATATCAATAAAGGATTCCTTGAGGATTTCTACCAGTTTCTTGTATGGAGTCAACTTGTCATCCTTTGTTTGGTATTCGTCATTGACTTGGTTGATGATAAGCTACAAATATCCATAGACCTAAAGTGCCATGATCTACCATTGTGCCATAATTCTTAGCCCTATGACAGGAGCCTCATATTTTGTAATGTTGTTTGTGCAAGAAAAGGACAAATTATATGATTTGGGTATGCAATCTCCTTGTGGTTTAATGAAGAAGACTTTGGCTCTTGACCCATGCTATGTGTAGGGTCCATCAATGTACATTTTCTAGTGATCTGCTATGCTTACGTTAAAGATGGACTCATTAGGGAGTTTTGATACAAGTAGGTTCTCTGAATAAACTGGTGCCTTTGCCAGCTGATCTCCAATCACTTGTCCTTTAATGGCCTTCCATTCCACATACTGAATTTCATGTTCTGTCAGGATCATGACCCATTTTTTTTCACCCTATGAGAATTACCTTAGAAAGCAGATACTTGAGAGGATCTATCTTGGAAATGAGTTTTATCTAGTGTGCCAACATAGAGTGTCTGAATTTCTATGCTGCGAACACGACTGCTAAGTAAGCCTTCTCAGTGGATGTGTAATTTATCTCATGCCCTACCATGGCTCTACTGATGTATTAAATAGCTCTCTCCTTCTCATTTTCATCATGTTGTGCTAAGAGAGTGCCATTGGTTGTTGTTGTTGCTGATATATACAAGATCAAGGGTTTTCTTGAAATTGGTGGCATAAGGATTAGTGGTGTGAGAAAGTGCTCCTTGATCTTATTGCATGCTTGATCACATTTCTCATCCCATTTTTATGCTAACCCCCTTGTGGAGTAGCTGAGAATATGGGATAGCCTTATCTGCTAATTGCGCTATGAATCACTAGATGGATTGGAGTCTTCCTTATAAACCCCTTAATTATTTCAATGTCCTTGGTGTTGCCATCTTGAGAATTGCTTTAAATTTTGTGGGATCTATCTCGATTCCTCTCATGGATACAATGTACCCTAGGAGCTTTCCTGATTGTACACCAAAGACACACTTCTTAGGGTTGACTCTAACCCGATATTCTTCTAGCCTATCAAAGATGGACCTAAGTGCTACTATGTGATCTCATCACTTCCTTGACTTGGCTAGTATGTCATCCACATAATCTTCCACATTTTGTGAATCATATCATGGAAAATCAGTTTCATGGCCCTTTGATAGGTAGATCCTGCGTTCTTTAGCCCAAACAACATCATATTCCAACAATATGATCCCCATGGACAAGTGAAATTTTTCTTGTGTTGATCTTCCTTGGCTATCATGATCTGATTGTACTCTAAGAATTTGTCCATTAGTGATAAAATTTCATGTCTAGTCATCATATCCACAATCATGTCTATGTTTGGGAGAGGGAAATCATCCTTGGGACATGCTTTGTTTAGATCTCTGAAGTCACTGCAGATGTAGATGCCCTCAATGGGTAAACAGGTACAAGATTTGAAACCCACTAGATGGATAATCAATTGGTCATATGAAGCTAGCATCTAGGAGCTTTTGTAATTCCAATTTGACCAATAATGCTATTTGAGGATGCATCTTTCTCAAATTTTATCTCAATGGTTTTACTTTTGGATATACTGCTAGATGGTGTACCACAACGTTTGGATCAAGACCTGACATATTAGCATAGGTCCATGCGAAGTTCACTTTTCTTTCCCTTGTAAATGCAGCTAGAAGTTCTTGTTCTTCTGTTAAAAGAGATTCCACATAGAAGGTTATATGTGGTGTTTCCTCCATCCCCAAGTTGATGGGATTGCACTTTTTTGCTAAGACCACTGACTTCTCCTAAGGAATAGCATTAAGAGGAAGATTGAATCCCCCATCCTCTAGAACCTTAGAGAGGTTTTCACCATTGGATGCATCCTTTGTTTTTACTACTCTCAGGTCTAAAAGTGGTAGAGTGTGGTTTTCACTTAAAGACCTAGAGATTATTCCCAATTTTTCACTTTTGTGACTGAGGGATTCAATCATTTCGCCATCATATGCATGTCTTTCCAATTCAATATCGAATCCAGCTTTGTGGTCCCCAGAAGGTACATTATCTCATAGTCCCATGAATTCTAAGAGAACCTCATCATTTTTTGAATGTGTCTAAAATTAGCGGTCCTCTTTGGTCGTAGTCTATTAGCTAGGGATATACTAACTTATTTCATGGGTTTGGTTGTTTGACTCAAAAGAAATAGTGGACATCATGAATAGGGAAGAATCCTCAACCAACATGGGTAGGTCAGTAAGGTGATCCTCATCACTGTCACTACATACATCTGTTATATCGAATGTGTAGTTGTCTAATGGTAGACCTATGGATACTGGTAACTGAAGAGGAGTTGTGACTACTTTAACAGGGGGACTTTTGCCACATACGGTTATTCTTAGAGGGGTACATCCAAGGCTGAGATTTTTTATGTGCTTCTCAACAATGATGGGTTCTAATCAGCCATTGTTGTTTTTTCCAAGACTTTCATTTTTTTTATAGCCTATGCCTACCATTAATTGTAGATCTTTGTTAGCACCGCCCATTACAAGGGCTAGTACAGGTCTTTTGTCTTGATATAGGAGACTGGATATATCCTTTTCATCAACCACCTCCTGGCCTAGGTCTCCACAACTTTAGAATCGAGACGGGCCTGCTCTAAATGTTTGAGACGTTGTGCTAGCTGGTTGTGGTTGTGCTCGGGACTTAGGAGATTGAGGTAACTGTCCTATTACAAAGGCACTTTTCTTCATTTTGTAATCTTCACATCCATTATCTCAGATAATAAATCTTATGTCAAAGATGTTAGGAATGGAAAGTGTCTTTGTCTTAGAAGTGGAGGCGAGGGTAGCTGGATCTATGTATGGAGTTGTAGGACCATCATCATTTTTGGAACTTGAGGGATTTTGTAGAACTTTGCTTCTATATTTTTTCAATAGGTAAAGGGCTCAGGATCACCATGAATTGTGACCTCTTGGTTCTCATAGGGGAATTTAACACATTAGTGAAATGTGGATGCAACAAATTTCATCCCATGGATCCATGGGTACCCTAGAAGAATGTTACAAGGGAGGTCAAGATCAAGAACTTGGCAAGTAGTTTCCATGATGGCTAGTCCTACTTGGATGGGAAGTTGAATGGTACTTTTAGACACCCTTTCTTGATCATCATAAGCCCAGATGGTGATACCTTTTCCTCTTTCAATCATTTCTTCAAAAAATCCAAAAAAAATTATTAGCTTGAAGGAAAAAATATTTAACCCCGCACCTCCATCCACCAAGACCCATTTGACTTTATTTTTATGGACAAAGATTTCAAGATGAAGTGCATGATTGTGAGATGGTTGGGTTGGGAGGTCTTGTTCATAAAATTTTAGGAGATGTGGTGTGGTAATGCATCCAATCATAGCTTGGAATTAGTCTGCATCAAGGTTTGTGGGTACATAAGATTTAACAAGTGCTTTTTCTAGAATTTCCCTATGTGCAGGCAAAAGTTTTAGCAACTCCATGATGGAGATCTGGGTAGGGGTCTTCTTTAGCTATTCCAAGACATTGTAGCCACTGGTAACTGACTTTGAATTTGCAATGGGTGCTCTATCTTGCATGGATGGTTCAGGGATGGTGGTCTTGGCACTTCGTGTGGTGACTCCACAGTTAGCTTTTGACCCTAGGATATGCACAACCCCTACCCATTCATCTAAAGACGTGACAACATGGTCATAAGCGTGGTTGATGCTATCATACTTTTTACCCTTGCCATTGTTATTTTCCTTATTATGATCCGACATCGGGTTCATGTATATTAGGAGGTTCTGATTCCCAAATCTTGGTGTGGGATGCTCAAAAAAAATATTCTTGTTTTCAGTGAGGTCTTGGATTAGGTTTTTGAGCCTCATGCAACTAGTTGTGGTGTGTCCCTTTATCTTATGAAAGTCACACAGGTGCTTCTGATTATACCATGGTGGCTTAACTTGAGGCTCCTAGTAATTTTCAATGATAGGGAGCATGATGATGTTGGCATCAATGAGTCACTTCATGATAGATTTCATCGATTCTCCAAGCGATGTGTACTTTCGCTTTGTAGGATATTGGTTTCTTGTGGATGGTTTGCTTTCATCATTGACATTGTTGACCATCTATTGATTTGTTTGTTGTTGGGGTGTGTTGGATCAGGGGGGGGTGTTCATTGTTATTCTAAGGTTGTTGACATTTTTTTTGTTGCATATTTGGCTTTGAAGCACTAATTTCAACCTTAGCATCAACAACCCCGTCATTGGTAACATTTTTGTTTTTCACCCATGTTCATGGTTTGTCATTGTAACTTGTGGATGGGTGATTATATTGATAAGTGGGTGTGCCACCTTGTGAAATGAGGGATCTTTTGATGTTGAGAGCCTTGGGGATGAGTTGATTGTAGGTGATGCATTGGACTTTGAGATGGAAGGCCAAAGTTCCTTCAAGATTTGCAATAATAGTTCCAACTTGTTCTTTTGGCATGGCCCACTTAATTCTATTAAACATGGATTTAAAACGCGTCATACAAGCACGTCGACTTTTTAATTGCGGCATTTCCTTGGTCGTTGGCGTTGCAGTTAGTAAATGTAAGTGGTTGTTTAACCGTTTGGGCGGATAAATCGCTCTACGGGTTAGGTAGTGGGATGAATTTGTTTTGGGTTGGTGTAGTGACTTGGATGACGGGTGAGGTGACTTACGGACTAGGTGGTGCATTCATGGGGGTTTATTGTGTAACCAATTCTTGATGGTATGCTTGTAGTTGTTGCCGTGCCAATGAAGCTTTTTGTTGGTCTTTTTGTTGTTGTTGTGCCAACAACACTTGTTGTTGTTGTTGTTGTTGTTGTGCCAACAACACTTGTTGTTGGGCTTGTTGTTGTTGTTGTGCCAACAACGCTTGTTGTTGGGCTTGTTGTTGTTGTTGCACCAACAATGCTTTTTGTTGGGATTTCTATTGAGCTGCTTGTTGTTGCGCTTGGTATTGATATAGAGCTTGCTAATATGCCTATTGTTGTAACAAGGCTTGTGCTTGAGCTTGCACTTGATGTTGGGCTTGTGCTTGTGCTTGTACAAATTGGGCAGCTTGGACAGCTTGAGTGGCTTGAGTGGCTTGTTGAACATTGTTGTAATAAATCTTGTGCTTGCACTCATTCCACCTGTTGAGCTTGTTATGTAGCTTGTTGTGTTTGTGCTTGTTGTGCAACTTGTGCAGCTTGTTGGGTTTGGAATTGCTGAAATGCCCTTTGATAAGCTTGTTGAGATACTTGCAATGTGATGGTATATTGGTTGGCCACATTTGGATTTTGTGGTAGAGGTGGGGGATTAGGAATGGTATGAGATGGCATTGTGAGATTTTGTTGGGGTGGTTGTTGAGGCATTTGACTGATGATGATGGGTTTTGTGGTGGAGGGTATGGTGGATGAGTTGGGTCCTTGGGAGACCATGTTTTAAGATGTTGTGGATGGTGTAAGGGTGGATTGAGATGTTTGGATTGGTGCCACTTTTTGTTGCAATGTAAATGGTATACTTGGAGGATTTGGTACACTTGACAGATTGATTTGATTTGGATGATTTTGGATAAGCAAAGGGGTTTGCCCTAAACCAAGGATTGGTTTGGATGTTGATGTTAGCGAGGGAAGTGGTGTGGGGATAGGTGGTATGCTTCCTTGCAAAAGTGATGATGAGGGATCAATGATTCCCCCTTGTCCAAATAAGCCCACTTGCTCTTGTGATACCATGGGGAGAGAGACTTGTGCCCCAAGAGAATATGTCAGTGTCATGGAGAAGGTTGATGAATTATTAGTATCATGAAAGATGAGTGGAACACATGACTATTTCAGATCTTGAGGGATGGATTGACCCAAGATGGTGTTCGCATCCAAGTCTTGATTGTTCAGAAGGGGATATGTTTGGAGAGCATGAAGTAATGAACTCCCCTTGTTGACAATTGGTTGAGTTGGAGCAAGAGATGATGTGGGTTGGGGGATGGGTTGAATGATGCTTTGAAAATATAAGGCTAATGAGACCACTGGCATAATCCCAAGAGGTTTTTCCACAATAGTGTTTACATCAAAATCAGAAGGGAGTTTAGCCCCTTTTTTTGCCAATTCTAGCATGTATTCTGAAGGATTGAGTCTCATCATGGCATTGAAAATTTGTGATTCTTGGGATTTTGGAGCATTTCTATGATTTCATCTTGGGCGATTACCAAGACATTATTGGTGATGTCTTCCACTTGACCTTCCTCTTGAGGATCTTATGGCTATAGAGGAAGATTAGGTGGGGGATTGCTAGATCCAATGGGATTAATTTCGGGTGTAGTTTGACTCAAGTCACTTGAAGTAGATGTCTCTTTGATTTGCTCCATGTTTTTCTTGTATTGAGATTGAGTTTGTACCATAAAAGAACGATCAAATTTTAGGTACAAAGAAGAAAAACCAAGTTTGTTCAAGGATCAAAGGATGGTGATGAGACAAATGAATGATTAAACTCTTAAGAATCTTGGGGGGACACTAGACTTCAGGACTTTTGGATTTTTTGATTCTTGGTTGGATTTGTTTTAAAATTGTTGGTGGGATGAGATTTTATTGATGTTTGAGGGATGGATAAAAATGTCGACTTTGATCCTAGATTAGACCTAGATAAACTTTATTTCTACAAGACCTCAATATTTAATAACATGCTTGTACTTCCTATGTGAGAAATGAAAATCTTTGAAAGAGACTTGAGTTTTGACAATAATAAAATTCGTACAAATTAGGCTTGTTCTTTGAAGCCTTTTTGTACAAGTTATAGGTCCCAACCTTTCTCTAACTTCGTGAAGTCTTGAAAGATGCTCCTCATGAGCTTTTGGATTGAGGTGTTTATGATGATTTGGCTTGGGAATTTTGACTTTGTGGGAAATCATGGGATCAAGCACATGTGAGGTTCAATTGTCTCTTATCTTATTTAGATTGATTCTTTTTACCACAAACACTTTCTTGATTAGGTTTCAAAATGAATGTCTAATGTCTTAATCTCTTTTCATCCCACAAGGTCTATTATATGGAAATCAAGAAAATCAAGTCAATAGTTCCCTATTTTGACTTTAGTGAGCAAATTTAGATGCAAATCCAAATGCCTAGAAGCCTCTAAGGATGGAATCCTTAGGGAAAGCAATAACACTTGGATTTGTCAAAGGTATTTTCTCCTCCTAAAGGGTTTAAAATTTTGAGGATTTTGTGGTATGTGTGTTTTCCAATATTTTAGATCCAAGCAAAGTGTTTTGATTCCAAAATGATGCACAACCCTAGGATTAAAGGAGACAATATTTTTTGAATTGCCACTTGGATAAATCCAGTCGTGCTTATTCAAAGCGGATGATTAAAAGCTTGACCACACTGGCTCCCCTCCATGACACACACTTTTTGGGTCAGCCAAGATTTAGTTCTCATGAATCTCCCATGAAAAAAATTTCATCTCTACTTTGAACCACAAGTACGTGGGATGGCTTTAGAACGACTCTTCTTGTACCAACAAATCGATAGGGATTTGGATTTCTATAACAAAGGTTCTAGTATAGGAACTATGTTCATGGGGGTTCATCCATATGAAAAGATACCATTGCTTCCTTTCTTGTCAGAACAATCCTCATGATAATTGAACTTTCCTCAAGTACCCACACTTATATACCGAGTGGAAGTCACTTGGCTTTAGCGTGTTCTCGGTTGGGTCATTCTCTGGGGTGATTACTTTTTCCCACCAGACAGGCCCTCTAAAGGCGAACAATAGCGAGGAAGCACATCCGTAGTTTGATCAATCTTTGTTTGTGTGAACAAAGAGAGAACACACATGATATACCAAACTCACACTAGCAAGATTTGTTCAATTTTAAGAAACCCAAATTGAAGTGTGGAGGCAATCTTTTATGCAAATTAATATTGGGAAAAGGACTTTTGATTCTCAAGATCATTATGAAGCACGAGAGAAGTGCATACATCTTTTAAATGATATTAATTTGCAAAAGAGATTACAAAACACAAAAGACACGTGTTCATTTTAAACCTCAAAAGCAATAATGGATTCTTTTTAATAGCACCAAGATGAAGTGTGAAGTTTGTTTGTTCAATTGTTAAACCCAAAACCAACTTTAATAAGTTCCTAAGGTTATTTTTAACCTTTTGCTTGTTCTTTTTAAAACCCAAATGAAAATTGTTTGAGTCCTAAAAACTTGAAAATAACAATGTCCTTAAAATGGGATTATGATTTCTCCCAAAGTGTTTAAAAACACTTGTTACAATCATGTGCTAATGCCATGGTAAAACTCCTCCTTGTTTCCTCCCTATCTTTTTGATCACTCCAACCTGCAAAAACTGGTTAATCTACAAAAAATAGAGCCACAAACAAAAGTTAGAAGCTCAAGGAGATGAACACAAAAAGCACATGTTAAATGAAAACTAAAAATATGACTTTTACCGCACCCCAACGTCACAATCCACAAAGGCATCATTGTTTAGAGTAGCTCAACGATGCTCTAGTGAAGTCATCGATGCTCTATGGAAAAATAAAGACCACATATGTGTCGCTATTTCACCCAACATTATGATTTGGAATTTGACTGGTCGACCCAAGATGAAAATGATAGGAGTGTCTCCCTTTGGAGCAGATGCAACATCACTATATAGCGATGCTAGATTAATAGCAATGTTGCTCTTTCTTGTAGGCACAAAAATTTCATAGAAAACAACTAAATTTTCAAAAAAATGTGTTAATTTCTTCAAGATTTTCCCTCCTTCTAGCACCAAAATGTGAATGGTTGCCTTAGACCTGTTCAAACATCATCAAACAACATAGTATTATTCATTAAACACATGTAAGACAGTCATTCCCCATGCAATTCATTCAAATGATAAGAACAAGAAATGAAGTGAAGTAAAACCAAATAAAGCTATTAAATCTTGCTCAAGAACACTAAAACCAACATCCCATTGGGGAATTGCTGCTATTTTGATGTGGAAAATAGCTCTTTCCCAATTCCTTGCTAAGCCTTTGATGAAGATTGGTGATGATTACATGCTCCTTGATGAAATTTGACCATAATCTAGCTAAGATGGATGAAATGTTATGAGAACTCAGATGAAAATGGATGAACTTGCATGAAATCTGAAGATAATAACCTTGCCTCAAGTTGTGTCCTCAAAGCCAATAGAGAAGCCCTTTATTTATAAGAGAGCATGATGGAGAAATGAGCAAATGGGATGAATATGGGACTAAACATGAGCCAATGGCAAGGTGCCACTTGTCAACATGCTAGTGGAGGAGGAATAAGCACATTTTGGTGAATGTGCAAATAAATGCAATTAGGTGGATATTTGAAATTTGAAAGATTTCTTATGGAGAAAGATGTGGAAGAAGAGTTAATTCCACTTGGCTCAAGAAAAAGGATTTGTAAGAGGAGTTAATGCCATGTTGGATGACAAATCCTTTTGGAGTGAGTTTTCAAATTGGAAGAATATTCCAACAAGATGCCTTTTTGAATGAAAATAGGAGATTTTATAAGTCAATTAAATTGATTTACTTGTGCAAGTTGCAAAATCTAGAGGATTTGATGGAGGGTGATCCCACAATAGTGGTTTACAATTTTTGGCCAAACTGGACACTGCAATTATTATTTTTAACTAAATCTTCATATTCGGGCACCTATAGCGACTAAACCGTGAGGAATTTGAAGATGATGCAAACTAGAGTCTCATCACATTTTGTCTATAGATTCTAAAAATATTTTTTTCAGAAATTTTGGAATCAGATTGCACTTCTTTTTCCATCTCCCACGAAAATTGGTTTTTTTCAGAAAACAACATTTTAAAAAAGTGACGCTCATCGTATGCAAATAACTTTTTTTGTATGAAGGATAAAATTCTATTTTTTTCGAATTTAGATTTGTAACTACGATATCTAGCACTTTCATTTGGTCTCATAGTTTTTTATTGAATATTTTTTCCTTAATCAAGTTTCAAAGTCAAACCAATTGCAATTCGACATAGGCGGACTGTATACAACATAACTTTTGTATGAATCAAATTTTTTTTTTTTTTTAATGGATCAAGGACATCAATACCTAGCCTCAACTTATTTTTAAAAATTTTATTTTGATAATCTGGTATTTTTCCACATGTGGAGACCAGAGATTTTAATTTTTAGTGAAAAAACTATGTTTAATAAAACTAAAAAATAAAATACATAATAAAAGCAAACCATATTAAAATTATATTCGATAGATAGCTCATTCCAAGGACTATTATTATCTATTTGGGTTTCTAAATTTTTCTGCATTTTCATTTTCAAATTGAGCTTCGAAAGACAATTTTTTACAAAAAAAATCAATTTTTTGGGGAGATAGGGAAATAAGGGTGTTCGGCCGAACCTATGTTCGGCTGAACATTTTAAAGGGGTTTGTTCGAACCAAACAAAATTGGTTTGGCTGAACCCCCTCTGTATACATCCGAAAGTCAAACAACTTTTCCAAGGTTTGTTTGTGTTTTTCCGAGCTCCAATGTAAACGTCGGTGACTCTCGTGCTTCCAAGCCTGTCAGCTGAAAAAGACATTTCACAGGTAAAAAAACTGATAAATATTTGAGAATGTTTGTTATTGTTGCATTTTTTTTTTTATTGTTGTAAGTTTTTGCAAAGTTTTTAAGTTTTTTCAAGTTTTTGTAACAGATTTTTTGCATTTTGGAGGAAAATTTGTTGTTACTTTAAATCAATCATTTGTATTTTGAAGAAGAAAATGTGACAAAAAGAAAAAAGAAAAAACAAAGCTCAACGAAAATTTTCAAAAGATAAAGAAGAAAATAGATGCAAACAAAACTTGACAAATTATCATAGAAGGAAACAAGGTATGTGTTTATTTCTTCTCTTTCTCATCAAATATGGGTAAATTTATTTATAAAATGTGTCAAATAATTGATATTTAAGAAAATTGAAGGTTCCTCATTTCAATTTTTTGGAAATGAAAACTCAAATGCACATCATCAATGAGTTCTACAAAACTAAAATATGCAAATTATCACTAAATTTTATGAATCCTTATACTAAATATTTTACTATCTACAATATATTCTCTTTATTTGTATTTTTTCGTAGTACCCAATTTTGCATCTATCTATGTTTATGTCCTTCTTTAAATTCTTATATTTATTTCATCCAATTGTGCATAATCAATTATATAGATCTATGGTAGAAACACCATCTTTCACCAGTATTTCCTCCTCTATCTTGGTATCTCCCTTTGTATCAATACATGAAAATAAATAGTAGGGAAATCATTATGTGTAACCAAATTGGATAAAAGAAGATGACATAAGATAATTCAACAAAAGAGAATTTATAAACTCATCTAAACAACCTAAATAGTGATAATTAGTTGAGAAGGTGGGGATAGCTCAAACACCCCACAAACACACAAAAATTGGTAAAAATTATAAGTATTATAATAAATAGAATCATATTAAAGTTAACAATAACTATTTTTGGATTAGGATAGATTTAACAACAAGTATGATGAATATACACATAAAACATATATTGACTAAATAAGTTTATATGCGAAGAACATATAATGTAGAAGTATGCATCTAAAATAATATTTTCTAAATTTTCTAACGCATAATCTAACATAGAATTAGAATATTCTTCATAACAATGAAATAATTCATAAAGAAATAAACATATTGATAGTAAAAAGAAAAATTTATTGAATTTGATTACCTAAATAAAAAGTTGAAAGTTTTAACTAACTTTATTCCTAGATAAGATTAATAACACAAAAATACTATCCAAAATAGATAAATCAACAAGTGTAAATGGTCTTATCTAAATTGGTTTCACCCATATAAACTATGCAAGCTTATTTTTCTTATAAAAAAAAAGTACTATGTTCTTATTAAACAAAATATTAAAAATGGGATTTAATTATAAACAAAGAAAAACCTAGAATGAGAGTTGAGAAATAGATATCTTGAATCATGTGATAGGAATCTAGAATATGAATCAATAGAAGATAATAAAAATTAAATCATGTTTCCTAGATGGTAGCATGACTACATTAAGGTCTATATGACTACATAGAATTTTTTTGTATGTAAAAAATACTAGGTTATACAAAAAATTGAAAGTCTATAAAATAAGAATAAAATACACAACCAATAACAAGAAACTAAATAGTAGAATAACACATAAATTTTTTATTTAATAAATTAAATGATATAAAATGGTCATAATGTTATTTAAACTGAGCTCTAAGATAATATAATTATGATAGATAGGAAAAGACACAAAACCTTCATATGAAGAGATTTCCAAGAATACATGTAGCTAGTGCCACAAAGGGAAAGGGGTGAATTTTGGTTATCTTACCAATATTGTCAAATCCCTAATTTGGTATTTTTAACTCCATAAATAATCAAATAAAAAGACATTAGATTAATATGGTTGCGCTCTTATCCTATGTGCATCTAGAACTAAGATGAGTACAACATAAAAAATATATATAATCTATAGCAATAAGTGCATCCCTTAGATATATGAAAAAAGAAAATTTGAGAAGATGGATCAACAAGCATTTCCAAGAGAGATATGAATCTACAAGAAGAAATATGAAAATTTGTGATAATGAAATTTTCTTAGGTATCTTCCTCAATGAATATAGCCATCTAAATATGTCATCTTCTTCTACATCTCTTTCTTTTGCTATCTTCTTGTCATAATCTTAATCTATATTCATATTCAAAGATATATGCACTATCTAGCCCTCCATGTATAAAATGTTAATTCTTATTTTTGGGAGTCAAAGATTTCATTACATTCTACATGAACCAATTTGAGATTAAACAAAATTTTAAAAGCACCAAAGAGTCTTTTTGAATCTCAAACACCGCAAAATTTATTTTTCCTTTAAACCCAATAGGTTGACTTTTATATTAGATACCATATGCTAATGAAAATTTTGGATCTTCTCCCTCATCTAGTACTATATCATAGGGAGTATCATGTAAATTTGGTTTCCCAAGCTCCTCCCAATTTATTTTAAAAATAATTTTAACATCTAAGTTCCCAAGTTTATTAATATATTTTTCATCCATAAAAATGAGTTCTATATGATTGTGCCCATTTAAAAATATTAAGATGTGAAAGAGATGCATTTTGTTGTAATTATCATGTTCTTAGAATTAATGTCTATTCTAACATGTTCCAAGCCAAAAATTAAATTATGAGTGTTGAAATTTATATATATATTTGTTGTTTGATAACTTGAAAATTAGATTTTGTTCAGTATTAATAGATAGGGATTGAAGGTTGAGACACAAATCCTAACGATCTCTCGTAATGGGATACCTTATCTAGAAGAAAAATAAAATATTTAAATTTACTAGATCATCTTGAATATCTACTTAGGTACAAAGAGGCTCATAGACTTACCACACTATCTAATATTTTTGTCCTGGTTTTCTATCTTTTTTTTTAGTTTTTTTTTCCTGTTTTCTTTATTTCTAGATTAGAGTTTTTTTTTGTTTGTGCTACTAATCTATTTTTTTTAGCATGTGTCCAGCTGGAATTAGCTAAATTTTATTTTAATTGGTTTTTTTCTTTACAAATTGCATTTTACACGCATTGGTTAAAAAATAACAGACATGCAAATGCATATGGGTTAAAAAGAACAACACACTTTGTTTTTCATTGGGTTTGAAATTAACTCTTAGATAGAAGACACTACAAATGGTTAAAATTAACCCCTTTGCTTGACAAACACTACAAATGGATAAAATGAACCTTGTGCATTCTCTGTTTGTTCACATTTTGATTTTGGTAAATAAAAAGAACACCATAAGAGTGTGATCTAAAATATTCATGTGCTCTCTCTTTGTTTTTAAACAAAGATCAATTGAACTATGAATATTTTGGTTCGCTTTTGTTAAGCCTTAGATCTTGGGCCTGCTTTGGTGGGAAAAAGTACTCACCCCAAAGTGACTCAAACTGGGAACGCGCTAAACCCAAGCGGCACCCAACCAGTATATAAATTCGAATGTTAAGGAAAGCTTAGCATTACAAAAATTCCTGCGGACCAGAAATTGACTCCCTAGTACCCTTGTGGTGCGTCAAAACTTGCAGACCCTAACCTTTGCAGACTGGGATGATAATGCCTCTTGTGTGGCCTTCTTAACGGGTGCCCGAAATAAATCCTTTGTTTTAGAAAACCACAAACCTTCTATTCTTTGGTGCAACAACGGTTGTTGCCAAGGCACCCACACCTATGCATTTCTTAGTAGAAATGATCAATCTACCATGGGAGTTTCATGGAGATTGGAAGCTTGGTTGCCTTGAGAAGTGAGTGCAATGTAAGGGTGAGCCCATGGGGCCAAGCTTCTAAAATTCATTCGCTAAGGATATGTGGTTCGTGGGATCCATAAGAATACTGTCCTTATAGCCTTAGGATTTTTTTTATGTAAATGTCTTCTATGTGGTTGATTTTCATTCTTTACAACACCACATGTTTGCCAACTATTTTCAGATAACATGAACAAATGAACATCATCCTCCAAATCTGAATCAACATAGTCAAACTGAAATAAATTCCTTACAATCTGCTTGAAATTTTGTCAAATCACTTCCTACAACACATTTTCCATCATGAACTGCATTTTTCAAATCAAGTCCTCAATTTTGCACACTTTGGGATAGGAAAACTTTCCTTGCTTTGTCAAACCATTGTCTCAAAAAGTAAATTGTCATATCCTTGTCCTCCAATCATGTCATATCCTAATCCTCCATCCACATCATATCCTAGTCCTCCATCCATGTCATATCCTTGCATCGTAGCCAAATTTGGAACTAGAGTTGGATTTGACCTCTTGCATTCTTTACTTATCACATCATATCATACCATTTTCATATATCTCATCTTAGAATCATATCCTTTTTATTGCATCCTAGTCCTTACATATTCCTACTCTTTCATATGTATAGATCATATCACAGAGTCCTTGTATACATATATATCATTTCACCTAGTTCTTGCATGTACAACCCCTTGCATATATCAAGATCATATCGTGCCTAAGTTACAAGTTGCATAAATTCCATGAATTTAGTCCTTTGCATATTCATCATTGATCAAATAGAACCCTTAGCTCTTGCACAATCTCCACTACTCTTCATAGGTCTCAAAACCAATCCATTTTTTATCTATCACCCACATCACTTAAGGTTTATCATGGACTTTCAAGTTAGGGAAAATACCATTATCCTTGCTTGTCTAGGGAAATCCTTTTGGAGTCCATCTCCTACATACCCTCTCTTGATCATTGGTCCCTTGTGTTTATCCATCATAACACAAGTCAAGCCTTGCATCGTAACCAAATCTGGACCTAGAGATGCATTTGACCTCTTGCATTCTTAACTTATCACATCATATCATACCATTTTCATATATCCCATCTTAGAATCATATCCTTTTCATTGCATCCTAGTCCTTACATATTCCTACTCTTGCATATGTATAGATCATATCACATAGTCCTTGTATACATATATATCATTTCACCTAGTTTTTGCATGTACAACCCCTTGCATATATCAAGATCATATCGTGCCTAAGTTTCAAGTTGCATACATTCCATGAATTTAGTCTTTTGCATATTCATCATTGATCAAATAGAACCCTTAGCTCTTGCACAAGTTCCACTACTCTTCATAGGTCTCAAAACCAATCCATTTTTTATCTATCGCCCACATCACGTAAGGTTTATCATGGACTTTCAAGTTAGGGAAAATACCATTATCCTTGCTTGTCTAGGGAAATCCTTTTGGAGTCCATCTCCTGCATACCCTCTCTAGATCATTGGTCCCTTGTGTTTATCCATCATAACACAAGTCAAGCCTTGCATTGTAACCAAATTTGGACCTAGAGTTGCATTTGACCTCTTGCATTCTTAACTTATCACATCATATATATCATACCATTTTCATGTATATCCCATCTTTGAATCGTATCCTTTTCAAATGCATTTTTTTCATGGAATTCTTAAGCTCAAGAATCTTTGATTTCATTTGCTTTCATATGTTCAAATCCACTTATATATAATCATCTCTCACTTTCTTTGCACAATATTTTGTGACATGTACAAATGGCTCAACAAGCAGGAAGTTCTCAAGCAAAATTCGAGCCCAATCTAGATATTGGACCAAATGAATCAGTTGAAGAACACATGGACCTTGAAGATAGGGAGGAGGCCTGAGTTCAAACAATGCATGTTGGAAGGGGATCGGGATCACTTCCTTCTACACCAATGGATGAGCATATAAAAGTAGCTGAAATAGTGGGGAAACAAATTTCTTATAGAAATTTAGATCATTTACTTGAAATGGATATGGAGAAACTGAAATGTTATGCCGACAACCTAAAAATACAAGTAAGAGGTCAATGACTAAATTTTTAAATAGAATAATCCATGATCATTTCAATCATCTTGAAACACTTGAAAAAACCCAATTGTTATCATGTTTACTTCTTCGTGATGAGTTGAAAGAGTCATTACAATTGTTGGGTGTACATTCTGCATCGAATAAGAGGAAACACATGAGACTACAAAAAGATATTTTTGAAAATGTTAAAAAAGGTTTAGATTCCATTGGGAAAGGATCTCGATCAGTGGATAGAACCATTGCAAGAAAGGTGATTTTGACATCTGTTTTAAATAAAGAAATATCAAGAAAAAGAAAAATGTTAGCACTTTCCACTGAATTTGGTTATAGTAGAACCACACTAATAAAATATGAGAAAAAGAGAAAGGTTTTAGATGATAGTTCTGAACGCAATTGGGCAATTATGTGTAGAGCTCCCCATTCTGACAGGATTGAAGATGCTGTTAGGAACTTGATCTCAAGTTTTGGAATGATCAGACCCATCCGTCATCGAATAATAGAGATGTTATGACGCACAGGATTGGACCTAGTATTTATGAAGAACATATTAAACATTGGCTAGACATAACACAGCTTGAGATGTATATGAACTTTTGTAATATGTATCCTCATATAAAGATTGGGAAAACATTGTTTGAAAGGTTAAAGCCATACTATGTGAAGATAAACAAGTTTTTTAAAACTTGATGTTGTCATTATCACGTTGAATTTGATCTTTACTATCAGGTGTTTCGAAAGATGAGTGAAGAAAGATATGGTTTTCAAAAGGCACCTCCTAAACAGGTAAGTTTGTTCATAAAGGATCTATTATGTGATCATGAAAATGGACTTCAAATAAAATGCATAAAAGGACTCTGTGAAACATGCGGAAATTTGGCTAACTTTCCTTCAACAATGAAAATGCTGACCTAACAAAGACAGCGAAATGTAAAAGTTACAAGTATGTAAAGTTTCAAACAAATTTTGGGAAAGAATCCACAAGGTTAAACTATGTAGAAGAGGAGATACCTATTGGGAAATTTATGGAAGATTTTCAAAAATTGATACAACTATACATACAACATTCCTTTTATGCTAAGTGGCAAGCACATCAATTTCAAACATTAAGAGATACTTTCCCACTTGGAACAGTTCTATCGGTAGTTGACTTTGCAGAAAATTACTCTTTTGTACATCAAAAAGAGATTCAATTAGAATATTACTTTTCAAAGCAGGTTACTATTATGGTTCATGTGTGTTATCGACATGCACAATTGGAATTGGATGGTGTTGAGAGTACAGATGAACAACGATCCATCAAGAAAGAATATCACTTTTATATTAGTGATGATAAAGAGAATGACACACTTTTTTTACAACATTGTTTTACAAAATATTTTTTTGAGAATTTGAGAAGTAGGGGTGTAAAATTTGAAAAAATAAATTGTATGGTCAGATGGATGTGCGGCACAATTCAAATCATCATGGCCATTTTATGCACTTTCTAGATATCAGAAAATTTACAACATACCATATGTTTGGAATTTGTTTGAGAGTGGGCATGGAAAGGGTGAACATGATGGCGCAGGAGCTTGCATCAAACATGCTTTAAGAAAGTATCAAATGAGTTATTTAGAAGATCATATAGACGATGCACATGATGTTGTTGAATGGTGCAAGAAATAATTTGCATCAAATGAGGTCGGCACATCTTCAAGAACAAACTGAAACATTCCACATAGAGTGTTTTGGGAGATATCGAGTATGTATAAATTTTACATTTAAAAAAAATAAATTTATTTAAATTTAAAATTTACACACATATATATATATACACACATGTTCAAGTTCACATAAGTTTGTTGCAATTACATTTATCTAGGTGTGGATAGAAGATCGATGCATGGATGCAAGAGGGTAGAAAAAACAAGATCTTTGCATTGTGTTATGAGTTCAGATAGTCACCCTAGATGGACATTATACACGAGGGATTACTCTTGTTTCTACACTGAATGCATTGCGGGAAACTCTCATGCATGCAACAATGAAGAACTTGAATATGTTAGTAAATGGGATATGGTGCCACTATTTGTTTCAGACACATACAATGAAAATGAGGATGAAAGATTTCAAGACATTCCTCTGATTTCAATTGATTATGACCATATTTCAGGATTGGTTAGAAAAGGTACATGTGTAAGTTTTCAATAATTTAAATATTATATAACTTTAATGATCTTTAACTTGTCTAGAGACAATTCTTTATTTTTTTAGAATTTTATTGTGTTAATTTGGTGTACAAGAGATGTTTTTGCAGTTATAGTAGATCTTGGAAACATATCTAAGGTGTTAGCTATTATTTACTGTATTGCACAGAAGAGAGGAATAAGATAACATGACCTGAAACAAATGATGGAATGTTATTTCCCACAGGTGAGTTTGAGTTTAAAATTATATATATACATTGTGTACATGTGTACACATTACCTTAAAAAGATTAAATATATATTGTACAAACCTTGAGCACGCAAATTTTGTACACATGCACATGTAGTAACTCAGGTTCATGTTTATGGTGCAGGTTCTGTTGTTGTGCAAGGGATATATCTAAAACAAGTCAAAGTTTTTCAACATGGGATTCATTTTTTGGACTATCAAGTTGATAACAAGGTATATCAATATAGTCACCTTATAATTACTACTGCCCTACATCTTAATGCAGTTCCACATGCACATGGACGAAAAAAATGGAGACTAGATAGTGATGACCATCAAAAAAATTTACATGTTATTCAAGAGCGGGTTGAACCAGAATGTTTGAGTTAGATTATATCCATGATTTTCAAGTTCACTTGTACATGTACATACTTGTGATGGTGGGAGTAGAAGAAAATTTAGTGTTAGTTTCAATGATCCCCCAAATCTAGCATCTCGACAAAAAAGACAATTGGCACACAAGGAGATGTTACATGACTACATCTCAAGATGTTTCTTCTCCTATACATCCAAGAAAAATCATTGATTCATTAGTCCATGTCTTCTATATATATAAAGTGAATGTTGTCTCAATCATCTTTTTTGTTGTAGAAAAAGAAACCTAACATATTAAAATTTGTGTCTTGTAGAATGTTGTACCACACAAAAAATCCCAAAAGTGTCTTGTAGAATGTTTATGCTTCGTGTTGGTTGGTGAATAGTGAAAATGTGCACAATTCTCCTCATTGTGCACGTATTTAAGTTGGTTGAATATATGGTTGCCCCATAAGTATTAGAGAGTGACATATAATAATATGTCATATACATTTATGCTTAAATTAAATTGAGGAATACAATGATTTGATTGGTTAACTTATGGTTGTATTGGAAGCACTAAGTCATATTTTTCTTTAGGATTAACACCTTTTTTTCCAAATTTATATTTGTACCTTCATTGGTTTGAGATCTTTTGGCAGTAGGATTTTGTACCATCCATAGATGTATTCATGTATAGTAGTGTACAACATTTATTTCATGATTTTAGGGTTACTTGGTTACATACATATCTAAGTTGAAATATTCCAATTTTTGCATTGAGAATATGTGGTTACATCTTTCTTTACAATAGATCTTGATACATATCTTCTATCTTACTTTTTAATCTTGTAAAATTCCACAATAAATAATTTTAATGCATTTCTAACCATCCAATTAATAAAATTATGAACAAAATCTATGCTTCAAAACTTTAAACTACACATCCAAAACATCATTATTTTCACACCAATCACTCTAAATCAACCTTCATAATATATAGCTGTCACATAATTCTTGATCATTAAATTTTCCTTTTTAATCTATCAATTTCCTTTATGGGATGTACCCTTCCCCAAATTAGGCATAATCCTCTTCCATTTATCCTAGCAAGACTTTGGAAAAAGGGAACAATGTTGTATGTTAATTCATAGTTAATATTTTATTTCTTTGATATATTTTTTTAATCTTTTTATATATCTTTTAACCCATATCATGCCTACTCAAGGTCACCATGATAAAATAATATATCATGGTGTGCTTTGAATAGTGTACATTGAGGCATGGTATGTTATTTATATATGATTTATTTGTTTTTTGTTTCCTCACAAAAGCCACCAAGGTGCAATTCCTTATGATTTGTAGGGGCCTAATCTTTCTATCTATAGTTCATTCTCTCATAGTATCCACCTAGGTCAAAGACCTTGAGATGTGATGGGAACTTCTCTTTGCGTCTATTGGTTGTCCCATCTTAGACCCACTAAGAAAATAAAATGTTTTATTGAATACTAGGGATTCCTCTTGTTTATTATTTTATTATAAGTTATTACATGCATTGGATACATTTTAACCTCAATCCTACATAATTTGGTGCATAAAATCTACTACTATATTAAGATAAAGTTGATCTTCACATGTCAACATAACTAAGTATTCAAAAATAATCAATCACATTTTTCACCTAATTTTACTTTTCTTAAATCATTTTCTACATTCCTCCTCTTCTTTTCTTCCATCATCTTCTATATTTCATATGAAATTTTCCTCATAATTCTTCTTTTGAGAGCTAACTTGTGTATTTTTTACGAAAATAATCTCTTCAGTCCAATCATTATCAACCACCTAATATTTTCTTATTCCTCCACCTAATTGAGGCATATCATTATTTTTTTCATCTCTTTTAATCCGTTCTTCTTAAGTTCTTTTTTTTTGAAACAATGTTATTTTGAACATCATCTTGTAAGACACTAAAATAATTTTGTCGAACCACTATTATTATTTTATCATATACCATAATTAAGATCCATTATTATTCATTATCGTCCATTAATACTTTATTATAATTTAGTGAATTAATTCCTATTATTGTGCTTAAATGATGCATTTTATAATCATTATTGTACATATTTAAATGCTTATATGAGTATATGGTTCTATTTTTATATACATAGAAGGAAAACATTCAAGATCATATATATCCAAGGCATGAGTGTGCAAAATATTTATTGTGATCAACATGTGAATGAACTTAATTATAAAGTGGCATTCATTTCCTAAAATTCTACTCTAGAGAGATCAAATGTATATATCATATAAGGAAATGTAAGTTGTAAGAGATCATCAAATAAGCAAATGTATGTATATTGAATATAAGAAAATGTATATATATATCATATAAAAATTTCAATATTGATAAATGTATAAAAATGTAACATGTTATAAGCAAAGTGCCAAATGTATGTATATCATAAAAGCAAATGTAAGTGAGAGATCATCAAATGTGGAATACTATAGATCATCATATAAGGAAATGTCGAATACTAAAAATCATCATATATAGAAAATCTAAGTTAGAGATAATGAAATGTCAAATACTAGAAAGATCATCATATAAGCAAATACATGTAGTAATGATCATAAATCTAATGCAGGGCCTAATACGAATGTCAACTCCTAGTCGAATGACCATCTGAATGAGAACGGTCCTACTCTGATGGATGTGCTGAGCCCTGCAAATAAAATGTTGTACAAAATGTGTTAAATACATATAATTTATATTAAATATGTATCTAGATCTATGCATACATATTCATGTACATATACACATGTATATATAAAAATTTAAAACTCACATGTCCACTAGCATCAAATTCATCCACAGAGTCACGTCGATGTGCACGATCTCGAACAAGGCTAGGAGTGACGTTAGGTTTGTCCACCTACAAATATATAAATTCATATATATTAGTACATGAATATCTAGTTATTAAAACTAAAATTTAAAAATAATTATAAAGGAATTGAAACATGCACATGCACACATACATGCACATCATCTGATATCAGATGACCTGAGTCCTCTGAAACGGCTGCATCCACCATATCAACTATACGATCAAGTGACAAATCAATATTTGCATCCCTCTGATCTATCTCATGTCATTCCAGCAATGATGAGTGGAGAAGACTATGTAGGTGAGATGTCATCGACGATAACAAATTAGAACCAACCAACATCTCAGCAAAACCCATAGTCTGTGTAGCTATCGAATGATCAAATGGTGGATCCTGACGTGCACTAGTGTTGGGTTGAGAGTGATGGGATCCTAGAAGTGAATGACCTCCGCTTGCCAAACAATCTCTAACATGCTCTATACTGATCCCATAGTCTGATGCAATGAAGGCATATGCCTCCAAGAGTTCCTTAGCCAAAAAATGTAGAGTCCTATGTGCCATATCACCTGTAAGTGCCTCAAGCTCTATGGGAGTAGGGATGCCTACTACTATGAAAGGATCCATGGTGGTCCACTGTGTTGAATATGGCATGGGTCAGGGATGTCTAGACATCAAATACTGACCTACACGATCAGCAAATATCCTAGTGGTGGTAGCTGCAATGTCACCTACAGTATAAATTGCTTCCTTTTGCGAAGCAACGACAACCTCATCTGCTATGGGGGCTAGAGCTGGGGTGAGAGCATGAGACCTCTCACCAACCAATACCCTAAACACTGAGATTAGTCTATCTGCTCAAAGATAAGTGGGTCTGTCAGCAATCCTGCCACACCCTTGACCAACATATGGTGGAATGTCCAAGTAGTTGACTTTGAGACCCAAATGGACCTCAACGTACAACTGTTGAACAAAATATAATGGAATCTGGTCATTGTCTGGGTATTGACCATGTGCTGTGAGAAATCATGGGTATATCAATGAGGCCATAGCATGATCAACACATCTAGTGACCTGGTATCCCCTAACCTTACATGCATTTTTATAAAATGGAAAACAATTAGTTTTTATCATTTCTTTGGTCACACTATCCTGCATTTTTTTAAGGGGAACCTCACCATGTACTTCTTCTCGCATGTGGGAAAGAATAACAACTACTCTATCTAAATAAAATAGACTAGTCCTCTCAAGTTCATCTCTTAGTTTTTCAAGACTATGCAATATTGACATGCATGGTTCAGAATATATCCCTGGGTTTGCACTTTGTGCTAATGAGTCTTTCAATTTATTAATCTCATTAGTGGTATTTGAAAACAAAGATTCCGGAGGTGGAACATCCACATTATCCATGTTATGTATGTATGTATGTGTACCTAAGGAGCAATGAGACCTTAGTTTAAATAATATATCTAGATATAAGGAATAGAAATCTAAAACAATTCTAATAATTCATCTACTCATCAATGATATTTCCATACCATTAACAAAAAACATGTTCAACATCTATCATAGTTTCTAATAATAAAAACATTCACATTACTAGATTGCACAAAAAACATAATCTAAAACAATTCTAAAATTTAAATTTACAAGTGTGCATGTGCACTCTAGTACAAAATGTGTCATTAAAGACAGTTTAAAAAACATTGATAAAGGTTGCATCTAAAATTTATTTCCTACAACTAGTAATAAAGGGAAAACATCATTACTTAACATTGGTGGTCATGTAAAATCAATTTAGTCATTATTGAAGGCACAAATAAGAGAAGAAAATGAGACAAATGATAAGATTATAAATATGATTTCTAAACTATGGAAGGACAACATTAGTTCTTCCCAAAAAAAATCTACTTCATGAAAATATAATCGTTTGAAACTGGATGGAAGAATCTTAATGCTTAAAGCTATGATATAATACATTCTAATCTAGATATGATGTCATGTTTATTGATCATCTTGAAGATCTCTCAAGATTTAGATGAAACAATAAAGAAATTATTATGGGGTGGTTCGAATGAAAGTAAGTGTATCCCTCTTATTAAATGGGACACTATATGTCTTCCCAAAGGTCTTGATGGCTCATGAACTAAAGTCTTATCAAAATGGAAATAAATGATTAATTACCTATTTAGAATTATATGAATGTAAATATATCATAGAAGATATCTAGGGTGGTTATATGCTTAATTATTTGAACCATGTGGATTATCCAAGTGGCTTATAGTGGACTTGGAATAATTTTGATTTGGCTCCCATTCCACATAAAATCAAAAGGATTTTAACATGGATGAAATTCACAAGTAAAAAAATTATATACCACATAGGACAATTATTTAATATTATATAAACTATTTAGCCATAATAAAAATAAAAATGTTGAACATGAAAGGGAAAATGTTATAAAATTTTATGAAACACATATTGAAAAGAGTAACATCATAGAAAAATAAGAATTCAAATTTAGAAATATTTTTGAATAATGTAGAAATGAACCCCATGATATTAAAATTATACTCCATGATCCAATTGTTGATAATATTAATAAAATTGATAACACATAAAAAAATGAAATTCATTGTATCTCCAAGTTACTTAAGAAAAGAGAGGACCTTTCCGAATAAGAATGATATCCCATATTCAAAATTTTCTAATGAGCTTGATAAAATTGTAATAATTCTCGAAACCAAAAATGGTTATTTAAAATTGATGAGAACATAAGATAAAGTCTTAAATTAAAGAGATCACCATGAACCATTCAATTTTGAGCTTCAAATTTTTTAAATGAATACTTTTGTTAAAATACTAAAGTTGTAAAAAATAAGACCTTTACAAAATAAATTAAATATTTAGGCAATCAAAATTTCTAATTAAAATAAAATTATTATTAAAATATTTTTTAATTCTCTCAATTCTATTAGGATTACTAGTAAGTAGAAAGATAAAAGAGCTACTTGTAGAGTAATAAAAACCTCAATAGTAAGAAATAAATTACGAAAGTTTTGATTAATGAGGCAAACTCATGTCTTCACATAAGCATAAATTATAAAATATTGTGAAAAGCACTAGAAATAAGATCAAGACTAGATAGTCCTGTTGAAAATGGTACTTGAGATTTTAATGGTAGGATTCCATGAGTTCATAAAAAGGTAATTAATAACGCAAATGATGAAATTGAATGATTTTGGCACTTTAACTCTAGAGTATCACTCAATGTAAAGGATGTTTTAAAATAAAAAATTGGTGATCAAGACCACACACCACATATTAAACATTAATTGGCATATAGCCAAACAAAATTTTGTGTAAAATTTCTCAAAAAATATATTCATTTAAAAATATCACAAATGGAATTTGAATCTTGTAAGCCCTTTTATTGTATGCCTCTTAAAATTTATAATACATATTGTAAATATGACATGTAGTTTTTATCTATCATGAACCATTATGTAATATTAATTATACTTTGTATACTAACCAAATTTTACAAGAGTGTGGTACAATTAAAATACCAAATTTATCCAAGGACTTATTAGATTTATTTTAATGTGTTAGATACAATGATTGTAGTTTTTGTAAAAATGTGTTTAAATGAGAAGCGTTTACAATGCGGTGGGTTATCAAAGTTTATATCATGTACCCATGATGGAAAAAAAATGATCTAGGAAATAAAATGTTTGAGAAAAAGAGATATGAGATAGTAAAATACAATTTCACGAGTGGAGGTGAAGATTCTAGATGTGAGTTGGTCACAAGAGAAGCACTGGTAATTTTATTTCTTTGTGGAGACATATGATATAGTTATTAAGGTGGCATCTAATATAATTTATATAATTTTAAGTAGCGATTCTTAATCTTCCGATATATTTTTTGTAATAAATGTTATGTTGTAGTTCATGTCAATTTTATTTTGCTTAACGTTTTTTAATATTTAAATGTAGGTGTTTTGGAGAATTTAAATATATTGTATATGAGGATTGTGATCAAGAGGTTAAATAATTTATCTTTCATCATGGATACTTTCAATATAATTTGGATACAATTTAAAAACATCTATTAAATCAACATTTTGAGGAGATATTATATTTTTTATAAATTTAATTTTTAAAAAGTGTGTTTCTTGGAAATTTTAAAATTTGGTAATGATGTTACCAAAATATCTATGAAATATGTTTACGAATTAAAATTGTGCTATTGAGGCCTTGATAAATAAATGGTATTCTTGTATTATCAATATTTGATGTTTAAAATTTTGGTCAAGCTATATTTGATTGATAAGGTTGTGAGAAGATCTTGCTTATGCTTGAATACAAAAATAGATTGTATACCTTCCTTGTTTAACTCTCTTTTCCTTCTTTGTCCATTGGAATTGCATATGGAATTTGTTCATGTGATTTTATGGTTATTTGATTGGTGTGTCCCATCCACTTTGTTTGTGGTTTTCTTATGGGCATTATTGCATTACTATTCAATCAAATTAGGTTATCAAATGAAAAATTTAATATTAAATTCCTTAGGTTGGCTTTCTAGATTGTGTTGGGGAAATCATGCCTCCCAAAAGCTAGTGCATTTTCCTTAGATGAAATTTCACATGAGAATACTTATAGGATATAGACAAGTCACACATTTGTCTTTACATATCTATCTCCAAGGTTTCTACTATGCATGTCTACTAAATAATCTTCCAATCACCTATTACTCAACTATTCATATTCTTCTAAGTTCTAGAATTAGCATTGTTGTGATTTAGAATGGTCTAATTCCCTCTCACAATATCTCTTATCTCTATTTATCAATTGAGAATTTATGCTTATCATTTAATTCCACTTGGGATAGAATATGGAAGGCTAGCCCATTTAAGATGAGTTTGAATTTATGGAAAGACATAAATTGATGAATATTTAATGATAGGGACATTCCATTTAATTCTTTACAAAATAAAATTGAAATCATCATTTATGAGAATATTTCAACCAAATTTAGAATGGTTTCACATAGAGCAATTGAGTTCACTAGCTAGGACAATAGGATGACAAATAACTAGTTAGGTTTTAGTCTCCTATTGGGTTTCTCCTATTTCTTGAGTAAGGTGGGTATGATGGAAATCAGATGGTTGGAACCTCATTTTGGAAGATAATAAATAAATGTGGATCCAGGGCTTGCAAAGGTAATTGAACTCCAATTTGGGTTGCTTCTATAATAAAAAATGACAAAGGTAATCTCCTTTGAGTTGTATCTAAGATAATCCACCCATCCACACATAATGAGGTTGAGTTAGATGACTTATTTGAGGGGATAAGATTGTGTCAACATATCATTAAAGTTGTGGGTATTGAAGGAAAACCCTAAATTCTAATTAATTTTTATCTTTTAGAAGATCACCAATTATAGGCTTAGCTCAAAGTTACAAAAAAATATTGTTATTTTTGGATTGTATGAGGCCCTTCTTGATTAAAAAAATATGCAAAGAGGCCAATATACATAGGTGTAGTTCACATGATCTATCAAAATGATATGTGAAGTAAGTGAAATATTTTTTTGCATCAATCAAAGTGATATATGTAAATCACTTTTTTCAATGTGAAAACATTTTCATATTTATATGCTATATTTTTCAACCAACCAAAAAATTTATGAAACAGACTTTACTTCATTACCTAGACCAATTATAGAGTTAAACATTACTATATAATTGGTGTTTCATCTATCAACATTGCACTAGATCTAAAGTATATTTCATCTAAATTCTCATGCATCCTAATAAGTTCCATATATATTGAAAACCACTCTTTTTATGCATCCTAATTAGCCAATAAAATATATGTGAATTTTAAAATTTTGATGCACAATTATTTGACTATATGTAATATGCTAGAACCAAATATGATGCTCCTGCTAGACTTCCATATATAATCTAAAATTAACCTTGCACAACTCTCTAGAATAAGTGCATGATCATCACTAGTTTAAAATAATACCAAGTTTCAAGGTCTTTCTATCTTCCTTTGTATTTTTGGTTGGATTAATGAATGTTATATGTACATAAATATTTCAATTTGAGTGGAGTTATAGTATTGTGATTCAATTTCTTAACTACATGAAGTTTTACATTTTCCCTTTTTTTCTCCAAATTCTTCTTAAATCCATACCTTGAATAAATGTTTCATGATCTAATTAAATTGGAAAAGATGATATATCTTCATCTATGGAGTTCAATTTCTTAGTTTCATGAAGTTGTATCATTTATTATATTTTCTTTGAATTCTCAACTTCATACTCTTTTGATATTTGAGTCTTTGATTATTTTCTTGGTGTTATGTTGAATTATATACCAATCAAATACAATTATTCAAAATAATCAAAACAAAATTATTTTCAATTATCAAAAACAAATTAAAAACATGGAATCAATTATTCAAATTAGTAAAAATATAGTATAACAAGAAAGTTAGATTAGAAACCAACTTTGGTATATCAAATATTATGGAAAAAATGGGGGTTTTGGAATAGGGTATGGATACCCATCAAAGCTTTTAAGAAAAAATAGGGGTTTTCAAACAGGGTATGGATACCCATTAAAACATTTAACAAAAAATGGGGATTTTTGAATAGGGTATGGATACCCATCAAAGCATTTAAATTCAACAACAAATCATTTAACTATGTGAATGGATTTGTTGAGAATTCTTTAGAAACTTTAAAACAAATGCAATTCATGCCACAAATTTTGCACCAAAATGAGCTATGGAATAGTGCAACCAACCTGAGAGGACGCGTTGGAGGGTGATGGAGGTTGCTTGAAGGTGAAGGTGTTTGTGGGCCGAGTTTGTGCAAGTGTTTCTTCGCCAGTTCGCCGCACGCACTACCCTGTTCATCGACCGCCTCTGTTACTATTCGTCGAACTGTTGATGAAAATGACAGTGTTTTTTTTTTTTAATCTCTATTAAGGAGGTTCGACTGAACCCTATGTTCGCTCGAACCCCTTTATTTTAATATTTTCCCTCATATGTCAATGGGTTTGAGCGAACATAGGATTCGGTCGAACCCAGTGGTTCGACTGAGCCAATATAATGGTTCGGTTGAACACTTAAGTTCGGCCGAACCCCTTCACTTTGTGTAGAGGGAAAAAATGACTTTTCCCTTCCTCCACAATAGTGTTCACCACTTATGTGGGTTCACCCTGGATTAGAGTTAGAGTTAATTAGGATTTAATTAACTTAGATAGGGATTAGTTGATTTGACACTTTGATTTAGATTCTTGGATTTATTTAAATAAAAAAAGAGAGGAATAATGAATATTAGATTTAATTAAATAAAGTTTGATTTATTTAATTAAAAGGGATGATGTTAGATTTAAATTAAATAAAGGTTAATTTATTCAATTAGGGAGATGGCTTTATTAAATAAAATGATTTATTTAATTAAAAGGAGATAATGATTTAATTAGATAAAATGATTTATTTAATTAAAATAGGAATTACGGAGAATTAATTAAATAAGGATTATTTAATTAATTCACTAGTAAAGAAGTGATTCAGGAAGAAATGGTATTAGTGGATTAGGATCGAGTGCACGATATCAATTAGGATCATTTGAACGTATACAATAAGCTTTCTGAAAAAAAAAGATACTAACAAAATAAATTAAAGATAAAAAACTTAACATACTTGAAATATAGAAAAAATAACATAATAAGAAAAGTTAGAAGGAGATTGACATTATTTTTTGTATATTTATATCAACATTGAAACATGTACAAACGAGTACATAAGTTACATTTAGGTATTTTTCTAGATTATGTAGTAAACATGTCTTTGGGTGTTGACGTGCAAGTCTAACCCTTTGGTTTGATGCCCAAGGAAATCCAACCCCAAGGTTTGGTAGTTTCTAGGAACAGTTATAGTGTGATTGCATTATAATGTGCTAGCATTATAACATACTTACGTTTTAAAAAAAAGAATTCTTTAAATCACATGATTTTAGACCATTTTTATATCTTTCACACAACGAGTGTATTTAAAAAACACATCTAACTTATAGTTTAAAATCATTTTTTTATAACACAAATGTGTTATAACATGATCATATTATAATGTATTCATGTTATTGCTTGATAGGGATTGGGCCACTACTGAGCCATAATGTGAGTGCACTATAACATGAATGAGTTATAGCATGCTCATGTTATATGGAAAATGGACCAAAAAGTTCTTTTGGCCACTTTTTGGTACCCCATTTTTTTGCACGTACCCATAGTGGCATCTCATGTCACTATCTTTGACACTAGACACTCCAAGATTGGTCCACTTACTTCAAATGACTCAACTTATGATAAATATATCATATAAAGTTATCACTAGGGGACTTTGTTGGAACTCTTCCATCTCTACCTCAAGAATTTGTAGATCTTGACCCACATCTTCCACCCTCTACTCATATCAAATAATTATAAATTCCTAAATGATACACTCATCCCAAATTATTTTCTTTCCTTGAACCATCTAGTCATTATGTATCATTTTCCCATCTTGTCCCACATAGTCATTATAGTCATTATCTCCCATCTACTCATCCTATCCATTATTCTCATCATGTCTCCTTTTCTCATCTTATACTCTATGCTTGTATCTCTCTCTCCTCATCTACCTTTCTCTATCATCACCACTTAGCCTACTCTCCTCAAATATCATCCCATAATATGTGCTATAGGCACTATAAATCTCACTAGCCTCATCCCTTCCTACATGCATCATAACCTTCTACCACCCCCACATCCTCCAAACCCTCTCATAGCACCCATACTAATATTGGTTGACTCCTCTAGCTCTCCACCACAACTTGTTGATCCACCTACGTACCCTACAATGACATATCCTATTACCAACAAACAAACATGTGAGGATCTCCTAGCACACCTTGTTGAATCTCAACTTTCACCAAATCCCTATATGGTCGAGACCACTATACGATATACTCTTGTTGGTCTGCTATGAAGCACTTTGTCTACACTATCCTCATATGCACTCCCTTCATCAGCCCAAGTCTCCACACAATAACTTGATGCCTCAAATTATCCAACACACATCGACAGTGACCTACCACTATCGTGGGCCTCTCTTAAAACCCATTTTATCATTCCTATCTATATACATAGAATGAGTATGACTATCTCTCCTATATTATGCCCTCATGTCACCATAACACTATGTGTTGTCATGCCCAAAATTTGCAATAGTGAGGATGATGTAATGATCCACCTTGATCGATACACCAGTAAGTGTAGGTTTCTATACAACTATGCCAACAAATTTTACAAGACCCATTTGGATGATTGTCTCCATCTCTTCTAGTAGCAAGATGCCATTGACAAGACATCCATTGCAAAGTATCATCCCTCAACCTTATCATCCATTCTATTTCACCATGAAGATGATTTTCTTACTAATAGACCATCTTCGTTGTCGTGGGTATCTATAATATGCACCACACATCCTCCAGCATCACTATCATCTCCCATTTTAGAAGATGAAATCAAATTTTCATAGATTGCCATTGCTCCACCAAGATTTTCAATATCACTTTGTCTATGTGCATCTTCAACATCATGGCCAAATCATATAAACTAACTATTACCAAAATGTCTCACTATGCCTCCTTGAACCTCTACAATAAATGTTGTACCTCTAAGCACCTCTCCTACACCAGAAACATGAGAAAATCCTCCTACACCAAACCCGCACCTCATTAGATTCTCTCTTCTTCCTTCTCTTTCCTTCCATGTCAACACCACCCTTTACTTTGTCAACATCTTGTCTTTTCCTCTCTTCTTTGACCCTACATAAGCACCATGCATATGTGGTGTATTTCCAATGCTTGTGTAAGTACCGCACATGTGCATCACCTATGCAACATAGCATACCTCTATTGCTTGTGCAAGTGCCATTTATAGATGGTGCATGCATAGTGATTATGCAAGCACCACACATGTGTGGTGCCTATACAACACACTATGGATTGCATAGTGATTGCACAAGTGTCACACATGCATGGTGCTCACACAATGATTGTATTGTATAAAAATTGA
The DNA here is from genome assembly GCA_007115665.2 of Sequoiadendron giganteum. Lineage (NCBI taxonomy): Eukaryota > Viridiplantae > Streptophyta > Pinopsida > Cupressales > Cupressaceae > Sequoiadendron > Sequoiadendron giganteum. The sequence continues at coordinate 253,304,988 of CM021100.1, read as the reverse complement.
TTGATAGGTTGTCTTAAACTAAGAGCCACAACTTTGGGAGTTAATCTCGTAGACTAACTGCCACTATAGATCTATGTGTGATTGCTACTTTATAAGTTCATTGATTATTGAGCTTAATCCTTCCTATGATTGTAATAAGACATGATTGAAACTAGTTATGATATGATATACCTAAATATGTAAGGAGATCTCATGAGTCTTCCTTAAAATGAGTGACTAGAGATTAATTGAAAAACTACAAAATTGTATATAATGTGAAACACTGCAAAAGCACCAACTACTTGGTAACGAGTCCCTTCCCAAATATGTGTGAAGTTTCAGAGGAACAAATGCGGGGGCCACAGGCTAAAGTATTCACTGCTTTTGAATTGATCTACGTCTTCTATTTCTTGAAAGGAACATCTGTACAATCCGCAGTACAGATTGTAATGGCGACTTGTTAGAGCAAAAAGGATAGGGTTTGCAGCTGTGGGTCATGTGCTCTTTTTCTTCTCGGCACGGATGAACACAGCTCTGAATAGTAAAAGAATTGCCTAATATGGCGCTTAGATCTGATGGACGTGTAACTGTATTTAGACTTTTTCACTGTAAAATACAGTCAAATTTGGTGGAATTAATGATGAAATTGCAGGGTCTGTCAAAAGTGTAAAAGATCATAATAAAGATAAGTAATTATTCTTTTGATGTTTGCCACTGTAACCATTATCCATTTATTCCAGAAACATCCGAGTAAGCTTTTATTCCATTCCAACACGTGAAGTGCAATGTATGAAGAGATTAGCGTCATAATGATGTTTTACTGTAACAATTGGGCTCTACAGTCAAATCCATCCCACTGTCATAATAATTTCTTTTAAGGACGCTCGAGAATCCGCATTTTCATGTTACGAGTTTCAACGTACTAATTTAGAGCATTATCCATTATTTATTTATTAATCATTGATTAACCCAGTTGTTCTTTTCAAATCTTTTTATTCTCGAATTGACCAAGGAATGTAAAGCATTTGCCTTTATAAGGTATATAGATAAAAGTGAATGCTTTTCATTTTTGGACTTGGATGGATTAGGCAGTGTTGAGTGCTTTTTAGTATGTAATTTAGGTTTGAATTTTTTAAGAATTTATGTAATTTTTGATATGTTAGATATAGTTTATTTAGTTATCTAGTTAATTATTAGGTGGAGGTTTATAGGAGGTTCATCTAATTTTTCAAATACATTTCTAATTTTCTCATATAAAAAATAAAAATATAAGTTATTTAATATTGTTGGAAAATATAATATTATAATGTTCAATTTTGTTTTTTCTGTATATAAGTTGATTTATATTTTGAATCTATTAGTTAAAACATTTTTATCTATTATTTTAGTTAGAATCAATCTCACCCTCTAAGTCTCCTAGTTTAGAATAGGTCACACAGCACAATTTTATCCATGAACTTAACAAGTTGCATAGCATAGTTCACTAAATTCATATTTTAAATCCATTGTTCTAGAATTTGATTGTCTTGAGATTTGACTGTTACTTAGTAGCCCACACCAAATTCCTTGACTTAAGCCACTAAGATCAAGAATTCCTTGACATATAGAAGTCTTTAGATCTCTTTTCAAAATTGTAATGAAATCATCTAGTGTGTACACTTGCACATCTAAAATCAAGCAACAAATAATTTTTTAAAATATTTTTTGATTGCATTATTTTAACATCCTTAGACAGTGCATTAATATTTTTCATGTTTGCATATTGTACACCATCTAAAAATGTAACTACTAGTGAAGAACTCCAAGATCTCTCTTTTCTACAATAAATCTCATTGTCTTTGTAAACACAAATCTTTGTTTAGTAATAAATAAAAAAATAAAAAACACAATGAAAAAAATTGTATTAATGAAAAAATATCTGACACAACTCAACTCTAAACAAAATCATACTACACAATTAAAAATCTCAAAAAAATCATTAAAATAATTTATCATGCAAACTAAATTCAGAATTATAATCATCAATACAACAATATATATGAAGTATGAACCGACACCAATATAAAATCCAAGCTTTAAGTGTTCAAATAGACCCCACACATGGTGTGGGATTCAGATGTGGATAAAGCTATAGAGCAAATTGACAGATGTATATAAGAGCCATGCTAAAGCATTTATTGCTTTAAAGATGAATAAAGCATTTCTTAGCAAATATATTCCCTATATCTGTAGTGCATACTTTAGTGGTTGGGTGAAAATGATGTTTGAGAAAAATGAAAGTAGTTGCTAAACAATAGCAACTAAACAAACTATAAGAGAACAGTCTGTGGAGGATTTTTTTCTTCTTTTTGTCAACTTTTCACTGACTCCCTAACTGCTTGCTTTTGGATCCATCACCGCTGGTGCTTTACTTGTGTCCCTTGCAAAAATGCTCCTTCGCCACAAAGCCAGGAATAAGCCTTTTTCAAAGCAATAAATGTTGCACCCTGAGGAGAATCTTAACTTACAAATTGAAGGCCCAATCACTTGGTGCCACAATAGTCTCTTAAAGCCCAGTCGATCCACAAAATCTTTGCCAAAAGTATGAGATTGAATCGATGGCAAGTGGCAACCCTAAGTCAACAAATCACAACAACCCAATTTGCTTTAGAGATGAAGGAATCCGAGGATGACATGACAAAAGCTGACGATTATTAAACCTTGTCACTGATAAAGGTAGCTGCGTCTAACCTCCAGCACTCCAACCCCTCTCATCACTTCACCCACAATTGACATCAATTCGGGCACAAGGACCGTAGTTGCCTAACCTCTGGACAATGCTCTATCCGATCAAACTAGGCTAGCCAAGGCTAATCTAGTGAATTTTAATCACCTTATGGATTTCTAAACATGACTGTCAAATACCAGTTAAGATCAATTATTCTATTTTCTTAACAGGCGTTCCAAATGAAGTTGTATTTTATAAATGGGCCACATCAAACGAGAAAAACAAGGGTTGGGCTCTCGAGTTTATTAAGATTTTGGGAAAGGTACGATCTCCTACAACTTCAGATCGGCTGAGCTCTTTTAGTTTATCCTAAACTGTGGATATTGGATAATTTGTGGTCAAATTTGTTACATGTAGGCTTGAGATTTTTAATTTCGGTTTAAGGGTGCCTCTAAGTCTCAGTATATGATGTGGGTGAAAAGTCCTTTCCTCAACTTAACATTTTCTCTCTTTTTAAAAGATAGATCTTTCTAGTTTGGTTGGTTGTGTGGTTTAGTAAAAAAATAATGCATATAAATTTGCTAGTCTAAGAGTGCATTCCCATGCTTCTATTGAAGTAGACCTATCTCAACCCTTACCTAACTTTATAACCATCTTCGTCATGGTTTCTATATGAACCAACAAGTTTTGTACCATAATAAACCAAATGCCTATTGATACTATAGAAAGGATGACCATCTAATTAGAGATTGTTGTGTTTGCAAACAAAATGCCTCGTAATGTATCTCATTTTTTAATCTTAATCTTATTTCTAAAAAAATATCTCACTTCAAACTATGAAATCCTTTCAACAACCTAAAATTTCCTATTCATCTTCTACTACCCTTAGGCCTCCTTCCCCATCTTCCTCTCCCATTCTCGAACCCACTTCTCCCATCTCACAACCTTCAATTCTTCTCCCTCAATTCCTTTGTTTTGTGCCTTCCTCTCCTAGTTCACTTCCCTTGGACTCTACAACCCCCAAAGCTACTTATTTTTGAGGTTTTGTCTTTGATGACAAGTGGTATATGATTAAACATAATAAATAACTCTTCATGTCAAATACATAACATCAAGTTTCATAGAAAGGAACTTGTTTTCCTCACTCTGGCTACTCAACCTAATGTAAAACTTCTTAGTGTCACTCACGATTGCCACGTTGTCACTTGTTAATGTATTGGTCACCGACAAATATTTTTTTTATTTGGGATAACCAATAATAAGCCTTGGGGAATGAGGAAGAGGATATGATCCCTAATTCCCAATGATGTGTAAATTTATGCCATGGAATGCAAGTGGCTTTTCAATCATTATCTAGCCTTACAATGTTAAGATAAATCATTAATAGACTCAGTAATTGTCATCTTCCTATATGATGCTAAAATTAGTGAAAATCAATTATAATTGTCTCTTTAAATTATTTGGAAAGAGGCCATGTTTGTCCATTCTAATCATCAAGAAGGTAAGGATGGTTTAGTATTAGGTATTACCCCCTAGTTTATAAAATTTGTAATATCCTCAAGAGCTGATCCAAATTTATTATTTTCTAGGTTGTTATGTCTAATTTAAGAGCATACCATTGGAATTTTCTTTGTCTATGCCTCTAAAGAATCTTAGGAAAGATTATTATTTTTGGGATGGATGTGTAACAATCTCCCTTTAGTTGATTTGATAATGGGTGGCAACTTTAATATGGCGGAGCAACCCTCAAACCATAGCTAGTTTACTAGCTCTGAATTATCTCATGCTAAAATTGATTCTTCTTTACCATGCCATAATACTCTTAGTGTCTTTCACCCAGCACATGGTCTTAAATAATTCCATCTCCCTCACTAGTTCTCTTGGTCTAACTATTGTCAAGGCCGTAAAGCTTAGTGGTCTTAAATATTTTTATATTTCTCCTCAACTCATGATTGACCTTCTAACAATGATTTTCTTGTTTAGTTGAATATGCTTGTCTTCTTTTCCATTCATTCTCCCTTCATTGGTTCTTGTACTTTTTCAACACAAAAAATCAAACTTATCTCCCTTCAACTTAGGAGTAATACTTCTCATCTTCTTAACAAATATTATGTTGATGTTATCATTTCTATATAGAATAAACAAGCTCATCTAGGTTCTAATGGAATCCAGATAGGGAACAAACTCTTTCTTGTTGCCCTCTATTTCTTAATTCATATGGTTACAATATTTTATAGAATGAAAAGAGACGAAAAAATCTCCAAGTTCAACTTAAAAATACAAGAAACTCTTGGCTATCTCACCTTTTGATTATAACATAAAAAAATTGGTGTAAGTAATGGAACATAATCTAAAGGAAATTGTACAATAAAAAACTTGTCAATGATGGTGTGGTAGATGAAAAAATAGTTAAGAATGCTCAACTTACCTTGAAATTGGCAACAAAAAATCCTCAAAACAATCAAGGTGGTAGAAGACTACCTAGGAAAAATAATTTTCCTAAAAGGAAATACACTCTTTTAGGGGAATAACTTGAATTTGCATTGGAAAAGTTATCTCAAGCTAAACTTATCACCTTACTAGATGTAATAAATCAAGAACCAACAATTAAACCGCTACGGTACAAATAAAATGACTATTGTGAGTACCATAAGATCAAAGGACATATGACTTCTGATTTCCACAAATTGAAAAATGTTATCCAAGATCTTATAGATCAAGGTGATGTTGGTGTAGAAAATCAACCTAGAACTCATGATGATCTCAAGATATTCAAGAATCCTATCCTTTATCATGGGAAAGGTGAGGCTTCAAGTAAAAACATTAATCCTAAAGGATCCAAATATATTTTCATGTCTTATGATACACCTTAACTCATCTAGGGGATTCCTTTCCTTGCATATCTAATATAACCCATTTAAACAAGAATCCCAAATGTGCAGTAACTACATGTAGAGGTAGAACCACTATTCAAGGAGATCAATTCATGTCATCCTCTAAATTTAATTATAACCTCCTAGACCATCTAAAGAAAATCCTAGCACAAATATCCATTCTAGAGATTTTAAAAATATCGCTAACACATAAGGAGATCGTAGACATGGCCCTTTAAGTGTTTTTTGTACATAAAAAAATAGTCATGTTGCTTAATTTCAAGCCATGGTTGGACATATTTCAACTCCTCATCATTTGGTGTTAACTAAAAAAGACATTTCTCTCGATGATCCATCTCATAATGAGGGCTTGTACCTAGAGCTCTTCATTCATAGGAATAAAATTAAAAGTATCATAATTGATGGTGGGGTAGGCCTAAACATTTGTAGCCTCCATTTAGTAAAGTAACTAGGATACTCCAATAGTGTCATTGATTCCTAAATAAATCACTATAAATCTTATGGTTATGCTAAGTATGAATCTGAGGGAACAATAAAATTCCCAATTCAAGTTAGCACCACTATATTAGATATTGTTTTTCAAGTCTTAAACCTTGATCTCCCATATAGAATCCTTCTTGGCCATCCATGGATAGATGCCTTGAATTTTTTCCCTCTATATATCATCAATGCTTAAAATTTCCCAATGAATTTTTTGAAGTCACTATTCTTGGGGTTCCTCACCCTTTTGAGTATTGAAAAACATTGGAAGAAAAATATCACAAACCCACTCAATTTCCTAGCAATCAAGCCACTCCATCTACATCATCTTACATAGATCCATCCACCTTATCCACATTTTTATGTCCACACACCTCTCATCCTGAGATCAAGTTTAAGGTTGATGACAAGTGGTTAGGAGAATATAACATGAAATGATATTTATTTGTGGGCCAAATCCCTCTTTCATCTAAAACATATGGTAGACCTAAACCTATGCAAGATATATCAACTCTGGTTATAAAATCTAAATCTACCACATTTTGTGTTGGGATGAATTGGGAAAAGAAAACATCGAAGATGATGTCTCAACATGGTTATACAAGGATGAAGATGATCATGTCCCTATTCTACCTATATAAAAATATCCTAAAGGCCTACAAATAATTAAGAATATGGATTATCTAGATAAGGGTTTAGGTTGTCAAGAACAAGGGATTATTGAGCCCCTATCTATCACAATAAGGAATAATGAAGGGCTTGGATATAAATCAGTTAATAAGGTACGTTTCAAGCTGAAGTCCTTTCCAACTAAAGGTACTATGGCTTCTCCCATGGTTGAAATCCTAATTAGGATACCTTTCAAGACTCCATGCATATCAAAAATCCATTCTATGTGCACCTTATAATCTTCCATATCATTTAATTCCCCATCATCAAAATCTAAAGAGTTTCACTTATTTATCCTTAACTTATAGATTGAGATAAACAAGGGACCTATAAGCTCTATATATATTCAAAATGATGAGGCCATCACAAAATTTATTGGATTCAGAGAAACTATACCTTTGGAAGATCATAAAGTCGGGTTTGTCATTGAGCTTGGTGAAAAAGTGTATTTTGGTGAAACTTCAAATCCCTTCACCTGCAAAAAAAAATCAATATTGTAAGGAAAACCTCTAAGGGAAAACACTCTCTATCATTATAGGAAGAATAAAATGGAAATATTGACCTTCCTATCATGCCTGTGTATCAATAAATTTTTTTTTATCTTGATAGAAGTGTCACAAGAAGAAAATACTAAGGTCACATATTTTTCAGCATCTCTATCACCACAAGATAATGAGGAATTCATGAAATTATTTAAAACTAGAACTATAAAATTTGTTTGGTCTTATGTAGAAATGTAAGACCTTAACCTGAAGTTGGTAGTTCATCATTTGATAGTCTTTCCCAATGCAAAATCGATAAAACAAAAAATTTGTAATGCATCTACAAATAGTCATATTGTTCAAGGATGAGCTTAAAAATTGTTGAATGTTGGATTCATTAGAAATATTTACTATCTTGAGTGGATTTACAACCTATTTCTAGTTAACAAACCCATTGGGGGCATCCACATATGTATGGATTTTAGAGATATAAAAAAACATATCTTGAAGATGATTTTCCTCTACCCAACATAGACATGATTGTGGATTGAACATATGGGCATGAAATTTTCTCTTTAATGGATTAAATTTTGAGTTATAATCATATTTGTGTCACTACTAAAGATCAACAATTAATAACTTTTACTTTCCCTTGGGGAAGGATTTTTTCGAATGTTATGCCTTTTGGTTTAAAGAATGCATGGGCTACCTACCAAAGAGAAATGATAACAGTATTTCATGACCTTTTTCACATTATCATGGAAGATTATGTAGATGATATATTATAAAAATCTATTACAATAGATTCTCACTTAGCTATCCTTGCAATAATTTTTGATAGATTGGAGGAATATGAAGTGAGATTGAATCCAAAAAAAAATGTGTCTTTTGTGTAACTTCTAAGGTGTTCCTTGGATATATAGTTTCCCATAGAGGCATTGAATTGAATCCTACTAAATTTAAAGATATAATTTATATGCCTCCTCCAACTAATCTAAAGAAATTGCATATCCTTCAAGGGAAGCTTCAATAAATTAGGAATTTTTAGCTCAATTAGAAAATAAATGTCAAGATTTCAATCATAACTTAGCATAAAAATGTCACATTTAAGTTGAATGAGAAGTGCCAAAAATATTTTCAGTAATTAAAGGATTATTTGGCTGCGCCCCTAGTGTTGATGCCACCAATTCAAGGTAAACCTTTATTATTATATATCCCGACTACTATAGCCGTATTAGGTGCCCCCCTCTCAGAAAATAATGATACAAGAAAGGAGAGATGTATCTATTATATTAGTTGTACACTGGTTGGTGATGTAGAGCAAGGGTGGAATATCTTGAAATAACACAAATTAGCACAATTAAATCACTACTTGAGCCTCAAGACCCCTACAATGATGATTTTCACTAACTCACTAGTCTTTCCAACTAGGTTTCCAAAATGATGTTTTAAGACATCTTTTAGAGAAGGTCGTATCTCCATGAAATCAAGACCTTTTCAAATACCCATTAGGTCATACTCTGACATATCTCCCTTGTGTCATATTTTTTTTTGGAACAAGTCTCACTAATCTCGTCTGCTACACCTTAAACAAGGCCAATTAGGCCACTTTTACAAAGCATTCACTAAGAATTCACTTCCCAATCACCCAAAATATTCACCAATAGTTTGAACCAGTCACATAGGGTCCCAATCAAAAAAATTTAACAACAAATAACTCTCACCAGTTGTTGTCCCACACTAACACTATCCTACCTAGCCTAACACATGAGGATGTTAGGCTAGGGCTTTGAAAAAACTCCTACAAACTCCATCCCTTGATCCAAAAGACAAATAAAATAGTAAAAGAACACCTAATACCACCATTCCATTGAGTTTGGCTAAAGTACAATGGTGGAATGGTTTGATAGCTACATTTTTTATTCCAAACCCTTGAAAATGAGGGTTTCTATGCGGTCTAGAACAAAATGCTTCAAACTAGCTTATTTCCTAATGAAATTCCACCACACCGAGTTCAAATGAATGCCAAACCTCTTTATCAACCTTTCACATAAGTATCAGTTCATAACACTATTGTATGGAGCCGTACAAAGCATGTACACACATAAAAATGCACTCAAATTGTAGAAATTAAAGCCTCTTTCACTTCTTTTGTTTACCAAATGATACAATAATCATACCTCAAAGTTTGTGAAGATAAATCAATACCATAAAACTATAACTCATTAGTTACAAACAAGAAAACACTCAAGTGACTATTCAAATTCCTCTTACATGCAATTTTGCCAAGTTGCCAAGCAACTTTTACATTCTTTTACCAACTTTTACCCAATGCCTAAGAAAGACCCTACATGACACCAAACATGCAAAATGGTCTTGAGTCGACCTTATTACATCGATTAGGTGACAAAACATCCAAATTACCAACCTAGACACCTAAATGCATCACTAAAACCAAAATGACCACAGTCCCCCTGCACAAGTTGGATATGAAATTAGTTACACTCTAATAGAAGGGGCATATCTAGGTGTTATTTTTACATCATGAGAGTTGATACACTATGTGCTTAATAATAAAAAAAAGCTTATCTATAAGGTAGATCCTTTAAAGTATGTTTTATCTAAGGTTGATATAATGGATCGAATAGAAAAATGGGTCATGATCCTAAGTGAATTTCATATTGATTATGTGGATCATAAGGCTATCAATGGATAATTCATTACAAATCAACTAGCAGATGCACCCTTAGATGTGGATCAACCCCTTATTTCAAAATTTCTAGATAAGACAAATTTTTAATTTTAGCTCTTCACTTTTGTGGAGGTTGTACTTTTTATTGATCTCACACTAAACATGGATATGGAGTTGGAATTATTTTTATCACTCCACAAGGTGATTGTACCCCAAAATTCTACGGGATTGATTTTAGTTTTACGAACAACATTCCAGAACATGAAGCTTTAATCACATGTCTTAGAATAAAAATTCAATGGAAAATATAAAGGAACTTCATGTTTTCAGAGATTCGCTATTGGTTATATGATAAGTAAATGATGATTATCAAAATAAAGGATGAAAAAATTCTCCTACATGAAGAGGATAGTAGACAATTTTATACAATACTTTTCAACTATCATTTTTGAGAAAAATCCAAAGGATAATAACGTAGTTGTTGATTCTATGGCTACTATTTGATATCTCTTGGACATGCCTCATAATACTCATCATTGTGAGGTCATGGTGGAACAACTGTTAATTCTATTTTTTGACATGTTCCATAATCTAACCTAGTGTATGAGCATGTTGGTCCTAATTCTCCTTGGTATCATGATGTTTACACCTATCTCCACAATAGTATCCCTTCTTACTAACTTATCTAGTGCTCAAAAGAAAAGATTAATTTTCCAATAATCTTTTTTTGTCATCCTTGGTGATACCCATTATCAAAGGAGTATTTACGGTGCCCTCCTTAGTGATGTAGGAGTATCCACGATTGACTAGCAATCTTGCATCAACAAAAAAATTAAAATTTGGAATTTTCATTTACAATTAATGACAAGAGGCTAAGTTAATGATATGAGGCTAATTTTAATAAGTTGAGAATAATTATATTTAATTAAATAAAGAATCATTTTTTTTGTGCAAGTTAGCAAGTGGAGATAGTGGAGGTGTAGTGGCATTTTTTGAAAAATCACAAAAAAAACAAGCTTGGGCATTGGGTTTATGGGAGTTACTAAATTGAATTTTAAAAACCATTTATTGATTTTTCTTTTGTGGAAAACACTCATTCCAAAGGAGTCGTGGCTTTTCCAAGTGGGAGGGAAAAATTATATTTTTGTTTTTTGGAGAAGAGTTTTGTTGCATGTTTTGAGAATTCATTTGTTGTTGCAGGTTTGGGGAATGGGATAGTTGGTCATGGTATTCTCCAAGAGGGTTTTGAATTATTTTTGTTGCAGGTTGAAAAGATTAAGACAAACATTAGAGGCTGAAGGCTCCATGGTTGGAGATTGAAGGTTCTAGGTGACTGGTTGCAAGAGGAAGGAGCAGATTTGGAGGTGCTCATGAAGAACATAAATTGTTTTTACTTTGGTAGCTTTTTTTTATGTTATTTTCAGATTATGTAAAGGGAATATGTTCCTTCCTTTTAGTAATTTGTTGACTGAAAAATTTATTGTAATTAGATTTCCATGTTGTGTAGACTTTGTGTTGCAAGTTTCAAATAAACTCATGAAATCTTGTTGCAGATTTTCTTGAATTGTTGTGGTTGTTTAAGTGTAATTTTAGAGAAGATGGTTTCTTGAGGATGCCTTTTTCATCAATGACATCAGAGCATATTGATCCCCTTTCATCAGTCATATCAGAGCGGTATTTCCTGAGTGTGTAGGAAGAAGCATTGATTGGAAGCAGTTTGCACCATGACCTAGGGTGGAGAGTGTTGAGGATTTGTAAATAGATTGCTGAGTGAGGAAGTTTACATGTGAAGAACTTGAGCATTTGAATATTTTTGTTGAGGCTTTGTGAGGCCTTGAAATGAAAAAAAATAAAGACAAGAAGTTTATCATAGTTGTGTATGCAGGTGAACAAGATGGAGAAAATATTACCAAAGTTTGCTTTGAAGATAGTGTGAAGGAAGATGGTGAGATTGTAGTGGAGGATGAGAAAAATAAAATAAAGTGGAAAAATAAAAGAAGAAGAAGATTTTGTAGTAGTGGACGAGTGTCCTTTGGAGGACTTGAAAGTATTAGCAAATAAATGTATAGTTGAGAGTGAAGGTGAAAAATATATGGTATCTAACAACTTGGTGAGAAAAAGGTTGTAGAGAAAGAGGTAATACACAATATTTTTCATTTTTATGATGAAGATGAAAGTGGATTTTGTCTATATGAAAGGATTGCTGACATGGAAGATGAGTTCAATGCATTGGTTATAGGACAAGGAAGTGATATAGTTGCATGCCTTATTAAAGGCGTAAAAAAAGAAATAAAATTAAAGTTGCAACAAATGATGAGAAGGTGAAATATTATCTTAATGAATTTAAGAAATGTGATTTTCATGTTGAGGGATGATTTAGTGAATGTAGATGAGATGGTTTAGTTAGAGTTTTCTAGAGATGATTTGTATGCAAAAAAGGGTTTCTATGGTGTTGCAGAGTGAAGTACATATGCAATTTGGTTGAGGCGGATGGAATTTGGAGGGTTGAATCCCACAATATTAGAGGAGAATGTGAGATACACTTGGTGGAGATGTTCAGGGTATGGTGGATTTGATTCCAAATCGAGGAAGAGAAGTAAAGAGAAAAGTTGTCATAGGAGAAGGTTACTTGTTCCAACTAAGTGTTGGAAGAGGAGAAATAATAAATTATTAGAGGTACCAATTCTAGAAATGGAGTATGTTGCAAGTTGCTTGCAATTTGAAAGAGTAGTTCTACCACTCAACTCAATTTCATGATCCGATACTCACAAAATTTCTACCATGGGTGTTTGATGCAAGAGCATCCACGATTGATTGAAAATATTGCATCAACCAAAAAAAATTCAAATTTGAAATTTTCATTTGCAATTCATGTTAAGAGGATAAGTTAATGTTAGGAGGCTAGTTTTAATAAGTTGAGAATAATTATATTTAATTAAATAAAAACCATTTTTTATGCAAGTTAGCAAGTGGAGATAGTGGAGGTGTAGTGGCATTTTTGGAAAAATCAGAAAAAACAAACTTGGGCGTTGGGTTTGTGGGGGTTATTAAATGGAATTAAAAATAATTTATTGATATTTCTATTGTGGAAACCACTCATTCCCAATAAGGGGTCGTGGATTTTCCAAATGGGAGGGAAATATCAGATTTTTTATTTTTGGAGAAGAGTTTTGTTGCATGTTTTGGGCATTCATTTGCTGCTACAGGTTTGGGGGAAAGGGAGAGTTGGTCATGCTATTTTCCCAGAGGGTTTTGAATCATTTTTGTTGCAGGTTGAGAAGATGAATGAAACCATTAGAGATTGAAGTCTCCATGCTTGGAGATTAAAGGTTCCAAGTGATTGGTTATAGGAGGAAGGAGTAGATTTGAAGGTGCTTATGAAGCACATAATTTTTTTTGTTGTGGTAGCTTGTCTTTATGTTAATTTTTGGATTATGTAAAGGTAATATTTTGTTTCCCTTCAGTCATTTGTTGACTGAAAACTTTATTGTAATTAGATTTCCATATTGTGTAGACTTTGTGTTGCAAGTTTCAAATAAACTCATGAGATCTTGTTATAGATTTTTCTTGAATTGTTGTGGTTGTTTGAGTGTAATTTTAGAGAAGAGGGTTTCTTGAGGATCCCTTTTTCATTAGTGGTATCAGAGCATGTTGAGCCCCTTTCATCACTTAGATGTCTAAAATTTGAAGAAGCTAAAATTGCCTCACATGAGGTACATGAAGGTATTTATGTGGCTCATTCTAGTGGACTTTCTCTTATCGAAAAAATGTTAAGAATTGTATATTATTGGTAACTATGGAACAAGATGTATAAAAATTTGCTAAGAAATATGGTCAATATCAATAACATGGAGACTTGATTCATGCACCTACCCAAGAGTTACAACTGGTAACTATTCCTTGGCCTTTTTCACAATGAGGACTTGAGCTCATAGGAAAAATCCACCCCCTCATCCAATGGACATATGTTCCTTATCACCACCACTAAGTATTTTATGAAGTGAGTTGAAGTTATCCCATTATCGAATATTACCAAAATTCAAATAGCGAAATTTATCCTAAATTATATAATAAATGTCACTATGGTATCCCTCATGCTATCATTATAGACAATGTAAATCCTTTAAAAAATAAACATGTTTTTTTAATCTTTTCCATCAATTCCATTTCCAACATCCCTTTTCCACTCATTATCCATAAGGTAATAGTCAAGTTGAGGCCTCAAACAAAAAAATATAAAAAATCATTAAGAAGACAATCAAATAAGCTTGTCGTGATTAGAATTTACATATTAAGCCTAGTTTATGGGCTTATTACACTAGTATCCACACTCCTACATGAGCCACTCCATATTTCCTAGTCTTTGGAATCAAAGCCATTTTTTCTATTGAGGTTGATCTCCCCTCCTTAAGGGAAACCTTAAAGCATTCCATAGATGAAAAAGAATATTAAGTATCTAGATTGCATGAGCTTGAGTTATTGTGTGAAAAGGAATATTAATTCACTAAATTGTTGAAAACAAGCTACACTGAGAGGGGGGGTGAGTCAGTGTTGTGCAAAAATTAACTTTATCAATCTTTATCTTCAAAGCAATTGTAACATTCAACCAAAATGCATGAACATGAAGCAAAAAATCACATGATAACACAAGGATTTTTACGTGGAAACCCTGTTAGGGGAAAAACCACAGTGGATGATCAATCCACAATATGATCTGAGTATACTGAAATGAAGTTTACAATATGGGGAATGCACTTGCATTCAGGCACATCGCCTAGAGCTCATTGCTCAAAAGACTCACTGTCTTAAAAAGATAATCAGATTAAAACCATCTGAGAAATTGAACTGAGAAATTACCTTATGCAAAAGCCTGATTACAATTCCGGTTAGGCTCAACAATCGATCTTTTGTCCTTCAGATTGATTCAGCTCTTCTTCTCTGCTTTGCTCAAACTCGCATCACAAAATCGTTAATGTACAAGTGAAACTGTGCATAATCGCTCTTCTGCACTTCTGCTATTCACAATTTGTATCAACACACCTTCTCCATATATCAAAATGATATGAACGATCCCTTATATATATCTGCGACCAAGAATTTAATCGCAATATGTTGGAATTAGTATAACACAAAAATATTTACAAATGTTGGCTCAAATCATGAGTAATGTATAATGCTCATCCACAATGGTTAGCCACAACTTAGTTAGGACCCAAACAAAAATGTTTGAACACAAAAATACTTGAATAATTACTTTCCAAACATCCGCGACATGCTATATCCATGAAGTTGGCTTCCATGCACTGATAAACAAGAAATTGATCAACCGGATCTTCTATCTTGCACATGGATCAATACGAGGCACTAAGATTCAGTAGCAATAGAGATAATATACCAAACAAAATTCCTTGAGATATGTAACATAAATTAATAACATAAAATTTTCATGGGAATTGATGAACACAAAACTATTGAATGCTTTGTTCTTCCTTGATTGCCTTCAATCTGACTGTCGGTATGATCAAATGATGATGTGCATATACAATCATCGATTAGGGTTTCGATCAATGACAACACCAAATGATATTAGCAATATCTCTTACCAACAATCTCCGCCTTTGACATTTATGGCAACACCTAGTGAAAAATGACTAAGTGTCAGATCAGTACCACTATGAATTGCACTGCCATCTTCAAAATTCTAAAAAGACAACTCTCTCTCTAAGATGATTAAAAATTTTTTACTCTACTATTCTCCCCCTTTGACATCAATGGAAAATATAGGAATCCAAAAACCAAAAAAAGATCAAACAAAATTGTTATAGGAAGACTGCATATATACAAAGATGCTTCTTTAACTTACATAAACTGGAAAATATCTGCAAAATCTTTCTTCAACTGGATCAAATTTGTGTCCCAAACTCTTTTGAGACTCTCCAAGATTTTTTTGTGACCATAGGATAGGTAGGATTGTGTTTTTGTAGACTCCAAGTTTGTTGGATCACTAATTGCCATAACATCTTTACCTTCCTTTAGTGCACTTGACATTATCTCAATCTTTGGACCAACTAGTCCTCTAAGTTCACATGCTTTCACCATAAATATATCATTTTCATGCTTCAAGATCCTTATCTTATCAAGTAGAGATAAATTACCTGACCTTCTTTCTTTGCAACACCACCAGCTAAAGGATCAAAAGCTTCAGAAATAGCATCTACCTATTTTTCAAGATCCTTAACCTTCTTTTCATTGGACTCAATAAATTTTGACAAAGACATACATGATTTATAAATATTTCCACCTTCAGACATATCATTTTGAACATTCTTCACACATTTGGCTAACAAAGTTTTATCCTTAGCAATCATTTCTTTTAACCCATTGAACCTTTTGGCGTCAAATTCTTTCAAAAATTTAACCATGGTTGACTTCTCAAGTGACTCAAAGTGAGTACTTACAAAGTTAATGAGCTTCATCAGTTCAATGGAGGAGGAACTAGACAGATCTTTGACATGAGTAGGCATTATTTTCTCCAAAACTCCAAATGCAAGGTTTAAAAGCTCACTATCCTCAATGCGAGACCTCAACAATTCTTCTCTTGCCTTCACCTTCAATCAGTTCAGGATCAAATTCTCCCCGTTGTTCTACCAGAAATTTATTCACTACCTCTGTAGTCTCTCTTGCTTTCACTTGGACTTCCTTTACCTCAACTTTCTTCTCCTCAACCATAGCTGTAGATTCTTGCTTAACTTGTGGGATTTCAAATTTCTCATCCTTCTCAACAAATGTAATTTCAGGAGTCTCAATCTCCATAGGTATTTCTATATTTTCCATATCAAGAGGAATCTGAGTATCCTTAGCTGTATCAATATTTTCTTGTTCTTCTTCTCCTTATGGATCAGATGGGACATGAGTTTCTTCTGTGACAACATTAATTCTGTCATTTAAAAAAATATTTCTCAAGATTTTCTCAATTTCTTTTGTAACCTCACTAGTCAAACCAATCATGAGCTTATTCACCCTTGTCTTGATCTTGAATTCCTTTTTGGCTTTATTCAGGAGTGTCTGCATATCTTCCATAGGCATTATTGAACATAATTCTGCAAGGATTATTTCTCTCATTTGTTCTTCTTGTGTTCTACCATTGACTCTCCTCATTTTTAAAATCTCATACAAGATTTAATGTAGACTAGGAATTACATCAATAAGAACCTTATTGAAAATATTCAAATACTTTACTGTTGCCTCCTCAAGAGTTCTTTGGCCTGAATTATCAAAAGTTTCATACCATTTACAAATTAGTTTAAGATTCTCATCTTTAATCAAGGATTTCTCAACTTCTTCCACTGACATAATTGGTTTGTCATTTTTTTCTTTCTTCTTGGCTTTGAATTCTTCACTGGAGGATTTCTCTTTTGAGACTATTGTTGCCTTAGCACCTTGATGCTTTATTTCTCTAACCCTTTCATCTGATTTTGTCTCTTCATCTTCAAAGACTGCTACATAGACTCTTTTTCTTTTATCCTTCTTTGTTCTTCCATCCTTACAGGATGTCTTCATAGGAATTGGCTTGGTTGCAGGAGTGGATACGGGTACAGAGCTCCTTGTTGACCTAAAACTAGCAGAGGGTGCTGATAGGGTAGGGTTGGATGGAACAATCACTGTTCCATGCTCTAGATCTTTGCTAGCAAGATCTCCATGATGTCTTAGCCACCTTAACCTTTAGGAACTTCTCTTAGGTACCCCTGGTTCTCCTGGCCAACCCCACTATCATCTCAATTCTAATTTACCAAGTCTCCCTTGGTGCACTGCTCTTATTCTTCCCTTAGCCCTTACTCTTCCCTAAAGACTAATATCCTCCAATAGCTAAAGTTTAACCTTGCAGGGTGTAGATATGTTTCCAAAAGCTTCAAACCATCTCCCTAGGGTTCTTGACAATCCACCATACTCCATTTACAATTCGCTTCCACCAAACCCTTAGTTAGGGTTTATTAGGCTACTAGCCCAAGGCCCAATTAGGTCTCTATCTCTGAGCAAACACACTAATACTCCAAGGTTACCAAAGAACAGTGAATTTACTCATGGGGTTCTTGTTCCTCAAGTTTGTCACTTGAAGAATTTAGTGGTCCTAACCTCCAACTGCCCGTACAATTCCTCAAACTAGAACTGATCAGGAACTTAGGTCTTTTTGGGTCTTTTCCTTGTCTTTTTGCAGACTGTCAAAGGTTTCCTCTCATCAAACAGGTTGATGGGGCTTCCTCTTTCTTACTAAGCCTTGGCAAGGAATTCACCTTCCCTCTCCACACCGTGAATTGCCAAGATTTTGACACCCCTGCCAGTTAAGTGCTTTGCACTTCCTGTCCTTCCTAGCCGGGCACTATCAAGCTCGCCAAGGAGAAAATTTTTTCCAAGCTTTCCTGACTCCTAACCACTCCTAATCCTAATCTATATACAGACATGGAGCCTAATCATAGTTCCCAAGGCTCGTACACAAGGTACAGTGGGATTGTAACTAGAACTCCATCCTTTATAGACTGACTATCAGGTCAACAACCTAAAAGAAATAATTTAACTAAACAAACAACGCCTACAAATTGATAACAAAAACTAAGATACTACCACACAAAGCTTAGAACATAGCTACAATACAAACTACAACAAATTACAGAGCCATGGTCACTCCTGATCACACAAATTCAAAAGCAAACACAGAAATTACATCTTCTTCTCACTGTCCACACTAGTATTCATGAAGTCTTAAACATTACAAAAGCTTCTAACCCTACTCTCAGGTCGAAGCACACCTTAAATAGGTCCTTCAATTCAGTTAAGCTCGAGCCTAACTACTCCATGGCCGCTTGTGGCTTTCCATAGGCCTTATTTGCAAAATTTTAAAGAAAACTATCACCTAGGAAGGTCTACAAGGTCCTAAGTCATCCTTGTAGCCAAATCCCAAACTAAAAAATGGTCAACATGACCTTCCCTAACATAATGCAAGTTCTCAAATGCCTCTAAGGCACAAATTCAAGAGTTAGAAGGAGTTTGCTACATGTGATCTAAAACAAATTGCTAATCCTTGACCTTCTAGTTAACCCTCCTAGATGCACTTTGGGGTGCTCCTACAACATTTTCACCCTCTGCATAGAATTTAAGGAATGTGAGGAGAGATTAGAGATGGGTCAATACCCTACTTCTTGAACTGAGCTCCATCCACCCATGTAGCCTCAGATTCATGTTTGTTCTTTCACTTGACAAGATGCTCCATGTACACTTTATGCCTTGTAGATTTCTTCACCCTTGACTCCAAGATCCTTTCTGCCTGAAGCTTTTCTTGAATAGGTAAGGGTATGTTGCTTACTTCCATGAGGATATCCCTACTGGTCTGAACCATGTCATTGACTAATCCCTTGTACCTGATCAAATCAGCTACATTGAAGACTGGTGAAATTCCCAAATCTGCAGGTAACTCCACCTTGTATGCATTCTTCCCATACTTGGCTAATACCTTGTATGGTCCCACTCTTTTCATCTGAAATTTGGTTGATGTACCCTTCTACAAACTGGATTTGTTAAGGTGGACCATGACATAGTCTCCTACTACAAATTACAAATCCTTTCTTGACATATCTACCTTGTCTTTCAACTTTTGTGTAGCCTCGATGACTGTCCTCTTTACCCACTCCTGAATCTCTTTGATGGTTTGAGTGAAGTCTTATGCATGTCCACTCCTATTCTCCATAGCTCCTAGATCCCTAAGCTCACATATACCTCTTGGGTGCATTCCATACACAATCTCAAAAGGACTCTTCCCTGTGGTCCGGTTCACACTATCATTATAAGCATACTCAGCCTGTGAGATAACCATGTCCCATCTCTGTCCATATTCTTTGGTTAGGCACCTTAGTAGGTTACCTAGAACCCTATTAACCACCTCTATTTGACCATCAGTCTGAGGATGGTAAGCTAATCCAAAAGGCAGGTTGGTACCTAATCTGCTCCATAGAGTCTTCCAAAAATGAATCATGAACTTAACATCCCTGTCTGAAACAATGCTTAAGGGAAATCCATAGATCCTTACAATTTCCTTAAAGAAAAGATGAGCTATATATCTAGCATCATGTGTGGTTTTGCAAGGGATAAAGTGACTCATCTTGCTGAATCTATCTACCACCACATACACACTATCAAATACAGTCTTGGTCTTAGGGTTTCCTACCACAAAATCCATGCTAACACACTCCCATGGTCTGTTAGGAATGGGTAGGGGTTGATATAGGCCAGCATTACTAGCTCCTCTCTTAGCTTTCATACACACAACACATTGCTCTGCATACCTCCTGATATCTCTTGATAAATTAGGCCAATAGTAGAACCTTTTCACTAGTTCTAATGTCTTGTTGATGCCAAAATGTCCACTAAGACTACCATTATGCTTTTCGAGAATGAGGTTTTCTCTCATTGACCCTTTTGGAACACATAACTGATTCCCTTTAAACAACAATCCACTTTGCAATGTATACTCTGAGTATTGGCTATGGAAATAATTCTCAAAGCCATAACATACTTTGTAGGCCTCTAAGAAATCTTCATCCTCCCCATAGAGGTCCTTGAAACTCTATATGCCAATGCTCTTGATCTGTATCTCTTCCATTGTCAGCAATCTTCTACTCAATGCATCTGCTACCTTGTTCAATTGTCCCTTCTTGTGCTTGATGGTGAAAGTAAAATCTTGGATGTATTCCATCCATTTCAAGTGTCTATTGCTCAACTTCTCTTGGGTGTTGATATAACTAAGTGCCTGATTGTCAGTAAAGACCACAAAATCCTTGGGTAGAAGGTAATGCCTCCACTTCCTAAGTGATTGAACCAAAGCATAAAGTTCTAGGTCATAGGTAGAATACTTCTTCTTAGCTTCATTAAGCTTTTCACTGAAGAAAGCTATGGGCCTGCCTTCTTGACTAAGCACTCCTCCTACTGCAACTCCACTAACATCACACTCCACAGTAAACAATTTTTCAAAGCTTGGTAATAAGAGAATAGGTTGAGTTGCCACTTCTTGTTTCAGTTTCTCAAAACCTTTCTCAGCTTCTTGAGTCCACACAAACTTAGTTTTCAAACCACCCTTGATTGTCTCTAGGACTGGTGCACATATGCCACTAAAGTTTCTTATGAATTTCCTATAAAATTGAGCCAATCCATGGAAACTTCTTACCTCAGTCCCTGTGGTTGGTGTGGGCTAGTTTAGGATAGCTTCCACCTTGCTTGGATCCATTTTCAATGATCCTTGGGACACTACAAAACCCAAATATACAAGCTCTTGTTTGAAAAAGTCACACTTCTCTAGGTTGATGGCCAACTTCTCCTCTTGCAATCTTCTAAGAACCAACTCCACATGCTTTAGATGTTCTTTTGCTGTCTTGCTAAAGATGAGTATATCATCAAGATATACCACCACAAATAACCCTGTAAAATCCTTGAGCACTTCATTCATGAGCATCATGAATGTGCTAGGTGCATTAAAGAGGCCAAATGGCATAACACTCAAATCATACAGCCCATCTATTGTCTTAAATGTTGACTTCCACTCATCTCCATCCTTGATTCTGATCTGATGGTATCCACTCTTGAGATCCAACTTGGTGAAGTACTGAGCTCCTCCAAGACAATCCATCAAGTCTTCAATCCTAGGAATAGGGAACCTATACCTGATTGTGATTCTGTTTATTTCTCTAGAGTTAGTGCATAATATCCACTTGCCTCCTTTCTGGTTGCTAAGACCACTAGTACTGCACATGGGCTGATGCTCTTCCTAATCAAGCCTTGATCCATTAACTCCTGCACTTGTCTAGCTACCTCTAAATTCTAATTTGGTGTAAGCTTATAAGCTGCTTTGTTAGGCAATGAGGCTCTAGGTATGAAGTCAATCTGATGACTAATGGCCCTTTTTGGAGGTAAAGTTGCAGGTGCACCATCACTCACTATATCCTTATACTTCTCAAGCAACTTTTGGACTACTCCGGGTATGACTGTTTTCTCAGTCTTGTCTACTTCTTTAGACTGCAACATGATCACATATCCTTCACCCCCTTGATGTAGGTTGTTAAGGAACTCCTTGCCACTACTTAACAGGACACTTGGTGTGTTTGACTATCCTTCTTCTTCTTCTGACAGTGACTGCAACTTAAATGTCTTCCCATGCTTTTTAAAAGAAATAGTATTCTCCTTCCCATCTTACATGGTACTTCTGTCATACTGCCATGGTCTTCCCAATAGTAGATGGCATGCATCCATGGGAAACACATCACAAATTAACTTATCCTTGTACCCTCCAATGGAAAACTCCACCATTACTTGCTCATTAACAAGAACACTCTACCCTTTGTTCAACCATGTTACTTTGTAGGGGTTAGTGTGGGGTACCTTCTCCAATTTTAACTTCTTTACTGCCTCTTCTGAGATGATGTTATCTATTGAACCTGAATCTACAATAACCTTACATACTTTTCCAAATATCTTGCATCTCACTCTAAATAGAGCTCTCCTTTGTTTTGGTTCTTCCTTGACCGGTTATCTGATCAAAACTCTCCTAAACATCAAATTCTCCCCCATTTCAGATTCAACGTGACTGATCTCTGGTGATTTAGTACTCATGGTGTTCTCTTGAGCATATGCCACTCTCTTCTTAGCATTTGATGAAGATGCTTTCTCCGGGCACCTATAAGCTGGATGTCCTACTTGACCACAATGGTAACACTTCATAGTAGCAAAATATGAAATGCTCCTACCTGCTCCTCTTCCTTTATTTGATCCTCCTTGAGAACCTCTACCTCTTCCATAACCTCCTCTAGAAGGTGTTTCACTCCCATGCTCAGTGAGTTTAGACTCTCCTTGGTTTCTTTGCTCATTCCCTCTACCTTGGTAGCCACCTCTATGCCCTCTTTGATCCCTTTGATCTTTGCCTTTGCCTCTACTCTAAGAAGCCTGATCATGTTTCCTCTTGCTTCTTTCCTCAACCTTGATAGCTAATTGATAGCATTGGTGTACTGTCTTTGGACTTAGAAGAGTCATCTCCTCTTGGATGTTCCACTTCAAGCCGTTAATATACCTAGCCACCTTGAGACTTTCATCTCCTAAAACATTGGACCTCATACAAAGTTTTTGAAACTACTCAGTGTAAGTTTTCACATATTGGTCTCTCTCTTCTTGTGTAACTGAATCTCGTAATCATTTGGTATATATGCTTCTCTCACTTTTGCCACCATACCTTTCCAAGTTGAAATAGGCTTCTTACCTTCCTTTTCCCTCTCTGTCTAAATGAATTTCCACCATGTCAAGGTAGATCCTCTCAATCTAGACTTGGCCACCTTCACTTTCTGTGCTTCAGTGATTCCATCACATTGAAAATGGTTCTCCATGCCTTCTATCCAGTCTATGACTAGATCAGCTTTCAATTTGCCACTAAACAATGGTATGCCTTCAAGTGCTTTCCCACTCAAAGCTTTCAATGCCTTCAAGAAAGGATCCTCTTGCATAATAGGGTCAAGTTCAGGGGTCTTGTCTTCCTCTGCAACCTCTTCACTCTTTGGTTCCCTACCCTCCAATCTATCACTAACCTCATCGGCCTTGATTTGCACATTGCTCAATGCTTGCTCAAGTTGTGCCAATCTTTCTCTCAACCTCCTATTATCTTCCTCCTGATCTTCAACCTTCTTTTCCAACTCAATGTTTGTAACCATGATTGTGGAACCACTAGACTCAAGGTCTGACATACAAGATCCTCTCCCAAATCTTTAACTTGCTCTGATACCAATCTAATAGGGTAGGGTTGGATGGAACAATCACTGTTCCATGCTCTACATCTTTGCTAGCAAGATCTCCTTGGTGTCTTATCCACCTTAACCTTTAGGGCCTTCTCTTAGGTACCCCTGGTTCTCCTAGCCGACCCCACTATCATCTCAATTCTAATTTACCAAGTCTCCCTTGGTGCACTGCTCTTATTCTTCCCTTAGCCCTTACTCTTCCCTAAAGACTAATATCCTCCAATAGATAAAGTTTAACCTTGCAGGGGTGTAGATATGTTTCCAAAAGCTTCAAATCATCTCCCTAGGGTTCTTGACAATCCACCATACTCCATTTACAATTCGCTTCCACCAAACCCTTAGTTAGGGTTTATTAGGCTACTAGCCCAAGGCCCAATTAGGTCTCTATCTCTGAGCAAACACACTAATACTCCAAGGTTACCAAAGAACAGTGAATTTACTCATGGCGTTCTTGTTCCTCATGCCTGTCACTTGAAGAATTTAGTGGTCCTGACCTCCAACTGCCTGTACAATTCCTCAAATTGGAACTGATTAGGAACTTAGGTCTTTTTGGGTCTTTTCCCTGTCTTTTTGCAGACTGTCAAAGGTTTCCTCTCATCAAACAGGTTGATGGGGCTTCCTCTTTCTTACTAAGCCTTGGAAAGGTATTCACCTGCCCTCTCCACACCATGAATTGCCAGGATTTTGACACTCCTGCCAGTTAAGTGCTTTGCACTTCCTATCCTTCCTAGCCAGGCATTGTCAAGCTCGCCTAGGAGAAGACTTTTTCCAAGCTTTCCTGACTCCTAACCACTCCTAATCCTAATATATATAGAAATGGAGCCTAATCATAGTTCCCAAGGCCCGTACACAAGGTATAGTGGGATTGTAACTAGAACTCCATCCTTTACAGATAGACTGTCAAGTCAGCAACCTAAAAGAAACAATTTAACTAAACAAACAACGCCTGCAAATTGATAACACAAACTAAGATACTACCACACAAAGCTTAGAACATAGCTACACTACAAACTACAATAAATTATAGAGCCATGGTGACTCTTGATCACACAAATTCAAAAGCAAACACAAAAATGACATCTTCTTCTCACTGTCCACACTAGTATTCATGAAGTCTTAAACATTACAAAAGCTTCTAACCCTACACTTAGGTTGAAGCAGACCATAAATAGGTCCTCCAATTTAGTTAAGCTCAAGCCTAACTATTCCATGGCCACTTGTGGCTTTCCATAGGCCTTATTTTCAAAATTTTAAAGAAAACTATCACCTAGGAAGGTCTACAAGGTCCTAAGTCATCCTTGTAGCCAAATCCCAAACTAACAAATGGTCAACATAACCTTCCCTAACATAATGCAAGTTCTCAAATGCCTCTATGGTACAAATTCAAGATTTATAAGGAGTTTGCTACATGTGATCTAAAACAAATTGCTAATCCTTGACCTTCTAGTTAACCCTCCTAGATGCACTTTGGGGTGCTCCTACACTAGGTGCTACCAAACTAGCTGATTTAGTTTATACTACCTGTTTTGTTGCTTCAACTTCTTCTAATTTCCTTCTATATTCTCTTACTTTCTTTGTGGATATGCCCATAATTTCTGCAAATATTTCTACTTCCTTTCTAACTCTCTTGACTAGCACAAGTTTCCTAAGTTCATTGTGTACCTGTATATTCTTTTCTGCATAAGTACCAAACCTCTCTTCTGCTAGATCTAGAGGCTTGCTCAGTAAATGTTGTGCATACATTTCCAGAATGTTCTCTTCACCCTCATAGCCCATATGAATGATCCAAATTGTTCTAGGATCAACGACTTCCATCATGCATTGTTTAGTATCTCCCATAAAATAAATTATATCCTTATAATTCTCCATAATAGAAATAGGAATTATTTCTCTGGCCTGCATCATACTCTAAAAACTTTTGAAATATCCCCAGATAGCAACATTATTTGTCTTGATGTCTGCAAATATATAAAAGAGATCTCTGATCTGAGTGGCTACCAATTTATCTTTTTTCCAATGAATCTTTCTGAATCCCGGAACCTCATTCATGAAGTAAAAGAATAAGCATAATAGAAATTTACCATACTTGAAGGAATTTTTCTTATCCTTCTTGATCTTCCCAAGATTTTTCATCAGCTGACTTCTTAGCAACTCACATAGACCACAATTTTCATTTTCCTTTACCATCTGATAAGCTGCATAAATGGTTATACTATACACATAATTGTCTCGACTGGAATGATAGATTTTGTACCCAATAACCATAGATGCAAATTTGGCATCTAAATCAACAATTTCATTAATTGTCATTGCCCTTCTATCATACTTGGAACCTATTGCATCAATGACCGTTTGATTCTTCACTGATTTCATAATTGGTAATCCACCTGAGGAACTTAAACCTGTAACAACACTTATAGCTTCTTTTGTTATCTTGAAGGCTATATTAAACCACATGAATTATGCATGAACTCAACTCAAGATGTACTTGACCCATTCATTCTCTTCAAAGATGATAAATTTTACAATCTATGTAAATGTCTTCTCTTCTAGGGTTTTGAATTCTGACTTGACACAAAAGTCTTCTCCTATAATATGATTGTTATACAAATTCAATAGTTGTGAGCTTTCTAATTCTTCAATGTTTGCGTGGATATATTCCCTAATATCTTTAGTATGCAGGATGTCATACGAGATAGACGAAAATAATGCACCTAAGGGATCAGTCTCAGCAAACTTGAAAGGATGCCACTTGAATTTGGGACGAGGTTTATCCTTGACTTCAACTACCAATGGAGTAGCCATTTTCACCAACTCATAGGGTTTTTTGATAAATACCTCTTCATCGGATTGATGTTTGTTTGCCAAATCACCTTCACACTTGAATTTTGCCTCAATTCACCAAGGTTCACCTTGAGCTCTCCAAACTTCTTTTGTCAAAATGCAAAGTGACAAATGAAAGATAGAAATGACTTTTTATCACTTGCATACCTAACCCTTTTGTCGTAATAAATGCTTTTACCCTAACTCATCTAGATACCCTTTTTCTATGTGCTATGACAAATAATTCTTTTGCGGACCTCCAAAACTGCATAATTCTTTCTCCAAGAGATTCAATAGCATCTATAGAGAATCCATGCACTTACTGAACTTATCCATATCCTGGTGTCAATTACCAGCTGGGGTTTAAAATATTTCCTTGACAGCTCCCCCTAGGCGAAAGGCTTGAAACTAACTCCTAGAGGAATTACCAGAAGCAAATTCTAGTGTTGACCTGCATCTCCTTCAGTAGAGGGAATTTTCTTCACCCATTTCTTCCACATTTGCTTCTTGATCACATTTGTGGTGACTTTTCCTTTTCCCTTAACATCCTTCTACATGTTTCTCCTTTGATTTACTAGACCTCTTATGTTGCAAAAAAATGTAGCAATGTGAACAAATTTGTTGGAGTTATAGCACACAATTTTTTTTTGTCCAGACCAGTTGTTCCACTGATTTTCTCTTGATCTGCACTAGTTAGAAATATAGCCAAGTCTATTGCATGTATAACATCTAACATCTCTATGAAAGTTATTCATCATATTTATGCATTCATTTGACTTATGACCAAACTTATTGCAATTAAAGCACTGGCCTGAGAATGATGGACTATTTTGATTCATCCTAATTCTACATTGAGTAGCCATGTGTCCAAATTTATTGCAATTGAAATAGTATCCATTAAATCTTTGAGAATTAGGTTGCCTTATTGGATACCTTCTAGCATTTTTCATCTGATTTCCTTTTTCGAATCTCCTTTGTCCAGAATTCCTTTGTCCATAATTTCTTTGTCCAAAATTTCTTTGTCCAGATTTTGAACTTTCTCCTTCCTCATATCCAAGACCTCTCTTGTCAACATTAGTCCTTCGATTTTTAATTAGTTCATCAAGAATGGCTGAGATAGCTTTGAAATTCTCCTTGTACTCATTTCTAGTAGTAAGTTCATCTTAGAGATCATCAAATTTTTTTTCCAGCACTTCCTCATTATTTTTAGATTGTTCCAATTCATTGTCCAATCGAGTACATAGTTCAGATTTTTCTTTCAAGGATTGTGCTAGGTTCTCTTCATTCTTCTTTATGTCTTCAATCTCTTTGGTCATCCTCATTATGATAGATTCCATCTCATGCTTTAGGACAACACTATCTTTGGTAAGCTTTTCACATTCTTTTGTCTTAACCTTTAGGGCTTGAATCAATTGCTCATCTTCATCATTCTACTTAATCTGATTACAGAGTTCCTTTCTCTTCTCCTTGGACTTATTTATTTTCTTTTTCAATGATTGAATGAGCTTTTCAGCATTCTCAAGACTTTCCTACAATTCTTGGTTCACATATTTTGATTGATCAACATCATCTAGGGCCACCAGAAGTTGTTGATGAAGACTACTTGAATCCATTGAAATACTTTCCAAGATCTCCCCAAGTTGTTAGACTTCTTTCAAGGAACTAGCTCTAATACCAATTGTTGGAAACAAGCTACACTAAGAGGGAGGTGAATCAGTGTTGTGCAAAAATTAACTTTATTAATGTTTATCTTCAAAGAAATTGTAACATTCAACCAAAATGCATGAACATGAAGCAAAAAATCACAACACCATAACATAAGGATTTTTACGTGGAAACCCTATTAGGGGAAAAACCACGGTGGATGGCCAATCCACAATATGATATGAGTATACTCAAATGAAGTTTACAATATGGGGAATGCATTTGCATTCATGCACACTACCTAGAGCTCACTACTCAAAATAATCATTTTCTTACAAAGATAATCAGATTAAAACCATCTGAGAAATTGAGCTAAGAAATTAGCTTCTATGAAAGCCTGATTACAGTTCTGATTAGGCGCAACAATCGATCTTCTATCCTTCAGACTGATTCATCTCTTCTGCTCTACTCTACTCAAACTTGTGTCACAAAATCCTTAATGCATAAGTGAAACTATGCATAATCGCTTTTTTGCACTTCTGTTATTCGCAATTTGCATTGATAGACCTTCTCCATATATCAAAATGATATGAACGATCCCTTATATATATTCGTGACCAAGAATTTAATCACAATATGTTGGCATTAGTAGAACACAAAAATATTTACAACTGTTGGCTCAAATCATGAGTAATGTATAACACGCATCTACAATGGTCGGCCACAACTTAGTTAGGACCCAAACAAAAATTCTCAGACCCAAACAAAAATTCTTGAATAATTACTTTCCAAACATCTGCGACATGCTATATCCATGAAGTCGGCTTCCATGCACTGATAAACAAGAAACTGTTCAAATGGATCTTCTAACTCAGATACAAATCAATACGAGGCACTAAGATTCGATAGCAACAAAGAAAATATACCAAAAAACATTCCTTGAGATACACAACACAAAATAATAACATAAAATCTTCATGGGAATTGATGAACACAAAAATGTTGAATGCTTTGTTCTTCCTTGATTGCCTTCAATTTGACTATCAATATGATCAAATGATGATGTGCATATCCAATCATCGATTAGGTTTTCCATCAATGACAACACCAAATGATATTAATAGTGTCTCTTGCCAACATAAATCACTTACAAGATTATCAAAACCACCGTCATCATAGCTATAATAAAAAGATCAAAATTTGAAGGTTTGAAATTGGAGATTTGATCTTAAAAGAGAATTTAACAAGAATCAATGAGATAGAGACAATAAAGGAAAGTTTGAACCTAACTAGTTGGGACCCTTCATTATTATTATAAATTATGGTTCTAGAGCTTATAAACTTGCTACACCTGAAGAACCTTTGGAAGAGCCTATTAATATAATTTATCTTAAAAAGATTTATGCATCATCCTTAGGGTATCCTAGTATATTTTACATGCTAGTTTCATCATTGTTGCATTACATCCCATTCACTCATTTTCATTTAATTCACCTATCATTAGCCATTTTCATTTCCTTTTTCCTTGGCTGCCATGGCTTGTTTGTCCATATATATTATTTTAATTTCTTTTAGCCATGTCAGTTTTTATTTCCTAGCTAATGGAACCTTGTGCCTTGACCTTGGTTTTGGGTTAGATTCTTGTATCTTGAGATCATATGAAAATATTAAAAATATTGAGCAAAGAAAATGTCAATTGTTGAGCTAAATTTTTGGCTTGTATAACTAGTTGCCTATCTTTGGGTATAATTATAAAATGAACTAAAGTGTACTAATGGTATTATCTTTCCTAGAAAGGGAATTATAAAAAAATTAAGGTCCTAGAAGATGCATCCTTCCTTCAGTGGACCTTATCTTATCAAATCAATATTATCCTTTTAGGAAGAGATATGTTGGTTGTTGATTTTTTTTCTTAGTTGCTTTTAAGTTTCTTTCTTTGTTTTAACTTTTCTATCCCATTTTTTCGATGAAATCCTATTCTAATATGCTTAGAGTAGCTTGGATCATAGCATGAGTGTCTATTGGTAGTTTTTATCATTGATGTCAACACTAAGGATATTGTTGGCAGTTGTTTTCATTGATGTCAACACTTAATTAGTAAGTTGTTAGTCTCTGGAATTGGATGGCGTACCTTATCAAATAGGAATTTTTGAATTTCATGGTTGGATGTCATGCCTTATCAAATAAGAATTGTTGAATTTTATGGTTGGATTTCATGCCTTATCAAAGAATATTTATTGAAGTTCATGGTTGAATGTCATGCCTTATGCAAAGAAGAATTTATGAAGTTCATTATGTCTTATTTTTGTCAATAGAGATGATTTCATAATGATATATTAAGATGAGGATTAGAAGCTTGACTAATAGTGGATAGATGTTGTTGAAGGTCTACAATATGTCTTATGCTCTCTCCTGATATTCCTAATGAAGTATGTGTTGCTGAAAGGAATTTTTTGTGTCCACAAGTTGCTCAAGTATTTTTGGTTCAGAAAGTTATATTGAAGTTTATTTAGGATAATTCTCTGCATTCCTCCACTTTTGATGCTTTGGTCTTATGGTTAGGTTTTCAATTTCAGTGTTTTTTGGATGTTGCACTCCTATATTTTCAGGTCACCATTGTCCGTACATATATTTTGTGAATTACAGAAGATTGACAGTGTTACTGGATGTCTAGAGTGGTTCAAGAAATGCTCCACATTTCTCCACATTGATGTCTCTACTCCCACAGATTGGTGAATATGATTTCAATATTTTTGTAGTGTCTCAGTTCCAATATCATGTGCTAAAGTGGTCCACAAGCTCATATGCTAATGTTATATCTCATTATTAACCATTCTATGCTTCTTGAATGAAGTATTATAAACCTATTTGATTTGTGGTGGTTGTTGGTGGCATGATGATATAGAAGTGTATGAAAGTGTTTTTGGATGTTCAAGGAACATGCCCATGTGATCCAAACACTACTAATTAGATGCTTTGGTTTTGTAGTGTGTCTTTAGTTGGCTTTTTGAGTTATTTGTGGATATCTAGCTAACAAGGCTTATTCCTTGTTTGTGTCATGTGCTTCATAGTTGTGCCAGCAATGGAAGATGTGTTGTGATAGATTTAGGTCTTGACCTATCCTATTTGGGATGCATCAAGTAAACTCAATTGGAAGTATATTTTTGGGTCGACGGGTTATGCTCTTCAATGTTTCATCTACACATTTCCTTGATGTCGACTTAGGTTGATGTGCGCTTGCATGTAAATTTTTTTGGATCACATTAGAAGAAGTATTAAGAGTGTTTTTGTTCCTATCTATCTTCTAGATAGGACCACATTATGTTTTGGTGGTCGACCAGCTAAATTCATTGTTTTATCCTTTCCTTAGCCAACCTAATTGAGATTTTGAAGTGTTGCAGTAGATATAAATGCAAGATAATTTTAGATTAAATAGCGAAGAGAAGTGTACAAGTGAGAAGAATTGTGTGTGTGAATTGTATTAAATATCCAACAGTGGTAGTGCTAAAGTATATGGAAGTAAATATCAATTGTGCTATAACACCTTAGTCAATAGAGTGTTGTGTTGGAAATCATTGTGATTATTTTAAATCATATTATATCATTCTCTAAGATAGAGATTATCATCAAGTCCCTATATTGCTCCTGAAGTTTAGCAAGTCCTTTGTATCTTTCTTTTAGGCAGTGAGCCTTCTTGCAAGTCTTTTTGGTAGTGAGCCTTACATTATGAGTTAACTCTCACCATGCTTTTCCCTCATTTGGTTTTCCAAGTAAATCTGGTGTTCTCATTGTGCATGTGTGTTTCCCTTGTTTCTCATTGTTGTTGATTTGGTTAGAAGTAAAATTTATTTATCTCTCATTATTTAAGAAGTGCTAAAGTTGCTAAGGATTAAAGCTTCTATATCATTATCTGTTACTATTCTTCTTAAAGGTTTTTGATCTGGTAGAGAAGGGTGTCTTGTGCTGAAAGAGTTAACATTTTTAGAAGGGATTAAGTTTTGATAAGATTGATTCACCCTCCCTTTTATTCTCTAAAAGTGTTCAAAAATTGGTATCAAAGCCAAGCTCCTCTATAGATCTTAACAACTTGAGGAAAAGATCCGAGATGACACATGATGGTTCATAGAAGGGTCCTAGTTTTGATGGGATTGATTACTCTTTTTGGAAAATGAGAATGGAAGGACACCTAAAATCTCTTGGGTTTGGTGTGTGGAAATAAATCAAAAGTGGTTATATTACTCCTACTACTCCTCTTATAGTTAAAAAGTGTTTTTCATTGAAGAATCTAAAGAATTGGATGACTATTAATCATTACACAATCTCACACAATCTAAGCCAGAAATCATTACAAAGAACATTATGGATTGTGGAAACTTGATATCATTAATTGGATCAATATTCAATTGATGAAATGTTTGGTAGTTTTACTACCTTTAAAATGAGATATTTTGGTCAAGATGTTCCAAAGAATGAATCGTTTTTCAAATTTAACAAAAATATTGAAGATGAAGTTGTTGATCAAAATGATGACCTTGATGAGGTTGAAGCAAAATTTGTGAGAATATTGAAGAAAGGTACTGGTAAGTACAAAGGTAAGTTACCATTCAAGTGTTTTAATTATGGAAGAATAGGTCATTTTTCATCTAAATGGCCTTATAAAGAATCAAATAATAGCAATAAAAGAGATAAGGCTAAAAAGGGTCTCTATTCTAAAGAATGTAGTGTTTCCTATGAAGATGAGGAGAATGGTCCTCAAATGATGAAACTCTCTTTATGGTTTTCAATACTACTAATAGAAAGTTTAATATTGAAAAAAAGAAAGGAGTCCAACTCCTTAAGTGATGAAGATAAATTTTCCTCTAACCTAGATCTAGAATCTATGGAAATCGAAGGTTGGGAATTCAATTCAAATGATTGGAGAATAAAATTTGAAGAAAAACTCTGGTCTTCTCTAGAAGACCTAAATGAAGCAAGGGGACTAAATCATAAATATGAAAGTATGTTTATAAAATCAAAGGAAGAAAATTATAAATTAGAAATACAAGTTGGAAAAGGAAAAGAATGTGAAATAAAACTAGAAGAGGATGAATGTATGATCTTTGACTTAAAAATGAGGGTTGGAGAAGGGAAGAGGATTGAAGATTGCTTAAATTTCAAGTTCAATGAAAAAACTATTGAATACTTAAAGCTTGAGGAGGAGATTGTCACTCTGAGGAATGCCTTGAAAAGATAAAATGGACAAATTAACAAAGAAGAGAAGTCTATTCTTGAGGATATCTCCAAAACATTTGAAAGGTTTGAAACAAAGAAAGAAAAATCTTACAATGAAGACCCTAAAAGGAATGAATCTGGAGATGCAAAGACTATTCAGAATGGCAAGAAATAAAGTGGATCCAATCATGACTGAAAGAAAAAATGATTTCGAAGTCCTCCATCTACAAAATAGCTTGCTCCTTCAAGGTTCAATCAATCCTTTCAAGGTCACTTTTTTTCTTGCAATATTTTTAGACATAAGGTTGTTGATTGTAGAGTTAGAAGAAGGAATGATAACATTGGTAGAAGATCATCTATGCCTCAAAGAATCAATACTATTTGATTTCATGTAGTGTAGGAGAATGTAACCCATTACATTTTCTCACTTGTTTGGGCCCTCCTAATTTAAATTGGACTTAATATTGTGTTAATTTAGTGTTGTTAAATGTATCCCTTTGCATTTACACACTTATTTGGGCCCTCTTAATTAAATTGAGCTTAATTATGCCTTAATTTTCCCTTTTATTCATTTACAAGCCTAATTATTAACATTTTCTTAAGGGGAAACCTGACAACAATTAATGCCTAAACATAATACTTTACATTGAGTAATGTGTGTTCTAGGTATTGGGACTTGGGACCCATTTTCCCATGGGCAAATGGGTCCTCTATAGACCTTTGGACCTAAATTTAAATTATTTTTTTGGTGGTATTTTAATGTTTTCAAATCTATAATTCAATATCATCTTGTGATATTTGAATTTTAAGAATTTAAGGAAACATGCCTATAAATACAAGGATATTTCACTATGTTTTACCTAGCATTTTGATGAGAGAAAAAGTATAGAAAATTTGATGATCAAAGGTATTAAATAGTAGATATAAAAGATATTTATTGCAACATTCAAGATCCATCCATCATGTCAAAGTATTCTTGCATCATGCATGTTTTTGGGGCTAACATTGTGATGTAGGTTTCAAGATGAAGTCAAGAATTCAAAGCATCATCTTAAGTTTCAAGATCCACATCTGATTCATCCATTTTATGAAAGTTTTAGACCTCTTAATATCTCCATTATCAAGGTCTAATTCAAGGGTTTATTGAGTGGTAAGATAGCTTTGTTCATTCTTCATTCCCTCTTTCATTTCATTATATCATTTCAAGGTTTAATTACCAAAATGAGGTTTGACCAAGGCAAACCCGTATTGAAGAAATTTTGAATATAAAGATTTAGAAAGTTATCAAAGTTGAAAAAAGTTATCAAATCATAGAATATAACCTACAAACCTGATTTTCGACTTTTCAACATTGAAACTTGGACAAATCAAAAAATATAGATCTAGACGAGATGCTCTCGAAAGATTGTCGAAATCCCTGTACTTCGACCCATTCGCCCATGGGTGAATGAGTCTCATATCATCTTTCAAAAATCACTTTTGGTGACTAGTACACATGTTTCTTCCCTTCTCAGATTTGCAATCTATTTTCTAGTTTTGTAAATATTAAGTTTAATCTTCAAGTTTCAAGTGTTAGATTGCATTTTGGTTTTGATTTTCTATTTTTATTATTTCTCCCCATAGTGTTGTTTTACCTTGACCCCCGTCCTTTAGTCATAACAAAATCTGAAGATTATCACATTCACTTGATTCAACTAAGGGTTGTTATTCAATTCTTTGTGGGGATCTCATTTCCTAATGAAATAGAGGAAAATAGGTCCCTCACCCCACATATTTTGATCCCATATTTAGTCCACCTATTTTTTCTTCATTTCATTTTGGTGAACCCAACTTTTGAACATCATAGCTTGCTGATTTTGGAGTCCATTTTAAGCCCTATATCTTGGTTTTGCATTCATTTGCATTATATTGCATTGATTTGAATCTCATTTAGGTTTGTTTGCTTGCATTAGCTTGCATCTCATTTAGGGTTTTAGGTTTACATTTTTACATTCTTAAAAATCTGTAAAATTCAAAAAGATCAATCATTTTGCATAGTGTTTACATAACATTGCATCATCGGTCATTTACATTACAAAATTGAATCAAAATTGCATCTCAAATAAGGTCTTCTTGCTTTTCATTTAGACCTCATTTTACAAAACTCTGAAACTAGAAGCTACTATTTGAAACAAGAATATGAAAACCATAGAAATCATCTTTGAAACATGCAAATTAATTTTTAAAAACCTTGAAGTGAGATCCATTCACCCATGGCAAATGAGTCCCTAATCAGGGATTTTCGTGAATTTTTTAGAATTAAAATCACCAATTATGCCTTTTGTATTTCTATATTTAGTCTGCTATTTTAGTTTCTAGAATCTCTATTATTTAAAATTATTCATATTAAGCTTAATTTGTCAAATTCAATGCATTGTTTGAATTCAAAATTGCATCTAAAAGACATTATATTCAGGTTTTTGCATAGCATAATCAAAAAATTATCTTATTTAAATCTTAAAATTTATTTTACATACTTGCATTGCACTTTAAATTCTAGGATATTTCATTGCATTTTACCTCTTATCCTAAAAGGTGGAAAAAAAAATTCTTTGCTTCTAGGGTTTAGGACCTAGAAGAACAATCTTCACTAACTTTCACTCAAGAACACACCCTTGAGATCTCAATGCAAGATGGTTGTTTTAGGGGCTAAATATAAGCTAATAAGGGTTTGTGAAGCCTGGTTTTATACCTGCATAGACATGACAAACAAACACATTAGTTAGTTGATATGCAAGATAAAAGAAGGATTCCCCATGAAATCCATTTGAAATCGTTAAAATAGGAAAAACGAAGAACAAACATGAAATATAAATGTAATCCTAATTTAAGAAATGGAAACTCTTGATCCCATGGGGGAGTTGGTGCCAATTGGTGTGTTGAAATTATCCCTTTCCCAACTCCTTTGTAAGCTTTGATGATTTGATCCACCTTGGTTGAATTCCTGCATAACCTAGCTA
Source organism: Sequoiadendron giganteum (assembly GCA_007115665.2). Taxonomy (NCBI): domain Eukaryota; kingdom Viridiplantae; phylum Streptophyta; class Pinopsida; order Cupressales; family Cupressaceae; genus Sequoiadendron; species Sequoiadendron giganteum. The sequence continues at coordinate 253,268,588 of CM021100.1, read as the reverse complement.
AGAGCTTGATATAGAGAGATGAAATTGGCTATGCTTGAAGATGGATTTGAGTATAATAGGTTTACTCAAATTGTGGATGATGAAATGAGAGGAAGAGTTTCTCATTTATAGATTTCCTAATTGGAAGAGAGAGTGAAAATAAGCAATGTGGGATCATTCAACATCCAATGGCCGAGTGCCACTTGTCAAGATGTGAATGGTTGAGGAATGAGCACATTTTGGTCAATGTGCATGATAAATGCTATGAGATTGAAATTTGAAATTTGAATGTGACATGTTGGAGGGAGAAATAAATGGAGTTAATGTCGCTTGGCACAATGTAAAGGACATGAAAGAGACATTAAATGTCTTGTTGGAAGGACCAAGCCCATTTGAATTTTGAATTCAAATTTGAGGGAATATTCCCCTTTCATGCCATGTCGAGAGAAAATAGGCAATTAATAAATCAAAGTAATTGATTTATTGTGCAAGTTGCATTCTCTAGAGGATTTTAGTGATTAAGATTAAATTAATCAAGATTTGATCAATTTAATGAGAGATTAGTTGATTTGACCATTTTGACTTAGATTTTAGGATTGATTTAAATCAAAATGAGAGGAAAATGATTTTAGACTTAACTAAATAAAGTTTGATTTATTTAATTAAAGAGAATGGTGTTGGATTTAAACCAAATAAAGATTTATTTAATTTAAATGAGATGACTTTGGGGATTTGATTTAAATAAAATGAATTATTTAAATAAATAGAGATATAAGGTTAATTAAATTAAATTGATTAATTTAATCAATAGAGGAGAAAGACTTAATTAAATAAATAATGATTTATCTAATTAAAAGATGAAAAGGTGATGATAAGCTGAGAGTATGATTTAGGAGGAAATGTCGTTAGTAATCAGGATCAAGCATGTCAGATTGAATTGTACATTTTCCATGTCTACAGGGGTTCACCACCAAGTTTAGACTTGGAAAGATAAATGAGATGTAACACTAAACCCTGATTCAATGCAATGACCTACAAAAGTAAATGAAATAGAAGAAAAAGTAGTAAGATGAATGGTGTGCACTTGGAAATCTTGAAATGACTAGAAGGAGCTCTAGAAAACTGAAAAATTTGACTGTAGTGTTGATTGGGAATCATTCACTAAGCTGGGTGAATCAATCCAAAAAATGGGTTTTTGTGCAGGAACAAGAATTTTCCAAATGGGTATCTAAATCTACAAAAATCTAAAATTTAACTAAAACTGGGACTCATTCACTAGAAGTGGTGAATCAGTCTAGTTAGGTATTATTAAAGTTTCAAATCCTGAATCTTCTCTCCTCAGTTTTCTCAATCTACTTCTACAAATTTGTAGATCTAAATCACTAAAAGTTGAATTGTACTTGTTCTCCAATGCTCTCCAAGGCTTATTGACAACTTTGAAAATTTTGAATGACTTGACAATATTTCTCCTATCTTGCTCCTTAGTAAATCTGCAACCTAGACTTGCAAATCACACACAAAGGAGAGGGAAAATGTTTTTTTGTTAGTGGATAGGGATTTTCCTTGGTCAAACCCCATTTTGGAAATCAATCCTTGAAATAGTAAAGGAAAATGATGAATGAACAAAAAAAGATGTTGCAACTCACCAAACTCTATCAATAAGATGTTGTGAACATGTGTGAGATGGCTCCAATGGATGTAGATCTTGACTCTTACTTAAAGGTGGTAGATCTTGAATTGAACACTTGCTTGAATTATGAAACCCTACATCACAATTATTAGCTCCAAAATAAACATGATGCATGAAGCCCTTAACATGATGATGGATGCTTGAATGCTGCTCTAAAATGCTTGATAATATACCCTTCATTTCTCTTGAATGCTCTTGTGAACTCAACTTTCTATAAGGACCACTTGATTGCTTCTTAGGATCAAAATGAGTGAAAGAACCTTGTATTTATACTCAATTATGCAAGAATTCTCAAAATTACAACACTACAAGCTAAAATCAAATCTAGGAAGATAAAATCCCACCAATAATTTGAATTAATTTTGATTTTGGGCCACATGGGACTCATTCACCCAAGGTGGTCAATGAGTCCCATCAGGCATAATGTATAGGACCAAAATTAAAAATTCTTAGAAATGTGTGAAACTAGGTTTGAGACCGAAAAACCTAGGAGGGACTCATTTGTTGAAGGTGGTGAATGAGTCCCAGATCACTAAATTTGGGTCATTCAAGCCCGAAACACCTAAATTATGACTGGATAATGATTTGTGTCAAGATTATCCTCGAAAAGATGCAATAAATGAGTCTTGTGGATGTAAAATAAGGCCAATTAAAGCATAAGAAAGCCCAATTATTAATGACAACCCTAAAAAAGTGTTAAAGTGTGTAGAAAAAATTTAAAACACTTTAAATAAGGTAGGATTAAGGTTAAAAATATATTTATTAGGTTTAGCTAACTAATAAAACCTTAGAAAAGTGTGAAAGTGAGTTACAACACTTCACAACACTTTAGCAAGGTACCATTTAAATTCATTATTTTACAAGGGCCCGTGACCTAATATGAATGTAACCACATTACAACACTAAATCAAGGTATCATTAAGCTCAATTCAGAAAGGAGGGCCCATACAAGTGTGAAAATTTTCCCGACGACATTTTTTGACACTACATATCCATTTTGGGCACACCTTGGGTTTGTGAAACTTGTATGAGTTTCAAAACTTGGTGTCCTATTGCCATTACTTTCGTGAGATGTAGACTTATGTCATCCCACGATACATCATTCACTATGGATCTTGGGTTATCTACCTCTTTCACTCATAGTGTTGACACTAGTCAACCCACTATGGATCATACCCTTAACACTTTATTTCCCATGACTTCCCTACCTACAACCAATTTGACTGATGTTGATACAATGATTGCTGATTTCCCTCATGAGAAACTTAGGACAATGGATGAAGAATTTGATAAATTGCAAGATTTTGTGAGTTCTAAATGAAATGGCACTAATATGGTTCTTATGATAGATAACATGAGGAGAATAATCGAAAATGAACAAGGGATAGAGATTGTTCATATATTAGCTCACATTATTAATAAACATGTCCCTACCATAGCTAGTTGTGCTCAAGCTTTGGGGTATACTCAAAGTCAAGGTGGAATTCCAATTCCTCCTTCCACAACCATAACCTCTATTCTGACATACATTAATCCAACGATTACAACAACCATACAACGTACTAGAAATGTCAACACTTCCTTAGGTATTTCCATTGGGATTCCCTTCAGCTTTGTGCATTCAAATCTCATATATCCTAATCCGCCTCCCCTCACAAACTTAGAACTCACTTTCCCTCTACATACATATACACCTCCACCTTATACAGTTCCATCTTCCAACATTAACAATGATCCAATCCTTAACACACTCTTACAAAATGGTTCATCCCTCCAACAAAAAATTGCTACACTAAGTCAAAATCAAAAAGGCCAACCTTCACAATATGTCAAAATAAATCCCTTATCCTTGGAGATATTGAGAACACAAATTCCATAAGGTATAGAGATTCCTAGATTTGAGAAATATGGTCGAAAAGGAGATCCTGTTAGCCATGTTTCTATATATACAACCCTATGTAGTGACTTCATTTTTGAGGATAAACTCTTGGCTAAAATTTTACCTAGATGCTTGAAGGATACTGCTCTGGAATGGTTTTTCTCCTTACCAAATAATTCAATACATTCATTCATTGAACTTATTGATTCCTTCTACAATCACTTCCAAATATATATGGGTCTTAAGATTATCTTAGCTAATTTAATGACAGGAAAACAAAATGATAATGAAAAGTTCATTGATTTCATAACATGATGCTAGATGCTTTACTCACAAATAAACATTAAGATTCCCGATGATGACCTTCAAAGAATGTTTATTTACAAATTTTAAAACAAAGTCCAAACTAAACTTGAGATGTTGAAATTTCCCTTCGTCACACAATTGTGCACTACCCTCCATGATTATCAAAATTATATTAGTAGTCATGAAATGAAAACTCCCTCTAGCCATCTTGAAAAATATGAATCCATGCCTCATAACAACTATCAACCATTCAAGAAAAAAAGTAAGGGCTTTTTACAACTTAATACCCTCAACCAACTCAACATGTTAATAACCAATTGGTTGCTATAAAGATAAAAATTCCATACACATTTTTCGATAGAAAAAGACAATTCACCCTTCTACTTGATACCCTTCATAATATCATGTTGCAGCTGTTAAACTAGAAACTAATTTCCTTACCTCATGTTAGATCTCTTGATCCTACTAAGCCTCTACCTCCCAACTATAGACAAAATGCATATTGACATTTGCATCGACAAACTAGACATGATACAAAAAATTACAAGTGTCTTAAACATTGTATGCACGACCTCATTGATTTTGTAGCCCCTCCTAATCAAAGTCTATAAACATTTACCAATCCTATACCAAATCATAACATTTCCTTTGTCAATGCTAGTGAAACAAAGAATGATGTGATCTGATATTAACACAAATGATGAAATTACAAAAAAATATGGACAATAAGATTGGACTCATTAACATTCAACCTCTTAAGGGCCTAACAAAAATGTCATTTGTCATTGCTTTCTCACAAGATGAAATAATTAAACATGCACCTGATGGTGCTCTTTACTTAGCAGGAAGAATCAAAGACAAGCCCACTAATGGGATATTAATTGATCTCATTTGTGTAGAGAATGTGATCACTGAAGAATTCATATTTATGCATGAGTGTTATCAAGATACTTATGAAAATCCGAAAGCATAGATCAAAATGTATAATGGTTTTTCTTGCCCTACGATAAGTTCAATAATTCTTCCTTTAAAATTTGGATCAAAATAATTGTCTGATTTTCCATCATCCTATCATTGGACCAATTTTGTGTGAAGCTAGGCTACCCATGGCTTCGCTCTATGAATTTTGTCACATTAGTTGTGCATAAATGCTTAAATTTTAAATTTGGAAATGAAATATTTACTATGCATCATAGTGGCTTTAATCTTGTGTCTTCCCGTGAGAATTTCTCATTTGATTTCTTTTGGCCTGAAACCATGGAACCTATTAGGCCTCATGAGGGATTCTTTTTCAAATCCTATCAAAATTTTAAGGAAAAACACATAACATAAATATCCCTTACCAATATGCGTCAACCCACGATTGAACCAAAATCCCTTCCAAGTAACCAAGACAAGAACATAGCAAATCCTCTACCCATTTCCTATAAGAGACCACGAGATAACCAAATAAGTCCCTTTGTGCCTCCTAAAATTAATTAATTTTATAAAGATAGAGAGAAAGTGATTGAACAACCTCCAATAGATCCTTTTGTTTCTCCCTTAAGGGAAGAAAATAAACCTATGGATGATAAAACCACTCCTACACAATCGAAACTTGAAAATCGAACGAAAAGAAACCAAAATGCTAGAGAGTGTAGGTGTAGACTTTGTGCTATTTCTCATTGGTTATAAGAAAAAGAAGAAAAGAACAACATAGAAAATCTCAATCCAAACTTACCTTAAGAAATGCATGATTATTCTCCACCTTCACTGAAACAAGAAAATCCTAAACTTTGAACACAAAAATAACAAGCATCTTCTATGGATATTATAATTATATCTTTTTTTGTGATAAACTTGGGTGATGATAATTGAAATGAAGAAAAATAGGGTTTTTTGTTTGAAAATGTGTAAGAGACCTATTTTCCTTTATTTAATTAGGAAATGAGATCCCCACAAAGAATTTATTAAAAACCCTTAGTTGAATCAACCCTAAGTGAGAATCTTCATATTTCCTTATGACTAAAGGATGAGGGCCAAGGTCAAACAAAAATTTGGGGAGAAAAACCAAAAACTAGAAAATCAACACCAAAATGCAATTCAACACTTGAAACTTGAAGATTAAGCTCAATATTTGTAGAACTAGAAAATAGAATTACAGATCTAAGAAGGGAAAAAACTTGTGTACTAGTCACCAAAAGTGATGTTTAGAAGATGGTTTGGGACTCATTCGCCCATGGGTGAATGGGTCCAAGTACAAGGGTTGCAACAATATTTTGGGAGCCTTTGGTGCAAATCTGTAGCTTCTAATTTGTCCAAGTTTTAGTGTTGGAAAGTCTAGAAATCCAATATGTAGGTTAGATTTCGTGATTTGATGAAAAATTTAACAACTTTTTACAAATTTGAAAACTTTTGCAAATCTTGATCTTCAAAAGGTCTTCAAGTAATCTTCAACCTAAATCTGCATTCACATTCAAGAGAATTTTTTTTTTGTTTTGGGTGAATAGGGGTTTGCTTTGGTCAAACCTTGAAATGAAAGAGCGAATGAAGAATGAATAAAACTATGTTACTACTCAAGAAACCATTGTAGAAACCTTGATAATGGAGATCTGAGGAGGTCTGAAACTTGCATGAAATGGTTGAATTAGATGTGGATCTTGACACTTGAATATTTCTTGAAATGATACTTTGAATGATTGAATTTATCATGAAACCTACATCACAATGTTAGCTCCAAAAATATGCACGATTCAAGAAGAATTTGACATGATTAATATATATTGAATTTTATAATAAATCTCTACTATATATTCTCTTGAATACCCTTGATAATCAAATTGAGCTCTTGTAAACTTTCCTAAAAAAACTCTAGGTGAAACTTAGTGAAATAGCCTTGTATTTATAGGTACGTATCCTTAATTTCCTGAAATTCAAATATCACAAGCCAACATTGAATTATGGAGTTGAAAACATTAAAATACTACCAACAAAATAATTTAAATTTAGGTCCAAAGGTTTAGGGAGGACCCATTCTCCCATGGGTGAATGGGTCCCAAGTCTATAAACCTAGAACACACATTGCTCAATAAAAAGTGTTATGTTTAGGAATTAATTATTGTTGGGTTTCCCCTTCAAAAATTGTAATTAATTAGGCCTGAAAATGAATTAAAGGGCCAATTAAGGCAAAATTAAGCTCAATTTAATTAAGAGGGCCAGAAAAAGTGATAAAATATAAAGGGTTACATTTTTCTACACTATATTTAGCCCCCACTTTAGTGAGAGGATGACCCTACACCAAACTCACACTAAAGTAGACAATCAAGAGAGGGCTAACTATGCAATCATTAGAGGGATAAGATGACAAAGATCTAGGAAGGTGATCAAGCCTCCGAGATCTAAGATCTCATGGAAAAACCAACAAAGGAACAAGGAGACACATGCCTATGTTAATCATACATATGTATGTAGCAATGGAAAGATACTCAATTATACAATGCCAAAGACTCAAAGAAAGAGAAAAAGAGAAAAGAAAAAGGAGGGATGGATCAAGCCTTGACTATCCAATGTGATGTGGAACATGTCTCCTAGCTGTTTTTCCAAAAATGTTTACAAATGGAACTCATTGTCCACTATGAAAACAACAATGCATCCTCACACGGGCTAATGAAATCTATTGTCCTCTAGTTGAGCCCCCAAGGGTGGCAAATGAGAGAATCTTATTAGGCTTCCATACCATACCAAAGTTATACCTTTGATAACTTTAATAAGGCACCAAAAAATACGAACTTCAATCTTCATAAGGTTTAGCAAGTTGCATTATGCTAAACACTTATGAACAAATAGGGTACCATAGGAAAGTGAAGTGCATTATGCTTGGTGGCCATGAAAAAGTGTTGAAACTTTGAGATTCATAAGATTAGCAAGTTGCATTATGCTAAAAAATTATGAACAAAATGCAAATATGATAAGATATTTTCAAAGGGTTTTTTCTTAGTTCATGTAAGGTATCCTCTTAGGGAACATCGTGCCTAATGTCTCCAAGAGAGGACAAGTCTAGGATAAAATATTTGCAACTTAGGGATGCACTGCATAACATCACCACTAAGAGGAAATTTGTATACTAAGAAAGTTCATGCTCTTGGAGAACATCAAACCCAATCACACCACCAAGAAGAAGACATGTTGCAAGAAGTAAGAAGATTTCTCAATGAAACATAACGATATAGTCCAATATCTCCAAAAATGATAATGCTAATGTATACCCCTACTTTAAAGAAATTGCTAACACCATGTTGTGAGAAATTACTTTAAAGTAGCATATGATAAACGCTAACAATAAAGAAGACATGAGATCTTATTTTCAAATGCTAACAACAAAGAAGACATGATATCTTATGATAAGTCATATGTTTCCAAATTAAGTTGTGCATCATGAAAAAGGAAGGGTTTTCCCCCAAAATGAAATCCAAAAATCAAACATAAGGGATCCACATATTCAGGGTTAGCATATGTATTTGCTACAATGATATTATAGAGCTTGAAAACATAATCATTCCCTAAATATCTCATAGAATAGGAAGAATTACACATAGAGAGAAAAAATAAAGAAAATCCTACTGGGTCAACATGGAAGAGACCTAAATGTATCGACACCTTGAGTCATCCCTAAAAGGAAAACACAAGAAAAAATTGAAGATAAAGGGTTTACGACATATAGAAGAATGAAGGTACAAATAGAGGAATGAACATGAAGAAAAATCAAATAGAATAGTATGGGGGATCACATTACACACATGCAATCACATAAAGAACATGAAAATAAAATAAATACAAGACTAGTAAGGCACATGTGATTCAACTTATAGTAGGCAATCTGCATCCCAATCTTGTTCATCATATACAAAAGGTAGACAATGTTAGAGCTTTTAAAATTCTTCATTTTGCCGCTCATGTTAGGCTTTGGGGTTGTGGGGTTTAAGCTTGGTTTGGCCTATTGGTCCTCTATCTTCATTGAGCATTCTATTTTGGCATTGACTAGGTGTCTCGGTTGTCGGTCATGTTAAGTTATTTTTGAGCCATCCTCGCAGATGCATTATCGGCCCCTTTTAACCTGCCTGATTGGTTCTATCTCACTCATGTTGCTTCCATTTCCTTAGGGCGGGTTGATAAATGTTCCAATCTTTGCCTTGAGGGTTATTTCCCCGTCCACCTAGTTGGTCCACCTTTTATGGCTAAATTTTTTGCACGTGCAGGCTTTGGATTGTCAGATGGATTTGGAACGATTGAATCCAGCTCAATTCTGGGTTGACCTTGTGTGACTTTCCCATGATAGTTGAGCGGTGTGTGGAATGCCGACACATGGGCACCAATGCCGAGGAAGGGCCCACCAACTGTGTTTTACCTAGTGTCCGGAAGCTAGATAGAAATAATGCCATGCGACATACAATAGGAGCCTGAAAAGAAAGAAAGAAATCCAGTAGAGGGAAAACCATGATAAGACACCATGTGGTGATGACACGAAGACTACGAGAAGTGTTGGCAGTAGTGAATGGTGGAGATCAAATAGAGTTTTGATCAGACATCTTTTTGGGACCTTGGTGGATTTTTTTAGCCTTATCGGCATGAGTGAACATCATCGACAAAACCTGAGAGCTTGTTCCCCTAACACAATGATGAGAAGGAAACATTTTGTAGTGGGACCCAGTTACAATGACGACAAGGATGAGGGCATGTGTTTGAAGATTTCATCGGTAGGAGAAATGCCTATTGGTGGAATAGAATACTCAGTCCTAGCGATAACCCGATGTCATTAATAGGTTTCATCGATGGAAAAGGGCAAGATTGGTGGAAAAGAAAGTAAGTCTCAGTGAAGCTTTAAGTCTCACCGATACGAGAGTACATACGGCCAAAGTGAAAAAAAGGAAACTCTAGTGTGGCTCCCACCCGAATATCAAATAGGACGCTATGATGTGCCAAGTGTCATGCAGTTTAAGCTCAGTGAAGGAAAAGAGTAGCAGATTGAAGGAAAGCCTCGAAGAGATGCCACGTGGAAAGCTCTGGAAAGCTTTGAGCGAAGCCATGAAAGATGAAGCCGCGACTGAAAAGAGTGATAATTTTTTCTTGGAGATTAGTGAATTTGTTACGTCAAGCCTTGTTGCATATTATTTAAATCTCTTGTTTTGTTTTCAAATGACATGACCATTGATATGGGGTTGGTGGCTTCTGATGAGAATGTGAAGGGACGCAAATCAAAAGGCACGGGTTTTTTCAAAAGCAGAATATAAAAGGAAGATTGGTGGCAAATTTTTGGCATTGTTCTTGGTGTGGGAAGACCAACATGCATGCATAAACTTTGAAGAGGATAATGAAGATTTTGATTTTGCAGCCTATTCTTGGTATCAACTATTTGTTATAATTATTCAATTGTATGGTTGTCTTCATTTTAATGCTTCCCTATTATTCAAATTGGTATATCAAGTATATATTCAATTTGTTGATGCACATTTTTTGTATTCATGTGACATGGTTAGTTGGTTCTTTCAAGTAAATATTAAATCCTTCTGGTCAATCACGGTAATTTGGAAGTGCTAATTGGATATATAAGTAGAACCATATAATTAGGGTTGGAAAATTAGCTCAAGTAGAGTTTGTCAACTATTAACTTGCATGTTTATACTAGTTATAAACCCTTGTCAATGTGCCAAGCAGTTTGAATTATTGCCACTACAAGTTGTATTTTATGGATCTTCATTAGACTCCATTTACCCAACAAGGCACTACTCTTACCCATATTTTGTTCATTTAATCTCATTAAAGAATTTTAAGTTTTTTGCATTCTTGTATAAGTTATATCTTTCCACTCCCAAATTGCCATTGTGGATAGATTGCTTAAGGGAGAATCATATAGTTCAAATTTGTTAAATTCATATAGGTTCACCCGCCTAGGTCTGGCAGAGCTTGAAGAGAAGAAGGTTCAAAATCACCATTGGGCCTTGTACGTTATCCAAAAACATTGTGAGAGCTTGGCAACCTCTCATGGTTAAAACCTGCATTTTTGAGACCTAATAGACAACTATCCAAAGGGAATGTTGCAAATATGATAATATTGTCATTGATGTCAATTGTGTTGTTGCATGAAGAAAATGATGATATTGAGAAAATTGAGAAGAATAAAAAGAATTGTTGCTTGTTGTGCATGTGTAGTTGAGATATTGAGGAAGTGTTGTGAGTACATCCAAAGCTATATTTTATTGTAGTATCTAGAGATGAGTTAGAATGAAGTAATGAGCTAAGATGATGTCTTTGGTACTTGGTTTCCAAGTGCTTTTGAGAAAATTTGATAAACAGAGAAAACAGTGTTGTGCAAGTGCTCAGAATGTGCTCTGGATCATGCTTTGCATTTCTTCTGTATGGATGTTATTCCTATGTGGATTTAGTATGTTGGTTGAGGTTGTTAGAGGTTTCTATAGTCATAATATTTGGTTCTAAATTGTTGCAAAGAGGAAGTTGTGTTTATTAGGATGATAATTGGTTTTGCAATGTTGTATAGAGGTGTCGGGGAGATATGTACTTGCTCCACATTTCTCTACAGTTTCTTTTTAGGAATTGTTGTTTTGAAGGAGAGTTAATGATGTTGTTCTCTTGTTGGTGTCAAGAGGATTCATGGTTAGGTGTATCAGAAGTTTAAGAAGCGTGTACTTAATGTTCAAATATGTTTTCATGGGTAATGACTGACTTGGTGTCTACACTACATTCAGATATGTTCAAGTATTAATGGGATCATATTGTGATGTGTGAGAATTAATTTTGGGTCTTGGTTAAGTGTTGTTTTGGTCCACTTTCATTCCTATCCACCATGGGAATATTTAGGTGCTGACCTAATTTGAATTTTTAAATACTATGGATAGAATTCCAACCTTGGAGAAGATATTTAAGGTTGAGGTTGATATAAATAAGAGTGGAGTTGTTTTGATCTGTTTGCATGAAGAGAGAAGTAAGATAGATGTGAGATCAATGCAAGTGATGTGTGTGTGATGTGAATTTGAGTAGAGTAGTGTGAACTTTAAAGTATTGGATTCCTGAATGAAGTGAGATGAAGGTGTCTAAAATATTTCAAAAAATACCGTGAAAGTGTTGGAGCATTGTGGTTTATTCCTTGTTGCATAGAGAAAGTTTTATCTATGTAACATTTCTCTTCTATCTTCTTTTATTTCTTTTTGTGGCAGTGAGCCTTGGTTGTGAGCCTTTTTAGACATTGTGTCATATTTTGGTAGTGAACCCCTTTGTACCAGTTTTGCAATTACTTATACTGTGAGCTAATCCTCACTATGGTTTTTCCCTCATTTGGTTTTCCATGTAAATATAGTTTTCTCTTGTGTATTATGTTTTTATTTCAGTTTCTATCATTTGCATTTCATGATTAATCATTATAACAGAATAAGGGTTTAATGAATGCATTTGGATCTGATTACTGTTGAGGGTTTTGATGTTTTAATTTTCTACAACTGATTCAACCCCGCTCTCATTTGTCTTGTTCAATCAAAAATTGGTATCAAAGTGAGGTTCCTTGGAGAAGAGCTTAATCACTTGAGGTAGATCTTGGATGGAAAACAAGGTTACTTTTGAATGCCCTAGATTCGATGGCACAAATTATGCATTCTAGAAGACAAATATGGAAGGATATATGTTAGCTCAGGGATTTGAGGTTGAAAAATCTTATCAGACTACATATACTCCACCTCTAAATTGTCCAAGTACAAGTGCAAAATTCAAGGGACACGAGATCAATTCTAAAGCAAGATTTATTATTGTGAATAGTATTGTGAATAGTCTTTCAAATACTAAATTGGTAAACGTTATGAGTTTGAAGACTACTAAAGAATTTTGGGATAAGCTAGAAAGAATTTATGAAGGAGATGAGAAATTCACCCTACATATGTCTAAAGATGAACAATCAAAATCTACATGCAGAGAGTTGATGAGATGGTGAGTGCAATGAGAGGTCTTGGTGCACAAGTCAAAGAACCTAAAGTGGTAAAGAAAGTTCTCGGATCTCTTCTTGATTCTTATAGTGAAAAGGTGTATACTATTGAGGAAATTGCAAATCTTGATACTTATTCTAGAGATCAGATGATTGGTACACTTACCTCTTTTGAAATGAGAAAAAAAGGTTTAAAAAAAGGTATAATTGTAGAGACTGCTTTCAAAGTTGGAGTATCAAAAAAGGTTGAAGATTTAGATAAAGAAGATCTTGATATTGTGGAAGCTAACTTTGTAAGAAGGGAAACGGTAAATACCAAGGTAAACTACCTTTCAAATGTTTTAGTTGTGGTGGTATAGGTTAGTATGCTTCTAGATGTCCAAGGAGAGTTGTAAACAATAAGAGAAAGGAGAGTAAAAGAAAGATGATTAAGAAAGGTTACTTTGCTAGAGAAGACGTTGGTATTTCTGATGATGAATCTAATTATGAAGAATTTGATGACAATGAATGCGTGTTCCTAGCTATTAAAGAAGGATCTAGTTCCACTAACTCTGAAAGCTATGTGAAGGAATGTATTTTTTAGAAGAAGGATAAGGTTGAAGGTACTTTGGTATCTACTTTTCATGTCAAAGAGGATAAGAATTATTGGGTTGTTGATAGTGGCTACTCTAATCACATGATAGGAGAAAAGAGTAAGTTTGTTAAACTTCACAAATATGATGGAGGATTAGTTAAATTTGGAGATGATTCAGGAGCTAAGATTTGTGGAATAGGTTCAATAAGTTTTGATGTAAAGCATAACACTAATCATGTTTATTATGTTAAGGGTTTAAGGCACAACCTTTTGATTGTTGGAAAAATATGTAGCAAAGGATATAATCTTGTGTTTACGGATGAATCATATGAGATCAGAAAAGGGTATGGAACTGTGATTGTTGCTAGTAAGAGAACAAATGGAAACATTTATTAGCTTAAGGGTGTTGATGGACATTGATTTATGTCACAAATCTTGTTGAATATAAATGAGAATGTGTCCTTAAGGTAGTGAGTTGTAGGTAGCGGAGCTTGTTGAAGAAGATGTACATGTGAGTTTACCAAAGGTAATGATCTAGAGGTAATAGAAGTGTTGAAATATTCCAGTTATATGCTGAGGTTGTAAATCTCTGTTATAAGTGTTATATTGAGAATGGTGTTGTAAAATTCTTTTATTTAAAGACCATAAAACCTATTGTAAATATTTTTATTTGTGAGGACAAATTTGGATAGCAGATCCAATAAAATTACTCATTGTGGTTTTTCTCGTGTAGGATTTTCTGCATAAATCTAGTGCTATGGTTGTATGCTTATGTGTTCTTCTACTTTTCATGATTTATTTACTTAATTACTAATGAATGAAAATAATTTGATTAAAATTATTGATTCACCTCCCTTCCTAATACATATGTGTGTTTAACAAATAGTATCAAAGTTAAATTCCTTGATATCACCTAAAAATTGGGGTAGATCTCAAGTGGAACACATGGGAACTAAAGCATTGACAATTGAGAAGAATGCTCTAGAGATTGATAAGAATAAATACATGTCAAACTTTAATGGAGAAGATCATGAGGATGAATTTGAAGGAGAGATTATTTTAGCTTTGGATGATCTAAATACTGCAAGAAAAGAAAGTGGAGAATTGAAGATAAAAATCAAAGAATCAAAAGAGACAATCATCAATTTGAAAGTTCATGTTGAAAAAGGTAAAATGGTTTCATTTTGTCTGAACAATAAGATGAATGAAAAATTAGTTGAATGCTCCAAAATTGAAGAAGAAATTGTCTCCTTGAGGAAATAATTGGAGAATGAAAAGGATCAAATAGATAAAGGCCTAAAACTCAAAAAAAGAACCAACATTCTTCATGAGATAATCATTTGTCAAAGATCTGTAAAGAATATGGGTGGTCTTGAATTTGGAAAAGGTCAAATATCAAAGGTCAACATCCTTAAAATGAAAAGGAAAAGGACTCTTTTGAAGACTCTAAAACAAAAAATATGGAAGGAATAAATTGGATGATGGCTTCATAAAGTTTAGCAATTGAAAGAAGGGATTCAAGATATCTCCTCCTATATAGGCTACAACTCCCAAGTTATCTCAATAATTTCATGGTTTTTTTAATTCTTGCAATAATTTTGGTCATAAGGCTAGTAATTATAGAACTAAGGAAAGAAGAAATGATTTTATGAAGAATAACTCTTATGTGCATGCAGGACAAAATGTTGTGGCATATCATTCCTTCTATGGCTACTTCTATGCATGCAATAAGTTTGGCCATGGGTCTATTCATTGTGAAACTAAAATAATAAGAAATGTTTTATCCCCTAAATATAATGGGTTAGTACAGGATCATGGGGGTCCAAACTAGGCCCTTAAGTGGCAATAAAATTCAGAAAAATAGAGTTAGGCAACTTGACATAAAAATTTGAATAGGTTATTAAAATAATTTAAAAAATATGTAACAACAAAATTTGTATAAAATTGAATGTAGTTGCTATGATGCTAGTCCTTTTCTGGAAAAAAAGTACATCTATTTGGTGAAAATTTGAAATTTCAATGCAATAGTACTAAATTTTTTGGGAAAAATAAAAAGCAGGTATATGTCTGACCAACCTAAGTATAATAAAAATATATATATTATTTTCAGAATTTCAATATAGGTAGAGGACACATACCCAGATGTGTCGCATTTTTTTGTGATTTTTTTTCAATTAATTAATTAGTTATGAATTTTTAATTAGATATTTTTAAAAATATTAAAACTTGTTTTCTGACAACCATAACTTGGTCAAAAAATTATGAAATTCATTTTTTTAAATTTTTATCCTATAGTATGGGATGCATAGAATGTGTTGCATCTTTTAGATTCAAAAAATGTGAAATCATTTGAGAATTATAGATATTTTCAATCAGCCTATCAATCAGGACTTTAGTCATAATTCATGTAGAAAATCAATAATAAATATCTATTAAATTCAAAATAAGACATCTTATATTGGTTGAAAGCTGAAAATTTTCTCAATAAACCCTTTTCATTTCATCAAGTTCGGATAAAGAAAAAATCATCAGCCACTTTTTACCATATCACCACTTTTTGGACCCCCATGACCTTGCACTTAGCCTAATATTGTTTGCTATAATTGCAATAACTTTGGACATAAAGAAATATTTTGCAAAAGTGGTTATGTGAAACCACATGTTCAACAAAAAAAGATAGAAGAAAAGAAGGAAGCTATGAAAGTTTGGAGAAAGAAACAAGGACAAGACAATGAAATGAAGAATGAAATTGTGCTTGTGGTTGTGCATTGTGGACAAGATCTCATGATTGATTGAGAAAGTGGGTTGGCTCAGGGGGAGCTATCATCCGCAAATAATTTCAACCCCTTGAAAGGATAATGATGTAGGAGCATATAGTGGTGTAGGGTCAATCTTGCATCACCCAAAAAAATCCTTATGTTTTTTAGTTGTTTTGAGTCCCATGATGACAATTAGGGGGTGTAAGACATCCAAAAGTAAAAAAAGGTGAAAAATGTTCACTTATTATTTTTAGTAAGTCACCCTAAACAAGCTCACATGGACCTAAAAATTTACCCTAAGGAGCGAGACTAAAAAGTGTATCCAATACTAGAAGAATCATCTCAATACTCTATACCATTTGGGAGATACTAAAGTTTTTGTCCTTATAAATTTCTCCAATATATCTTCAAATTCAAATTTGAAAACCTTAGAATCCTCAAAAAATCTTGAAAAGTTGACAAAATGATTTTAATTTTTTATATCTCTTTGAGAGATTTCCAATGATATCTTATGATAGAAAATCAGACACTCAAGTCAAAATTTATGGCTCTGAGAAGTTGTTCCACTAAAAAGTGAATTTCAGTAAAATACCTTCCTAGGCAGGAAATCAGATGGCTAGACTTTTGTTGCCAAAGAAAAAGGGAAAGTTACACTTTTCATAAAATTCTAAGGCGGTTATTGCTATCAAATAAAAAGGTTGAGTGGATATTATCGAAGGTGGCTTTATTAGTGTAGATTATGGCCCCAAATAATAGCTTTTCTTTATAGAGTTAATAATGTTGTAATAAATCAATCCCATGTGGCTATAGGATTGTAATATCTAAATCTTTAATTTAATTTTTTGAAATTAATCGAAAGTGGGTTTTTTTCTATCTTACATTTTTTGTGTTGATATTTGTTGTTGTGTTTTGTGTGGGTTTTGAGCACTATATCCCTCATCAAATAAAATTGCTAAAGTTCACAACATAAAAATTATTTCATAATAACTCATATGAGGTATATAATTTATGAATTAGTTTGAATCTATTGCTCAAATTAACGAAGTAAATACATGATGTGTGGAGGATTGCAAAAACATTATCATATCTGTGAAGACATAAAGAAATTTGGAAGATGCTTACCAAAAAAGGAAAAGATGTATTAATTATGGAAATTTATAAAAAATTGAAGTTACTTATGCTTCATTTTCACTTCCTAACCTCACTCAAAACCAAATAATTTGCATTGAGAGCTAAGAAAAGAAGAAGTCATTTGAAGTTTCTTGTGAATTGAAGAGGAATTATAGTGAAGGTGAATCCTTAGAAACTGAAAAAAAGGGTATTTTCAAAGTTCCTCACAAACCCTAGTTTCTAAAGTTGAAAGGAAATTGTAATGGCTACTCCACAATTGGTTGATGTTTATGAGAAACCAAGGCCAAAGTATAAGAATTATACATTGAAAGAAATGTAGGTTGAAAAGGATGGTGGATTCTCCAAGGTAGCCACAAATGTAGTATATATAGAAGATGTGAGAATCTACAGTTACAACCATATCAATGAAATTGACCAAATTAAGTTCGAAGAGTTGAGGCATACCTTGCTATATGATGATTATATTAGATACAAACTTGAAATGGTGAAAAATAGGTGTGGAATATCAAAATGGGATATGATGAACCACTTAGAAATCTATCTTTCACTATTTCACTAGGAAATGAGATCCACACAAAGGATTTACTTACAACCCTAAGGTGAGTCAACTCAAGGTGTGAATCTTCAAATTTCCTTTTTGTGTTAGGACACGTGTCCTAGTCAAAAAACACTCTAGGGAGAAAAACTAATAATATTAAAACAACACCAAATGGAAATGTAGCACTTGGAATACTCAAGATTATTTCAATGTGAGAGATAGTGTTTTGAAGATGAAAGGGAAACCAAAAGAGCCATTTGAGGTTGGTCGAAGGGCTAGATGCATTATGCTTCGTTGCCAATGGATAAGTGTAATGCCTCTACAAATTCTAGAGGTAGGAATCATGTCACAATGACAACACGTCATGTAGATGTCCACACATCGCTCGCATGTCCTAGAAAAAAAATCCCCCACTAACACTACACACAACCACCAAATGAATGGAGAGTGGACGAAGGATGTAGAATAACATCATTGGGTTTAAATTTTCTATGGTAAGGGGTGTAAATGGGGAATTTTTGAGGGGTGCAAATTCACAACATTACATTTTTGGCCCACTTTAGCAAGAATATGTGTTACCAAATGTGAGGTAAAGTAGATCGTAAGAGTTTAAGGAAAATATACCTAAAGCGTCAAGGAAGAAAACCACAATCTGACACACTCGAAAAAGAAGGAAGAGGAGATGGCTCCATAGGTACTTGATCTTAAGGAGAGTTGAAAAAAAATAACCCTAGGCCCTCGAACCTATGGAAAGGTGAACAAAATTCCTTGCGGGTGCTTGATCCTATAGAGTCGAACAATGTTTGGTCCTATAGAGTCGAACAAAGTTACCTCGCAAGATGAAAGTGCCTTACATGTCCTCTACCTTGCAAAGGTGGCACCTCCGGTGCTCAGTCCTAAGGGAATCCAAATGTGAGAGGCTCTATAGAGTCTGATGGGCCCTTATAGGTACTCGATCCTAGAACGTTGATTGAAAAAGTAGCTTCATAGGCACCCCTACAAAGAAACATGTTAATCCGTAGACAAAAAATTTTATATATTAAAAATACACATAGGAAGATAGATAGAAATTCATGCAAATAATCAACAATTGAAGGAGGAGCTTTCAAGGGGGTCCCTCAAGAACGCTTTAAAATAAAAGGGATTCACTCAAGGGACACTTTGTTTGAAAAGTGAATTTTTTAAAAAAGTGATATAATTTTTTGCTAATGATTCTAGCATCAAGGAATCCATTTCAAAGATTCCTTTCATCAAATACTTTGAAATAAATAATACTCCCTTACAAAGGAAATTTGTTAGACTTCTTCATTAGAAAAAATACTCCCTTCTCGAAGGCAAGTTTTCAGATTTTATCTTACGAATCCATGATGAAAGAGAGATTTTGCTAGGGATCCTTGTTGAATTGAAAAATAAAGGATATTCAAGAAGGGATTTGTTGGCCACCAAATACACCTTTTCAAAAATCGAAGTAGTATGATAGCCCCCCCTTAGGATGGTGTGTGCTAAACTCAGAGGCATGTGACATCCTAAGGAGAGAAAAACAGAAATGAAAGTGATTTTGTGGCCCGTGGAACATGAAGAGATGTAATCATGGTAATGTTGTCATGCACATGAGGGACAATACATAAGCACCACAACGTCACAAAGGAAGCAAAGAAGAGTGAAAGATAAAAAGACAACATGAAAAAAAATACATACCTCAAGAGATAGGGGGATTTGATATTTTAGGGTCAGAACGACTCATAAATATAAATAGATAAATATAATATAATAATATTTATATATGAACTATCATCAACCCCTACTATATCAGACCATGTAAAGAAAGTTACGTGAAAACAAAATGAAAATAAATGGAAGTGAAGCCTAAATTTCCCCAACACTTTGGATCATCCCCAATTGTAAATAATCAAGGCACAACAGAGGAAAAATGATGTAGCAAATAGAAAAAAATTACGACACAAAACACTCTTGTATCCAAGCACCTACAAGGGTGACAAGGGTCCTCCAGGAACACAACACACACACAACACTAATCTATGGATAAAGAAGAGGTTCCCTCCTAGTCCTCATCAACCAAGAGGGGCCATAGTTCTCCCAATCTAGATCATTATGTAATGACGGAAAATTTACTCCCTAACATGTTTCCTTGATTTAGTGTTATAATGTGTTTAGCGCATTCACATTAGGTCTTGGGCCCTTGTGAACTAAATGGACTTGATTGTACCTTATTGGTGCAGGTGCACCCGTGCAAGATCATGCCTCCATGAGGAAATTTTAGCCTTTTGATTTAGTCTAGTTGATTTTGTTGGATATTATTAGATATTTCTGATATGTGGTTGTCATTGATGTCAACACTATTGGCGTTAATATCTTTAAGACTGTATATGTCGAGGATATTGAGAAAATTGTAATAAAATAAGTTGCAGGTTGCTGGTGATGTAGTGAAGTTCAGTATGATGGATAGTTTAGTATATTTATGGTGAGAAGTTGTGGATTAAATGGTTTGTTGTCAAGCCTATCTAGTTTATCCACCAAAAGTTTCAGAGGTTCGCATCAAGATTTGATCAAGTTATGAGTTTCTATGTTCTGACAGTATTTTTGTTGCTTCAATTGGTGTTCCTAAAAGAATATAATGTGATTCTGGTAATCTGAATTGTTGTGAATTCTCCTATGGTGATTCATGATGCTTTTGGATGTTTCTAGATCACTCTCTATCTACTTTTTTTTTTTGCATTGATCAGTGTGCTCGCGATTGAAAATTTTCTTTTATGGGTTCATTTTTTTCATTTTCTTGGCCAACAAGGTGATTGTAGTGTGTTGTGGATCTTCGAGGAATAATTTTTGAAGGTGTTTCATGTTCAAGGATATTATTTTGGGTATTCACTATGTTGTGGCTGAATTTGGCTGATTCACATTAATAATTGCTTATTTTTTTGGGCCAACAATTTGTACACATTTTATATTTTGTTGGGCCGACATCTAGATGATTCTATTCTTGGTTGTAGATATATATACTCAATTGTTTATATCATTTGACATAAGGAAATAAGCGAAGTGTGTGAGTCTTGAGTGCGAATAATTTTCTAATCATTCGAAGGCAGAAGTATAGTGTGAAGAAGAGTGAGTAGAATAAAGTGTGTTCATGTACTTAATCGGAACTGTAATCAAGCATTAGCAGATGTTATTTTCTCAGTTCAAAATCTTTCAGATGAATTTAATTTGAATGTGACTGTAAGATAGTGTGTCTTCCTTTGGGTAGTGAGCCTTTTTGTATTTGAGTAGTGAGCTCTAGGCAGTGTGCCTGAATGCATGTGTATTCCCCATTTACTATACTTTTAACAGAGTATAATCTTGTGGATTAACCTCCACCATGGTTTTTCCTCTAACAGGGTTTCCATGCAAAAATATTGGTGTTATGTGTGTTTCTAAAGTGATGATTTTTTATGCTTTCATGTTTATGTATCAGATCTGAGAATAAGTTTAAATCAGTATAATTTTTGAGACAGATGATTTGAGCCCCTTCTCAGTTGTCTTCCCTTATGTTACCAACAACTGGTATTAGAGCAGGTTCCTTGAAAGGATTTTAATAGCTTAAGGTGATCCAGGGTATCGACATATAAGAAGGATAGTCCCCAATTTGATGGAACAAATTATTCTTTGTGGAAGACTCAAATGGAGTGTCATCTGAGATGCATTGGTGAATCTTACTAGAACATTACAAAGAATAGGTATATCATCCCATAGAATGGTCCTTCTACTTCTGCTGAGATTAAATATGTTGAGTACCATATAAGGGCTAAGGAAGCATTGTTGAGTGCTTTGACTGATTCTAAGATGAAAAATGTAATGGATTTGAAGACTACTTATGAGATTTGGAAAAAGTTGGAAAGTTTGTATGAAGGTGATGCTCATGTGAAGATTGCTAAGCTACAAAGTCTAAAAGGGAAATATGAAACATTGAAAATGGGTGAAGATGAGAACATTACTGCTTTCATGCAGAGAGAATGAACTTGTGTGTAATATCCAATGTGCTGGTGGAACATTGGAAGAATCAGAGATTGTTGCTAAAGTGATTAGATCCTTTCCTTTTGCATACAAACACAAAGTTGTTGCTATTGAGGAGATCCAGACTGTAACAAATGTAACCAGAGACATGTTGATTGGTAAGCTTTCTTCTTTTGAGTTAAGTGATTTTTGTGATGCTCTTCCTAAGATAGAATTTCCATTCAAAGCTACTACCTCCATAAAAGATAAGCAGAGATATGATCTAGGAGAAAGTTCTTCTCGAAAGGTGTTCAAGTATGAGGAAATGAGAGAGATTGAAGAAGAAGAGAGAAAGCTAGATGAGCTTGAAGCACTTCTTGTCAAAAGAGTAGCCAAAGGATAAGGTGAGTATAAAGGGAAATTTCCTCTTAAATTTTGTTATTACAATAAGATAGGTCATTTTGCCTCAAGGTGTCCTGAAAGAGTTCCTAAGCTGAGATCTAACAAGCCTAGATTCTAGAGAAAATGTTATTATGCTGCTGATGAAGGTGTGACAGATGATGAATCTGATAAAGGGAATGTAAGTGAGGATGAGTTTGTATTTATTTCTATCAAGGAAAGTAATCTTGTGCCTACTGATTTTGCTAGTTGCATGAATGTGGAGAAAGATCTGGCAGCCAAAATTGAAGAAAAAGATGAATGGGTGATTGATAGTGGATGCTCTTATCACATGACAGGTGATAAAAGTAAATTTGTGAGCTTGGAAAAGTATGATGGTGGTGTTGTAATATTTGGTGATGATAAATTTGGTGTAATCAGTGGTAGAGGATCCATAACATTTGATGGTAAGCATAATACTAGTGATGTTCTATATGTTGAATGTTTGAAGCATAATCTCTTAAGTGTTGGATAGATGGTTGACAAGGGATATAATCTTCAATTCAAGGATGGAAAGTGAAAAATACTGGGGAGTTCTAGAAATGTGATTGCATTTGGTACAGAAACAAAAGGTAATATCTTTCACCTGAGTGCTGCTAGTAAAAGTTGTCTGATTGCTCAAGTTGATGAAAGTTGGTTGTAGAATAGAAGATTGTGTCATTTAAAATTTGACGATATTATTAAGATAAGTTCTACCCAGGTTGTGAGAGATCTTTCTAAGTTGATAAAACCTACTAATACTATATGCAAGGAATGTCAGTTAGGGAAGCAAACTAGAGTTTTGTTCAGAAGAAAATAGTATTGTTCAAATGAAGTGTTGGAGCTTGTGCATACTTATTTGTGTGGTCCTACTAGAATCAAAAGTTTACAAGGAGACAAGTATTTCATGTTTTTCATTGATGATTATTCTAGATTGATGTGGGTTACTTTATTAAGAGAAAAATCTGAAGCTCTAGAGAAATTCAAGATTTTCAAGCCTATGGTTGAGATAGAGGTTTGAAGATTAAGTGTCTAAGATCAAATAGAGGTGGTGAATTCACTTCGGATGTGTTTAATTATTTTTGTGAAGAGCATGGGATAAAGAGACAATTATCTGCCCTGTGGAACCCTCAGCAAAATGGAGTTGTGGAAAGGAAGAACATGACAACTCTAGATGTTGCTAGGACTATGATGTTGGCAGGAAATGTCCCACATATCTACTAGAGAGAAGTTGTGAGTATTGTTGTTTATACTCTCAACAGGGTACATGTCAAAGGTGATACTGGTAAGACCCATTTTGAGCTATGGTTTGGTCATAAGCCTACTGTTAGATACTTCAAAATCTTTGGGAGTAAATTCTATATCAAAAGAGATGAAGATATAGGAAAGTTTGATGCTAGAAGTGATGAAGGAATTATTCTTGGTTATTCTACTAAAAGTAAATCCTACTGGTGCTACAACAAGAGATTGAGGAAATTAGTTGAAAGTGCTAATGTAAAGGTTGATGAAGACATAGTTAGACCATCTAGAACTTGTGGATATGATTTAGATGATCAAAATGTTAGTTCAATTCAAACTCATAATCAAGTGCAGATCATTCTAGTGAATCAGGAAAGCCAAGAGGAAGGAAGTAGTAAAAGTACAAAAGTGAGATCACAAGAGCCTAAAGTTCAAGAAAATCCTAAAAATCTAAGGTATGTAAGACTAAATCATTCAGAAGATCAGATTATAGGTGATAAGAAAAAAGGTGTTCAAACTAGGAGAATAATTGCAGAAGAGTACTATTTAATTTCAAAGACTGTGCCTAATAATTCCAATGAAGCATGCAAAGATGAACATTGGGTGGAAGAAATGGAAGAAGAGTTACAACAAATTGAGAAGAATGATACATGGGTTCTTATTCCTAGACCTAAGGACAAAAATGTAATTGGAACTAAATGGGTCTTTCAAAAAAAACTGAATGAGAAAGGTGAAGTTATTAGAAACAAAGCAAGAATGGTATGTAAAGGATACTCTCAGATGGAAGGAATTGAATTTGAAGAAACTTTTTCTCTTGTTGCTAGGATTGAAGTTGTGAGACTATTTCTTTCCTATGCTACATACAAAAGCTTCAAATTTTATCAGATGGATGTCAAGTTAGCATTTCTAAATCGTGAACTAAATGAAGAAGTGTATATTGATCAGCCTAATGGATTTCAATTGACTAATCAAGGAGACATGGTTTGTCGGTTAAAGAAAGCATTGTATGGACTTAAGCAAGCCCCAAGAGAAACTTGTATTTCAAGATTGATCATGATAAATATTTGATTGTTGAATTATTTGTTGATGATATCATTTTTGGAGTACATGATAGTTTGCGCATGAAGTTTGCTGATGAGATGCAAAGTGAGTTTGAGATGTTTATGATTGGAGAAATGAAATTATTTTTGGGATTTCAAATTACTCAATTAGATAAAGGGATTTTTATATTTCAGTCCAAGCATGTGAAATAATTGCTAAAGAAGTTTAGTATGGAAGATTCAAAGCTAGTTGGTACACCTATGGTGAACGGATGTAATTTGAAAACAAATGATGATTCTCCTAAGGAAAATTAGACTAGATACAGATCCATGATTGGTGGATTGCTTTATTTGACTCAAAATAGACCTGATATCATGAATGTTGTATATGCATTGTTGCAAGATTTCAAGCTGATCCTAAGGAATCTCATGTGACAGTTGTGAAGAGTATTGTTAGATACTTGAAGGGGATAGTTAATTTTGGCCTATGGAATCCTAAAGAGGATGACCTTACTTTCAGTGCTTTTACTGATGTTGATTGGGCAGGATGTGTGAATGACATAAAGAGTACTAGTGGTGGTGCATTGTTCTTGGGAAAGAAGTTGATTCATGGTTAAGTAAGAAGCATAATGCCATTTCTTTATGTACTGCAGAGGCAAAATACATTGATGTTGCTAATAATTGTACTCAAGTATTGTGGATGAAGCAAATGTTGAAAGATATCAGTGTTTTGTATGATGAACCTATTGCTATATTCTATGATAATTCAAGTGCTATTAAAATTTCTAAGAATTTGGTGTTGCATTAAAAAACCAAGCATATATCTATCAAGTTTCACTTTTTGAGAGACAAGGTGAGTGAAGAGGAAGTCAGATTGGAGTATGTGCCTACTAAGGAATAGATCACATATATATTTACCAAGACCTCTCCTAAGGATATGTTTGAATATCTCAGAGGGAAGCTAGGTGTCATTTCCCCTCCTAATATGAATTAAGATGCAATGACTTGCATCAGTCTGTGCATTTCAAAGCCATTTCTTGATCTGGATTGATGTTGTGGTGGTTTCTACTTAGGGGGAGTAGTCAGATGTTTAGAAATATGGTTCAGAGATTGTGTGAGAAAGATAATGCATATATTTGGAATTGATGTCAAAGTGGGAGAAGAGTCATGTGAAAAAATGTGAATTATCTGGGGAGAAAAGTCAAAATCTAAGGAGGAGAAAGTGCTAAGAGAAAGTTGTATTGATGGTGTTTTTCACATCATGTGTTTCCATCAATGCCAAAGGGGGAGATTTTTGGAGATTGTTGGATATTGCTGATATTTGATTTTCATTGATGTCAAAACTATTTGCATTAATGTCTTTAAAGTTGTATATGTCGAGGATATTGAGAAAATTGTAATAAAATAAGTTGTAGGTTGTTGGTGATGCACTGAAGTTCAGTATGATGGATAGTTTAGTATATTGATGGTGATAAGTTGCTGATTAAAGAGTTTTTTTTCAATCATATCTACTTTATCCACTGAAAGTTTAAGAGGTTCGCATGAAGATTTGATCAATTTATGAGTTTTTGTGTTCCGATAGGTTTTCTGTTGCTTCAGTTGGTGTTCCTAAAAGAAGATAATGTGATTCTGGTAATCTATTTTTTTGTGAATGCTCATATGGTGATTCATGATTCTTGTGGATTTTTTTGGATCATTCCCTACCTATTTTTTTGGTTTGCATTGATCGGTGTGCTCGTGATTGAATATTTTCTTCTATGCGTTCATGTTTTTCATGTTCTTGGCCGACAGGGTGATTGTAGCGTGTTGTGGATCTTTAAGGAATAATTTTTGAAGGTGTTTCATGTTTGAGGATATTATTTTGGGTCTTCACTATGTTGTGGCTAACTTTGGTTGGTTCACATTAATAATTACTTATTGTTTTGGGCTGACAGTTTGTACGTATTTTATATTTTGTTGGGCCAACATTTAGATGATGTTATTCTTGGTTGTAGATATATATGCTCAATTTTTTATATCATTTGATATAAGGAAATAAGAAAAGTGTGTGATTCCTATGTTTGAATAATGTTCTAATCAATCGATGATAGAAGTAAAGTGTGAAGAAGAGTGAGCAGAAGAAAGTGTGTTCATGTGCTTAACCAGAACTGTAATCAGGCATTCGCATATGCTATTTTCTTAGTTCAAAATATTTCAGATGGATTTAATCTAAATGTGACTGTAAGATAGTGTGTCTTCCTTTGGGCAGTAAACCTTTTTTCTATTTGAGCAGTGAGCTCTAGGCAGTGTGCCTAAATGCATGTGCATTCCCCATTTACTATACTTTTAACAAAGTATAATCTTGTGGATTAACCTTCACCGTGTTTTTTCCTCTAATAGAGTTTCCATGAAAAAATATTGGTGTTATGTGTGTTTCTGATGCGATCATTGTTTATGCTTTCATGTTTATGTATCATATTTGAGAATAAGTTTAAATTAGTATAATTTTTGAGACAACTAATTCACCCCCCCTCTCAGTTGTTTTCCCTTGTATTGACAACATATTTCATTTTGAAATAAGGCCTAAGTGACCACATTTATCTTGTATTAGTTCTTAGATTGTAATTTAGGGTCATTTTGGGCATAAAGTGGAAAAGTTGTAAAAAATGACAAATTGTTGTCAATACAAAATTGTAAAATGCAAAAAATTGCAAAGTGGTAGAAGGTGAAAATTAATGTAGTTAGAGATTAATTTTGGGAGGTTCATTTTGATTTATAAAGGAATTGTGGAGCCTCACAAACTTTGAGGAAGGTTGGTAGTTTGTGTATGTAGAAGTTTATGAAGGAAAAATTATGTTATTCTGGTAATTTTTTATGTTTTCAGTGTTACAGGCCATTGTATGACAATGTTTTGTGCATGAAATCACTCCTCCTCCAATGGAAGTTAATTCCCTATGAATCTACTTTATTATGCATTTGATTTCAGAAGAATCCATTTAGAATTGTAAGAGATATTGGAAAATTCCTCCAGGCGGGTAAAACCCTCTGTTAGGGTAAACAGTGACTGGTAAAATTGTGTTTCTCTCATTTGTTTTTGGTGAATCTCTTAATATTTGGCACAGATATATCTTGTTACATTTATTTTCATATTTCAAAGGTTTTTTGGAAAAGGCATGAAGTAAGTTGTGAAGGGATTAAGTTTCTTGACTAGAAATCTGTGTTATAGTCCAAAAGATAGAGTTTAATGAGCCTAGAGCCTAGGGTTAAATGAAATATCTTTTGGAATGGAAATTTGTTGGAATAGTGAGCATGAAAAAGTCTAAATAAGGTTGTTTCAAGCATTGGTTGAATTAATTTGGGTCAAGAGATAGTATAATCAATAACCCCTTGTGTAATCAAAGCCTAATTTAGGACTAATTCTAACTAAGACATCAAGTTTCAGGGCATATGGTCCAAAGGACTTAATATCCATTTGTAATATGTTTTAAAAAAGGAAAATGGGTATCCAAATATATGATTTGTTTTGGGTTTCAGTGGATAGTTTGGGAGAGAAATTCTAACAGACCCTTAGGAAGGTTTAAAACATTGAGGGCAGATTAAGAAGGAGTCATAACGAAAATAAGGGATCTAAGTTCTTGGTATTTTTTCAGGGGCTCAATCATGTTGTATTAACCCTAGTGAAGGTGTCTCATACATTTAATTTATTGGTTGTGCCTTAAAAACTCAAGTTAGTCATTATGTGCCATTATGGGAGGTTGAGGACAGTTGGTGAGGAAATGATCAACAATTGATATTTGAAGAAGCCAAGTTAGTTTTATTCAATATTTTTCATGATGTTAAAGGTGTTTTGAAGGTCCTAGCAGGATTTGGAACTCCAATTGCATGGTTGAGTGTTTGAGTTAAGGGTTTCATGAAGGAGAGTGTGTACTTGAGATGAATGATCAAACAAGGGGATGTTTTTGAGTTTTGTCAAATGAGATTGATAAAGTGTGTTTTCTTCCTCTAGCATTGCATCAGTTTGGTATCAGAGCTTGGAAAAGGTTTGGGCTGAGAGAGAGTTGGTTTTTTGTTAGTGGTTGTGTGTTGTGGTTGTGTGCAGGTTGAGAAGATAACTTGGTTGCTGCCAAGAGAAGGTAGAGAGAGTTTAGAGAATTTGAAGCAAGGAGAGACTTGCTTGAGAAGAGAAAAATATGGAAGTGTTAAGAAGACATTTGTAGGTAGAGGAAGAAAGGAAAAAGAGAAAGAGGCAAGAGAAATTTGACAAAGAGATAGCTAAGTTGAAGCAAGAGTTGAGAAGATTTGATAAAGAGTTCTAGGAGTCCATGATGAAGATGGAATAGATGATTAAGAAAATGAAAAGTTGGCATTTGGTGGTGAAAAGGAAAGTTGAATGGCCCATAAAAAAGACAGTAAAAAGAAGGCAAATGAAGATAAAAGAGAAAGAACAAGTGTTTGAAGATGCAAATGAAGAATTCAAGGATGAAGATGAAGATAAACCAGAGATAAATGACCTGGAGGAAGGATATATTGAGTTGGTGTCAAGATTGGATGAAGAGATGATTAAAGATGAATTGGTCTTGGAGATTTGTAAAGAGTTGAAGAAAGATGGAGGTATTGTGATAGAGTTAATTCATCATTTATTTGTTGTGCTAATATTTTGGACATTGAAAAATTTGTAGATCAAGATGCAACTGATTGAAGAAGGACACAAGCAGATTGTAACATTTCAGGGCATGAATGAGCAGATTCATAGAGATAAGACAAGATGGAAGCATGTTGGTATTGAACAACTCAAACCAAAGGTATAGATGAAAGAAGCAGGGCGTGGAAGACTACATGGAGGAGCATTAATGAGAAAGGCTTGTTAAAATCAATCCAATAGGACTTAGAGTTCTTTTTGGTCAGGAAGAATGGTGCAGGTGCACCCATGCAAGATCATGCCTCCATGACGCAATTTTACCCTTTTGATTTAGTCTAGTTGATTTCGTTTTGAAATAAGGTCTAAGTGGCCACATTTAGCTTGTATTAGGTCTTAGATTGTAATTTAGGGTCATTTTGGGCATAAAGTGGAAAAGTTGCAAAAAATGACAAATTATTGTCAATACAAAATTGTAAAATGCAACAGATTGCAAAGTGATAGAAGGTGAAAAATCATGTAGTTAGAGAGTCAGTTTGGGAGGTTGGTTTTGATTTATAAAGGCATTGTGAAGACTCACAACCTTCGAGGAAGGTTGGGATTTGGTGTATGTAGAATTTAATGAAAGAAAAATTATGTTATTCTGGTAATTTTTTGTGTTTTCAGTGTTACAAGCCATTGTATGGCCATGTTTTGAGCATGAACTCACTCCTCCTCCAATGGAAGTTAACATTGTGTGAATATAATTTATTATGCATTTGATTATAGAATAATCCATTTAGAATTGTAAGAGATATTGGCAAATTCCTCCAAGCGGGTAAAACCCTTTGTTAGGGTAAACAGTGACTAGTAAAATTGTGTTTCTCTCATTTGTTTCAGGTGAAATCTTTTAATATTTGGTGTAGATATATCTTGTTACATTTATTTTAATATTTCAAAGGTTTTTGGGCAAAGGAATGAAGTAAGTTGTGAAGGAATGAAGTTTCTTGACTGGAAATATGTGATACAGTCTAGAAAATAGAGCTTAATGAGCCTAAAGCCTAGGGTGAAACGAAATATCTTTTGGAATGGACCTTTTTTGGACTAGTGAGCATGAACAAGTCTAAATAAGGTTGTTTCAAGCATCGGTTGAATGAATTTGGGTCAGGAGTTAGTATAATCAATAACCCCTTGTGCAATCAAAGCCTAATTTAGGCCTAATTCTGACAGAGACAACAAGTTTCAGGGCATATGGTCCAAAGAACTTAATATCCATATTGTAATATGTTTTAAAAAAGGAAAATGGGTATCTAAATATATGATTTGGTTTGGGTTGCAGTGGATAGTTTGGGATAAAAATTCTAATAGACCCTTAGGAAGGTCTAAAACATTGAAGGCAGATTAAGGAGTCATAACCAAAATAAGGGATCTAAGCTCTTGGGATTTGTGAGGGGTACAATCATGTTGTATAAACCCTAGTGAAGGTGTCTCATAGATTTAATTGATTGGTTGTGCCTTAAATACTCAGGTTAGTCATTATGTGCCATTGTGGAAGGTTGAGGATAGTTCGAGAGGAAATGATCAACAATCGATATTTGAAGAAGCCAAGTTAGTTTTATTCAATCTTTGTCATAATGTTAAAGATTTTTTGAAGGTCCTAGCAAGATTTGGAACTCCGATTGAATGGTTGAGTGTTTGATTTAAGGGTTTCATGAAGGAGAGTGTGTACTTGAGATGAATGATCAAACAAGGGGATGTTTTGAGTTTTATCAAATGAGATTGAGAAAGTGAGTTTTCTTACTCTAGTATTGCATCACTTATTTAAGGTGTTGTAAAATTTTGTACCACACTTTCACATTAATATAGGCTTTTCATTATTAATTGGGATTATTTATGTCTTATTTGGCCTTATTTTTCATCCAGAAGACTTAATTAATGCATCTTTCTGAAGATAATCTTGGCATAAATCAACATCCAATCACAATTCAGGTGTTTTTGGATTGTATGGCCTAGATTTCATGATCTAGGAATTATATGCCACCTTGTCCGTATGGGTCCCACCTAATTTTTGGGGCTTCGATCTTGATTTAACATGAATCTAAACATTTCTTGAAATGTGTGTCCCATAGCCTAGCCTAATGGGACTCATACACCACTTTTGGCGTATGAGTTCCATGTGGCAGAAAATTAAATTTAATTCAAATTCTTGGTAGGATTTTATTTTCCTAGATCTGGTATCGGCTTGTAGTGTTGTAATTTCAGAAAAAAATTCGTAAACAAGTATAAATACAAGGTTATTTCACTCATTTTATCCTAAAAAGCAATCAAGTGACCTAGCAAGTTGAATAAGCATCCTTATAGAAAATTTGAGTTCACAAGAGAATTCAATTGTGTTTACAAGAACATTCAAGGGTTGATTATCAAGTATTTGTGAGCACTATTAAAGTATAAAGCATCATGTCAAAGTCATCATGCCTCGTGTTTGTTTTTTATCTGAAAAATTGTGATGTAGGGTTTCATTATTCAAGCTAGCATTCAATTCAAGATCCACAACATTGAAACACGAGTTAAGATCTACATCCATTGGAGCCACTTCATATATGTTTGTAGCACTTTATTGCTAGGGTTTGGTGAGTTGCAACATTACATTATGTTCATTCATCATTCTTCCCTTCTATTTGATTTCATTTCAAGGTTTGATTACCAAAATGGGGTTTGACCAAGGCAAACCCCTTTCCACTAATAAAACAACATTTTCTCTCTCTTTAGTGTGTGATTTGCATATCTAGGTTGAAGAAATTCTAAGGAAAAAGATTGGAAATAAGTTGTCAAGTTGAAAAGTCATTCAAGTTGCCACCTTGTTTACAAGACCATTGAAGGACACATATAGAGAAAAATTCAGCAATTTAGACATGAAAACCATGTTTAGAAGACAAAGTGGAGATTGGAGAGAAGATTCAGATCTAGATCCTTAGAAAAATCAAAACTAGAGTGATACGACACTTCTGGCATATGAGTACCAGTACAATCAAATTTACAGTTTTTGAGAGTTCCAGACCTGCCACTGCCAAATCTCTGTTCCTACCCAGAAACCCTAATATGGGACTAAATGGCCCAGCCTGGCGTATGAGTCCCAGTCTACATTAAATTCAGTATTTCCAACTTTTCAAGACTTCATTCAAGCTGCTACATATTTCTAGGTTCCCATCTCTGATCTTTCAATTTTCTATTATGTTTTGCATTCATTTCTAATTAATTTATTAGTCTTGCATTTCATTTTTATTTTCAAGCCCTAGCTTGGTGGTGAATCCCTCTTTAGTTCTTAATCATACCCTAGGACACCCTATTGCAAGATCTCTTTTTCCTTACTACATTTGGATTGAGATCTATATGGTTTCCTTGAGTGAAACTTGAGGGAGATAGGTCTAGCTCATGCCCCATAAGATAAGGTGGCCTATTTCCATTATTTCATATTATAAGGGGAAGATGAGCAAGCCTAAAAGGGCGGGATAGCAAGGGGAGCATCCTCCAACTCTCTTGTGACAAGAGCCAAGGAATAGGGCCCCTCAAGGTCTTCTTCATTCAAATCCTATGAGGTAAACATCAACGATCTCACAAAAATTGTCGATAGATCCAGGACATCATCTACCAAGTTGAACATGCACTTGATGAGAGTGTCATATGTCAAAAAAGCACCCATGATGAAGGAGGTGCCTGAGATCCACTTCTAGCCTCACTAAAAGACTTGGGGGGAAGTGACAAACTTTGAGGACATCGAGGCTACCTCCATTACTAGGACGGTGTAGGCCAATGCAAAACTAGTTTTCGAAGAAGGCGATACCTTCATTTGACCCCCATTAGAAGCAAGGTTGTCATCCAACTTAAGCTTCATTAGAGGATGCGAGATCCCCACAGATGAAGTAGAAGGTGATGATGAAGTAGAGAAAACTGTAGCAGACACCACCGAGGTATTCGACATATCCACGGGTTTGGGAAAAGGTGGGATTCTAGAAGGGACATCAGGAGAGGAGGCTCAACCATTGGAGAAATGAACACTTGTAACCTTTTAGGGAGAGGATCATCCATGCTCACAAGGGTGCTGAAAGCAAGATCGAGGCAGAGGGAACTGGAGTAGAAGGGGTGAAAGAGGACACAAGTAAAGACATAAAAATAGGAGTTGTTGGCTCCCCTTCCTCCTTTTGTAAGGTAGATTTCTCAGTGACTAGAGCCTTCCTCTGATGCTTACGCTTGAATGAAAGGTGGTTCCTTTAGCTTTGAGAGCTAGAGGCTATAACTTGAGGAGGATTGAAAGGCTCTTATTCAATCATCAGAGTGTCCATCATAGCCATTTCTGACACATGGAGTCACTCTTGGATAGGAACAAGAGGAAGAGATGTAGGAGAAGATACAACAACAAGAGGAAAGGCAAGGTCAAGTGCCTCAGTGGTGGACCTCTTCCCATTCACCACTCTAGGGGCAAGAATAGTAGAAAGTCATAGAGGGTGAGACACAGAGGTGACTCCACAAGGACTCTTCCCCTTATCATACAAGATAGGTTGAGGTACCGTAGGAAAGATATGAAGGTTGAACACCTAACGCTTGGACTTCCTCCAAGCAAGCACCATTAGACTCCCCAAGAGATGCATAGGGGTGGAAGTCGAAGGCACCAAAGCAAGATAGGAGGTAGAGGCAGGTGGAATTACAAAGGAAGAGGAAGAAGGCCCCTGAGTAAACTTTTGCTCCTCCTTTCTTTGAGTGGTAGAGGAAGCCTTATGTTGTGCTATCATGGAAGCCTTAAGTGAAAAAACATAGGGAAAAGGAGGGTATGTCACCTTCGGTGTAGTGCCCCCATTCTTCTATTTTACATAAGTATGATACAATAGGTCCCTCCTAGGAGAGATCAGACTGATAGGGTCATGCCATAAGTGATCAAGTGAGTAGCTAGCATGTGTCACCATCATTTTGTAACTGGTGTCATGGAATACATGCATGGAACCCTTAGGAGATAACTTTAAGCATTTATGGATCACCGAGGTGACTAAATTCATTGAAACTGGCAAAGGAATTCCTAGCTTCACTTTGAATAAGTCAGACCCCAGGACAATATCAAAGAGGGAATTCATAGTCATGGGCCCAACTAGGACTGGCAAGGTGATAGAACTGATGGGAGGAATAGAAATCCCATCATGTGTACATATAGTTCTCTTAGACTCATCATATCCATTCTTATGTATGAATTTTATTAACATTATCTCCTCTATGATAATATTAACCCAAAATGTAGGGTCAACGAGAACAAAAGTTACATTATTCCCGTTGATATGAGTGAGAATCTACAAAGGAGAGGGTTCTCTATTAGCATTCATCTACAAATCTTGTGAGGTAAAGCTTATAAGAGGAGAACCACTCGTAAGATGCACATATGAGATGGGAAGATGCATGAAGGAATCCATCTCTATGTACACTAGAAAGGACTTTCTTAGAAGCTCCTAAGGGTTTCACAATTAGATAGTGACCTATTCAAGGTTTCACTTCACAACATTTAGGGACTCTTCTAGCTATGCCACTAGGGGTCATAGGTTGGGTTGCAAGGTTAGGTGCCCTGCAACGCACACACCTACAACACACCTATAAATGAGAGAAGACTCCTTCAATCCTACAAAATGGAACCAAAATAGTTCACATCGGGTAGACCACAATGTAGAGGAGGCAGACCTACCTCTCAGGACCCCAGGTTACAAGAGGGTCTAGAACAATTAGTTGCCCTGATCTACCTCATGCTAAGGGACTATTTAAGATAGGTTTAACATTTGAGAGCATGAAAAGGAAGGAAAATCGATCTATCACTTTATTTTTGTCAACCCAAGAGTTTAGGAAGTCAGGTGAGCGAGTTTTTGGGATCCAGACTGTGCCTTAGGCAACTCTCTGCCAAAGGACTGCAATGTAGAATACATATGACAATGCGACATGCTCGCGTCCTAGCTAGGTTCTTCCATCCATATGAATAGAGAATGTAAAGTACAGTCTAGAAACCTAGAAAACCTACTAACAACCCAACAAGTGTAATTTGACATGATGGCAAAAAGCTGAAAGTAACTAAATGAGTAAAATTGTAAAAAGAATACTTTAACTTGATAAATAGACTTATTAAGAATAGAATAATGAGCAAGGGTGGTATAAATATAACCTATGGTTGGTCTAGCCTCCCACAAGCTCCACATGAATGAAACACCTACACATAGTAGAACAAGGAAAAATGTTGGGGTTGTTTTAGGGCTTGCTGTAGTCGAACCCTCGTTTCGATGTTCCCACCTCCACGGACAAAAAAAAAAGCCACAATAGAGAAAATACTATAAAGAGAGTATTGAAACGAAAGTGCAATGTGCTATGCTAACAACAATATGCTACAAAATCAATAAAACAATGCTAAATGAATGGATATGACCTCCCCTACAAGATTCTCTCAAGGCACGTGAATGAAGATGTGAGCTCACAAGCTTGTGGATGCTAGCATTGCCGCAACAATAAGAGAGGAAAAAGCCAATAGAGTGTTGTAGACATGGAAAATGTACCGACATGCTTGATCCTGATCCACTAACATCGTTTTCATCCTGAATCATACTCTCAGCTTATCAACACTTTTCATCTCTTAATTAAATCAATCATTATTTATTTAATTAAGTCTTTATCCTTTGTTGATTAAATCAATCAATTTAATTGAATTAGCCTTATATCTCTGTTTACTTAAATAATTCATTTTATTTAAATCAAGTCCCTAAAGTCTTCTCATTAAATTGAATAAATTAAACCTTATTTAATTTAATCTAACATTATCCACTTTAGTTAAATAAATCAAAAATAATAATTAATCAATCATTTCCTCTCAATTTTGATTTAAATCAACTCATAAATCTAAGTCAAATTGTCAAATCATCTAATCTCCTATTAAATTGATCAAATCTTGGTTAATTTAATCCTATTCACTCCAATCCTCTAGAGAATGCAACTTGCACAATAAATCAGTTACTTTTATTTATTTAATTGCCTATTTTCTCTCAACATGGCATAAAAGAGGAATATTCCCTCAAATTTGAATTCAAATTCAAGTGGGCTTGGTCCTTCCAACAAGGCATTTAATGCCTCTTACATGTCCTTGGCCTTGAGCCAAGTGACATTAACTCCATTTATTTCTCCCTCCAACATGTCACATTCAAATTTAAAATTTGAATCTCATAGCATTTATCATGCACATTGACCAAAATGTGGTCATTGCTCCTCCAATCACATGTGGACAAGTGGCCTCTTCTCATTGGTTGGTATTTTATCCCACATTCATTCAAATCCCTCATTCTTCCAATTTGGAAATCTATAAATGAGAGACTCTTCCTCTCATTCTAGCATCCACAATTTGAGTAAACTTATTATACTCAAATCCATCTTCAAGCATAGCCATTTTCATCTCTCTATTTCAAGTTCTTAGCTAGGTTATGCAGGAATTCAACCAAAGTGGATCAATCATCATCAAACTTATAAAGGATTTGGGAAAGTGTTAATTTCGACATATCAATTGGCACCAACTCCCCCATGGGATCAAGATTTTGCATTTGCTTAATTTAGGATTTCATCTATACTTCATGTTTGTTTTTGTTTCTCCTATTTTGAGTATTTGTGAATGGATTTCATGGGGAATCCTTGTTTTACCTTGCATATTGATCTAATAATGTGTTTGTTTATTGCATTTGTGCAGGTACAAAACCAGGATTCACAAGTGTCAACTTGGAGCTTCCAAAATGGTGGAAGTGTTGTGAATGAAGTGTTAGAATGCTTAAGAAGTGTGTAGAGAGATTGAATAAGATCATTTCGATGTGAGAGATAGTGCTCTAAAGATGAAAGGGAAGCCAAAAGAGTCATTCAAGGTGGGTCGAAGGGGCAGAGGCATTATGATTCATCAGCAATGGAGAATTTTAACAGCTCTACGAATTCCAAAGGTGTGAATCCTATTAGGATGACACCGCACCACACAGACATATGCACTTCACACTCACATCCCTAACAAAAATTCCCCCATAAAAACTATAGACATCCACCGAATGGATAGAGAGAAAATAGAGGATGAAAAATAACATTACCGGGTTTGATTTTTCTAAGGTAATGGGTGTAAATGGGGAATTTTTGAGTGGTGAAAATTCATGCCATTACAGAGTTGGAAAAAGGGTTAGATTTATTGAAATATTTTCTAGAATTTTGTGGTAATCTTGAGTGGGTAAGAATAATTTTGAGCAGAATCCATGTGATGATTTTATTTACTTGGACAAACCCTATAGGATTGAACTGATGATGCAATTATGTTTGTTACTTGGTTATGTCTAGTCGAACCAATTCTAGTGATGAAATAAATTAAAAAAATGGAGGGTTACAAAATTAACTAGTGTATAATTTGACAAAAGAACCCTAAGTGTCCACAAAATAATTGATCTAGGTGTCAAGTATGCTATAATGGGAATTGCATATAAAGTGTATTATTCAAACATACAAGGATCTACAACTAGTACTACAATCCACACTACATACAAAATGGTCATGAAAGGAAAGGATTTTGGCCTATGTGAATTGATGAGAGAATAAATATTTGAAAATCTCAATCAAACCAAGGATATTGGATACAACTTTAGGTTTGAATCTCTAATCATTTTTTTTACATTTTATTTTCAAAATAAATTATCTAGGTTTAAAGTAAAAATATGGCAATAACACATTTCAGTTGCTGCACAAATAAAAAATCACATGATAATTTTTCATGATAAACAAGCTTGCAACACTATGTATTGGTGATTTTTCAAGAATCTATAAGCAGAAATGCAAGGAAGGAAGAGAATTTCATATTAATTGGTAAACAAACATAAATATGAGATTACCTTTCTTTTTGATAAAGACTTTTTCTACATAGAAGTTGTGGAACCAAGAACCTATTAGATTCCAAGATTACCATATGAAGTCTCCCTATGAAAGTTAAAGAATATGTTAAAAATTTGTTGAGAAAACCTAAGGATCCAACTATAGAAGGTTTGGTACTTATAGGGAAATAACTAATAAAATTATCAATAAGATATCAAAGAATAACTTTAACAAACATAGAAGTGAGTTGCATAAGAAATGGGGTATCCCAACAAAAGTTGCATCAAGGACCCTTGTAGAGGATCCCAATCTTGATCGTGTTGATCCACTAGTATCTCAAGGATCTAGAAGGACCAATAGGTCCACATCTGCATCTATAAATTCTTTGTTTCCATAAAAACACACACAAAAAGCTAGTACTAGAAGAGAAGTTGCATTTGAAACCATGGCACAAACAAGGGGTGCTAATAAAATGCATGCAATTCTTAGGTAGCAAGCTAAAAGGAAAAAAGGCTGAGAAAAAAGAGACTAAGATGAAGAAGAAAAAGGAGAGGAAGGCATCTCCAAACCAAAGGGAAAAGGGAAGAAAACTAAGTAAACTCCTTTGGTGGTACCTCCACATGAGACTCCAATTAGATGAAATCTTCAATGAAATTGTAAATTTTGGCTTGCTACATGAAACAACAGAGCTACATCTAGATGTCCTATGGATCAAAAGACTATTGAGAAGCCATATTTATGTATATGATAAAATATAATGTACCTCTTAGTGATATCCTAGAGAAGGCTCCAAAGAGTCTAGCACAAGCCCTAAGGAAAAAAAGAGAAAAGGCTATTGAAGTAGATGAAGATATGAGGAAATAAGCTTTTGACAAAGCTGGATCCTTTGTCTCACAAGAAGAAAAAGATAAACTTTCTCAAAAGAAAGCTCAAGAGTTAAGGACAAAACAAAGACTCGGTATCCTTATGACCATGGAAAAGGAAGACAGAGAAAAAGTATAAAAGGAGACTAAGGAGGTTACCAAAAAAACTCTCGAGGAGGTGAGAAATGTTGAGAATGTGCAACAACCACATATGTCTCTTGAACACAAAACTAAATAGAAATATTCACAAGAGGAGAAAGAAGGGAAAGTTATACATAATGAAGAGAATGCCTCTCCTGATCATGATTGATCTCCTTTGAATAATACTAATAAATAGAATCAAAAAATAAAGCAAGATACACTTCCTTCCATAGAAATTCCACAAGAAACTCTAAGGGCATCATCATCAACTTCTCCAATTGACTCCACCAAAGAATTCCTATCTTAGCATAAACAAATTTAGCCTAGAATTACTCCGCAGTTGTTGTAACTTCCAATGTTTGATGGACAATTCAACATGTCTGGTTTCTGACATTTGCAAAAATTTCAACTTGGTGACATCTTCCAGTCCTCTGCAAGGGAAGAGATCATGCAATAGTAAGTGTATAGTTCAAAGACACTAATGGAGATAATAAAAATCTTGGAAATATAAATACCAAATGCAAAAAGGAATTCCTCTCTACCATCCACTCAAAAAATAAAACAGTTGATGGATTCTTTCAAAGAATATTCTTCCTTACCTGAGAAACAAATTGAGATGAAGATCACAAATATTAGACTGATTGAAGCCTTTGAAAAATATGTTAAGGCACACAACAAAGTACAAGAATGAATAAAGGATGTTCAAAAGTGTATGGAGGAAGCAAAGGTATTGTACCTTTTTTTACAATCGTTTTCCACCACAAAGAGTCTCAAGGATTATATAAATGTAATAGAAGTATAGATCATAGATGTGGCTTCTAGATGTGATCTGGTGAAGGATACTGATGGTTCCATAAGGGAACAAGTAGAGAAATTCCACTCCTAGTTACAAAAAGTGCAAGATCAAAGGAAGAAAATCAAAGGACAAGTAAAATATTTGTTGGAGGCAATACGCTTAAGGTTAGAATATTTAACTAGGCTCCTAGTAGAAGAAAAAGGTGTCCAACAAAATAATCATGTGCCAACCTCTTTGGAAGAAGAAAAAGATATTCTTTCTCAACTAGCAATTCAAGATCATTTCTTGACCTGGGTGTTGCCACAATAATGGGTTACACTTTTTGGGACATCCTGATTTTTGCTGAAATCACATATTTTTAGAAAATATAATGATTTAAGTTTTAAAAAGGTTCCATTTTAAGGGTTTTAATTGAAGAGGGTTTGATCAAACCCACTTATATCAAACCCCCTTGGATAGAAAGCCGCTAGTTTTAAACCATACCTATAATGGAGTCTCCACTACACCTATCAAAATGCTGATAAAAAATCACTTTTGATTTACCTTTTAGGGGATCAAATTAATTTATTTAAAATTATTTTTTTGAAAACATGTAGTCCTTATTATAATCTTCCCAAAAAGTATAATTTTAAATATATTTAATTTTATTATTATATTAATTTTTTATTTCTTGTGAATGTGGGTTTTTCAATGAACATCGAGGTCTTTATTTCACACATACGGAAAAATAGGAAAAGAGAGAAAAAAAATTCTTAAAAATCCATGTACACTAGCTATTGATGTTCTTATTCCAACAAAAAAAGAATAAGTTAATTCAAATGATTACAAAAAAAATTATGCAACTGAAAGTATAATATATCCAAATTATAATTACTCTGAATTAGAAAATTAATTCAAAAATATATATGCAAAAAATAATTATGAAAAAATATCCATCCCTTAGATAATGGTGTGAAAACGTTGTATTTAAATAAATAGAATTGTATGGTTTCTATAAAAAAAGTTATGCAGTCGAAAGTAAGCATCAGCTTTTTAAAATGATGTTTAGTAAAAAAAACAAGTCAATAAAAACTACATAAAATAATTCACAATTAATGTTTTATTTTAAAAAAAAAATATAATTAGATTCTCAACACAAAATATCACAAATCACTAGTTTTCTTCATCTTCAAATTCTTAATGGTTTAGTTTCTACAGGCATACGAAAGTGAAGATCTGGTGAAAAATGTTGATTTCAATGTCAAGTTTGGCCAAAAAGTGTAACCCATTATTGTGGGATCACCCACCTCAAAAAGGAAATAATGGGATAGATCCTTGACTTAGTTGAAGTCAATCTATAAAAATATTCTTACATCAAGTTAGAAATTGTAATATCTTGATGCAAGAAATTTTTTGTTACAACCTTTTTTGATGATTTGTAAATATGTAGAGTAGATATTTGATCAAAACTCTATGTATATATCATCTATGTAAATAAAAGAACTTTTTTGGAGTAAGTTGATTCTCACGGGGAGTGAACTATTAACATTTGTACAAATAAGGTGAGCCTATAAGTTTTTGTAGGCATAGAAGAAGACAAAAGTTTCCCTTTGCCCTTGATCTCAAAGGGTGAGAGAAAATGAAATATTTGGTAAGTGTTTCCTGTTAGGAAAAATTTGATTGCGGAACAAAATTTTCCTAATGTCAAAACTAAGAGGAGGAAGAGATATGCCTTTTAAAATTTGCAATTATAGTTCACTAAGATGCATATGAAAGAAATAATAGAATTGAGAAATAACCACATAACACAATTGACACCAGATTTACATGGGAAAACCCTTACGGGAGAAAAACCCACCACACCAAAGAAAAATCACTTGTATTACAGTAAACAAATTACATACAAGTTACAGACTCTTCTTTTCAGATGACAATTCTATATCAGCAACATTTCCCTGATCAACCTTGTATTGAATCACACTGTTACAATGCTTCCATTTAGCATACAATGAAGTTCACACAATTCTGATCACTCATCTATCGAACTCTCTAACCTAACTCTAAACCAAACTATTCATCCCCGCTCAAGCGGTTTGCTCATTTCCCACAAGAGAATGGTCATAACAGTTCAACTTCCAATCAGTTCCCATTCTACTTCTCTCATTAGTCCAAGACAAAACACGTAGGATAGAAAATTGGTCAACAGACTTCAACTGTATCGCTTATCGGTGAGACAACAGACAGTGTCTCACTAATGCCAAATTTCCCATAGACCATCACACATTACAACGACTTCTATTGGTCTTATCACTCAGACTTGGAGAAGTCTCCCTAATCTCAGGACCATCGACAAGAGCAATGCTATTGGCAACAAACTAGAAGGTCACACTGATGGTTCAAGTCTCCCCGATATCCCAAAAAACACCAAGATTGTGCATATTGGCAAGAGTCACACTGATTGTTCAAAAGGAGCAAATCCATCAACAAGAGTAATACTATCAGTATGAGATCAGGAAGTCATGTTGACAGCTAAAGTCTCCCCGACACTTCCATTGCCAAGAGTCTCCCTGATGATCTTCATCACCCATACATCTTCCATTGGAATGAGTTAGAAATGTCACTCTGACTATTTTGGTCATGCTGATATCGCCAAGACAACCACAGGGTCACATTGATGTCACCAAGACTTCTGCTATTGGAATGAGTTTGAAAACTCACTCTTGTAGTTGATGTCACCCAGATGACATTAGTCGGCAAGATAGGTCCAAGGTCACAATGATCTGATCCTCCAAGATAGCTACACGTCGGCAATACATTCCAAGGGTCTCACCGATACTGTTGTTTCAGGAATTCCATGTTAGTAAGGATTGAGGCTCTTTTTCCAACAATCTCCCACTTGACGAAGATCTTATTGACACCTCCAGAGCACAAAAAAACTATTGAAAATTATGGGCACCAAGGCCTATTGAACTTGCACACCAGCTGAACTTGTCTGTGCTCACTAGTTTTGTCAATGCATTTGCAACATTTTCCAGAGTATCCACCTTTTCTAAAGAGACCTTTCCATCCTCCACTATATCTCATACAAAGTGATACTGCACATCGATATGTTTCATCTTGGCATGGAAAGTTGGATTTTTCGCTAGACAAATAGAACTCTGACTGTCACAGTAAATTGTAATTTTCCCTGCATCAAACCCAATGTTATAAAATAAATGTTTTAACCATATTACTTCTTTACAGGCATGAGTTTCTACCATGTACTCAACCTCCATAGTGGACAAAGTGACTACAACTTGTCGCTTGCTCATCCAACTAATTGCACCACCATTCAACATGAAATTATATCCACTGGTGAACCTTCTACTGCCAATGTCCCCTGCCCAATCAGAATCCACATATCCATGAATGTTGAGAGTCCTTTGTGATCCAACCAAATTTCCATGGTAACACAAAGCATATTTTGAAGTGCCTCTCATATATCTAAACACTCTTTTCACAACATCCCAATGTGTCCTTCCTGGATTCGCCATAAATAAACTAAGAACTCCCATTGCTTGGGCAATGTCTGGCCTTGTACAAACCATTGCATACATTAAACTGGGTACTCTGGTCATGTCCTCAATCTCAGTAGGAGATTTTGGAAAATCTTCAGTGATAGCTCCGTCCCCTACAAAACTGGAACAATTAGCTACTTGCAATCATTCATACCAAATCTCTCCAGAACAGTATTAATATACTTACTCTGGCGAAGCCAAAGCTTTCTTCCTTTTTTGTCCCTGGTTATTTCCATCCCCAGAATATACTTGGCTGCACCAAGATCTTTCATTTTGAACTTTGTAGACAACTGAGAGTTTAGATCAAAAATCATTAACTGACTATTGCCTATGAACAACATATCATCAACGTAAATGACAATAATAAGAAAATGATCATTTTCAGTCTTGTAGTACACACA
Source organism: Sequoiadendron giganteum (assembly GCA_007115665.2). NCBI lineage: Eukaryota > Viridiplantae > Streptophyta > Pinopsida > Cupressales > Cupressaceae > Sequoiadendron > Sequoiadendron giganteum. Next base: position 253,224,861 of record CM021100.1, on the reverse strand, counting down.
ATGATCTGATTTTGATCTTACAAGTCCCAATGAAAAAACAAAAGTGTTAAATTTCTGGTACCACATTCTAGGAGATTATTTTAATCCATACATAGATTTTTTCAACTTGCAAACCATATTTTCTTTACCTTTTCTCACAAAGTGCTCAAGCTGGGACATATAAATTTCTTCTTCAACATCACCATGAATAAATGTTGTCTTCACATCCATCTATTCAATATCTAATTCATACACTGCTACAAGTGACAAAAGAAATTTGATAAATGTCAGCTTAGCTACATGAGAAAAAAATTATCCATAATCAATTCCCTCTACTTGGGAATAACCCTTCGGAACCAATCTCGCTTTATACTTCTCAACACTACCATCCAGACCAATTTTGTATTTAAACACCCATTTGCAGCCCATAGGCTTTCTACCTTCAGGCAATGGGACCAGATCCCAAGTATCATTTTTCTTTAATGATGCCATTTCTTTATTCATGGCTTCCAACCAGGAATCTGAATCAGACATTTCAACTGTCTCTTTTATAGTCCTAGCCTCATTAGTATTAGTAATCAAAGCGTAGGCACAACTAGAATCTATCATAGAGAATCCATACTTATTTGGTTGTTTCTTCTCAACTGTAGACCCCCTCATAGGCTGAGGCTAAGGTTGCGGTTCTTATTCTTGTTCAAAACTCTCAGATCTGCTTGAACTCTCCTCAGTTGCAGGTACACTTTCAATGTGTTTTTCCTCTTTTTATGGAGTTAGAGGTATCTCAACAACATCATTATCCTTTCTATCTTCTTCCATCCCTGACTGCAGATCCACTAAAGAAGGTTTAAGTTCCCAAAAGATAACAGTTTTGTTGTCCAATACCTTCTCAGTCACAAGGTTCCAAAGCTTGTATCATTTCACACCAAGGCCATACCCAATGAAGATACATTTTTCATCTTTGTTATCTAATTTAGATCTTTTTACATCTAGCACATAAGCATATGCTTCGCAGCAAAAGACACAAATATGTCTTAGAGAGGGCTTCTGACAAGACCAAACTTCCATAGGTGTTTTATCAATAAGTGCTGATGAAGGAGGCCGATTTAAAAAGTAACATGTTGTAGCCATAACCTCAGCCCAAAACTTCTGCTCCAGACCAGCATTGCTCAACATACTTCTTGCCTTCTCCATCAACGTCCTGTTCAACCTTTCAACAACTCCAATTTGTTGCACAGTGTAAGGTGTTGTTTTACACCTTTTAATCCCATGGTCTTTGCAATACCTTTCAAACTCATCAGAACAGAATTCACCACCATTGTTAGTCCTTAAACATTTTATTTTTCTTCCAGTATGATTTTCCACAAGGTTTTTAAATTCCTTAAAATGACTGAACACCTCTGATTTACTTTTTTAAAAATACACAAATGCCCTTCTCGAATAATCATCAATGAAAGAAACATAATACTTAGACTTTGATAACGAAGGAACATCCATTAGATCACACACATCAGAATGAATATAATCCAGAACACCAAAATATTTATAAGGACTAGAATAAAATGAAACATGATGATGTTTTCTATATATACAGTGTTCACAAAATTCAAATTCCAGGTTGCAATCATCAAGCCCATCAACCAGGTTTTTATTTTTCAAGGCTTTCAAACCTTTTTCACCAATGTTATCGAGCCTTTGATTATAGAGCATAGTATTTTCTACTGGAATTTTAAATTCCAAGGAGTTTGGTCCAATAGGAACATTTTCATTCTTCTCTTCACAAACAACCTTATGTGACTTTGCAGAGACACTATTGCATTGAACAATCAGTGCATCAAGCTTGTACAAAGTACCAATTCAGGCACCCCTACCCAACACCATCGAGCCTCTAGTAATTTTACAACCATTTCCAGAGAATGAGACTTGCACTCCAACATTGTTCAACTTATATACAGAAAATAAATTTTGAGCCAAACCTAGTATATGCATTATGCCATCAATTCCCTTAATTCTACCATCAATAAATTGAATTTTGACTCTTCCATGGCCAATTATCTCCAAAGATGAATTGATTTCCAAATACACCTTTCCACCATCATATTCTTCATACTTTGTAAATCATTCTCTGTGAGATTTCATGTGAAAAGGTGCTCCAGAATCAATTAGCCAAACATGATATGTTGCCTGAGTTTCCAAGGCTGCAATGAAGGCATTTGCATCACTTTGAGAACAATCATTATCAAAAGAATTCTTCTTCTTTTTCTCCTCTTTGCAATCCCTTCAAACATGACCAAGCTACCCACAATTCCAACACTTCACCTTGGACTTCTTGCCAAGAGACTTTGATCTCCCTTCTGATTTTGATTTGGAATTCTTGTCCTTCTTCTTGCCTTTTTCTTTCGATCTACCTCGAACAGCCAACGCCTCCTTCACCATCTCAAAAGACTTCCTTCTCATTTATTCTGATAAAAAATAAGAAACCACATCTTCCATTTTGAATTGGTTGTCGTGCTCCTAATCGCCATCACCAAGTGATCCCACAAATCCGGAAAAGAACACAACAAGAGCATACAACGATCTTCTTCTTCAATCTTCAAACCTACAAATGTTAATTGAGCAATCAAAATTTTAAATGTATTCAAATGATCAACAACAAATTTTCCTCAATCCATTTTCAAAGAGTACAACTTCTTCCTTAAGAACAACTTATTCACCAAGGACTTTCCCTGATAAATATCTCCCAGTCTTTTCCATAAAGAAGATGTAGTCTTCTCTTCATGAACATTCAGAAGAACTGAATCTACTAAACAGAGCCTTATCAACCCATTTTCTTTTCAATCTGTGAGGTCCCAATCTTATTGCTTCATGCCTATCGGTTTCATTCCAGACACAGCAACCCAAATATCACGGTCAACCAATAGATCTTCCACTTTGAGTTTCCACAACTCAAAATTATTGCCATTGAATTTCTCAATATCAATTCTTTTGAACGTACTTGTCAATGCCATATCAATCTGTAATTAGATAAATTCAAGACCTCTAAAAAACTCCCACTTAACAGAAATTGACACAAAAAATCCAGCCTACCCACAAGGATAACACAACTGGCCAGGCTTTGATACCACTTGTTAAGAAAAATTTGATTGCGAAACAAAATTTTCCTAATGTAAAAACTAAGAGGAGGAAGAGATATGCCTTTAAACTTTGCAATTATAGTTCACTAAGATGCATACAAAATAAATAACATAATTGAGAAATAAACACATAACACAATTGACACCAGATTTACGTGGGAAAACCCTTACGGGAGAAAAACCCACCACACCAAAGAAAGATCACTTGTATTACACTGAACAAATTACATACAAGTTAGAGACTCTTCTTTTCAGATGATAATTCTATATCAACAACATTTCCCTAATCAACCTTGTATCAAATCACACTGTTACAATGCTTCCATTGAGCATACAATGAAGTTCACACAATTCTAATCACTCATTTGTCAAACTCTCTAACTTGACTCTCGACCAAACTGTTCATCCCCACTCAAACGATTTGTTCATTTCCCACAAGATAATGGTCACAACAATTCAACTACCAATCAGTTCCCATTCTACTTCTCTCATTGGTCCAAGATAGAACACTTGGTCAAAAAAATTCAACTGTATCGCTCATCGACGAGACAACAGACTGTTTCTAACATATTCTAGATTGCCCATAGACCATCGTACATTGCACCGAATTCTACTAGTATTATCGCTTAGACTTGGAGAAGTATCCCCGATCTCAGGACCATCGGCAAGACCAGTGTTATCAAAAACAAATTGGAAGGTCACACCAATGGTTTAAGTCTCCCCGATATCCCAAAAAACACCAAGACCGCGCATATAGGCAAGAGTCACACTGATTGTTCAATAGGAGCAGATTTATCAGTGAGATTAATACTTAGTGATAACAGATTTCCATAATCCATGTAAGCTATTTGTAAGAGTTTCTGGCTTGGATTGTGTTGTATTTTTTGGATCAACTTTTCGGATCACACTCAATGATCCATGATCCTACTCCTTATGCTCTATTACATCTTGATGATGGATTATGGAGTGTGATCCAAAACGTAGATGCAAAAAATACAACACAATCTGAGAGTAATATTGTCGGTAGGAGATCAGGAAGTCACGTCGATAACTAAAGTCTCCCTGATGCTTCCATCGCCAAGAGTCTCCCTGATGATATTCATCACCCAAACATCTACCATCGAAATGAGTTAGAAATTTTACTCTGACTATTCTGGTCATGCCCATATCGCTAAGACAACCATAGGGTCACACCGACATCGCCAAGACTTCTGCTATCGAAATGAGTTTGGAAACTCACTCTGAAAGTTCATGTCACCCCGATGACATATGTCGGCAAGACAGGTCCAAGGTCACAACGATATGATCCTCCAAGATAGTTGCTTATCGACAAGACATTCCAATGGTCTCACCGATACTGCTCTTTTAGGAGTTCCATTTCAGTAAGGATTGAGGCACTTTTTCCAACATTTCCATCAATGAAAAAGGTTGAGATTTTTAGAAAATATGTTGTTAATGTGTTGCCATTGATGTAACCTATGTTGCTACTACATGTGTTAAATATGTTGAAGGTCTATATTATTGTCTCATCTTCCAAATTTTATGGTTGGATGTCAAAATGATATAATATTTTCATTGGTAAATAGTTGTACATTATCATTTGAAGTTCATGATTGGATGGCAAAAATTTTTGGTTGATAATTCTCCATATTGTATAAGGCACAAGACTTTCACCATAGGAGTGAGCTATAAAATTATTTGTATTTCTCCATGGATGAAGATATGGTCTTGCATTTGAAAGGGTAGCTCTACATAGTTATGAGGTATTCATGTTCCAAGCCTTCATGTATAAGTGTTACTACAATACTCTCTAATATTAATAGAGTAAGAATAAGTTAGATTATTGAGAGTGTTGACTAAGGAAGAACTGAATATATCTGCACTTTACTGCATCATATTTTTTTCCTTGTGGTTTTGGATTTATGCTTTTGAAGGTTGTGTGTGTGCTCAATTAAAGTTTCACATGATTTGGTGTACCACCAGTGTTTTTGTAGATGATAGTGTGTTGTCTATGTTCTAACAACTTGGTAGGTTGGTTTGTTGGTGTTCAAATGACCTATATTAGTACTTTCTCAAATTTGTGTAAAGAGTTTATGGGATACATGGTGGAGTCTTATTGTGCTCTCTGAATGATTCACAAGTTGGTATGTGATCCTCCCTTGTACATTAGTATGTCTATAATCAATATTTTTGGGTATGAAGTGTTTGCGCTAGAGAAAATGATCTAAATTAAAAAAGGAGTGTAGAGAACTATTTTTACAAGCCATATCATTATGTTGGAGTGGTCCGCACAAAGTTACTTCGTCTTTCTGACACTGCCTTTGGTCTGGAGTTGACACATGATAGTTTACATGCCTGTTGGGCCGACTTGACATGTTGTGTTTCTTGCACCTAGTGTTTGGATGTGTTAAAAAATGTTGAAGATGTGTTCCATGGAAAATAGGTCCTAAATATCTTTCAACTTGAACCAAATAAAATTTCTTTCTACTACAAAAGATTTTGGAGCCAACTTTTTGTGATTGTTGTATATCATATATTGTATGTTTTTAGCATAAAAGGAGAAAATATTTAAAGCTTGTGGAGTATACAAATAGAATATCAAAGCTTTTGAGAAAAAGTGTGGATGTGTTGTGAATGTTTTGAGTAGGCAATGTGTGAATAAGAATTTGTAGAATCTCTCTTGATAATGAAATGTGGCAATAATCACTTATGAGAGATTGACAATAAGTGTGTGTGAAACTACGAAGAGGCATGTGTGAATATAAATCAAATTGTGTGCTAAAGGAAGAGTTTCATAGGTAGAAGAGCTTGTTGAAGAAGATGTATGTGTGATTTTACCAAAGGAAGTGAGTTAGAGGTAACATATAAGTGTTGAAATACTCAAGTTGTATGCTAAGGTTGTAAACCTCTATTGCAAGTGTTATATTAAGTAGGGAGTTGTAAAGTTTCTTTGGTTAAAGACCATAAAACTTGTAAAACATATTTTTTATTTGTGATGCTAGATTTGGATAGTAGATCCAATCAACTTGCTCACCATGTTTTTTCCCTTTTAGGGTTTTCCACACAAATCGGGTGCTGTGGTTGTATGCTTATGTGTTCTTCTAATTGTCATGATTTATTTGGTTAATTATTGATGAACGAAATGAATTTGATTAAGTACTTATTCACCCCCCTCTTAGTACATCTGTGTGTTCAAACAATCCCAAGTGAACCTCTATGTATTTGATGTATATTATCATGGAGTTACCTTACCTTCTTTTAGAAATTATTGAAAAGTAAAAGGGGTTATAAAATATGTGGCTCCATTTTTAGAAACTTTCTACCATGTTGTAGATATTCAACAAGCATGTGATAATCCTGAGAGATCTCATCAAGACGATGAGTCAACATGTTAGTCCTAGAATATAAGCCACCACATACCTCACACTTTGTCATGATCAAGCTTAACTATCATTTTGTTAGCATATAAGGGATGTATAATTCTAGAACCAACAGTGAGAGTAGCTTCAATTGAGACATAGTCTCCTTGGTCCCACACCATTTCATATGAATTTCCTTGAGCTTAAATCAAGGGATCCTCATGCCCTATTACATATATTGTAACCTTGATCCCTCCAATATTACTAGGGTTTCCATGGTAAAATTTCAATTCCTCCTCTTATGGGTTAATATTATCCTTCAAATCATCATCACTTGATTCAATCACTTTCATACATCACAAATTAACATTACATGGTTCAATTACTTTTGTACCTAAAAATTGGGTTGATTTTTCTTAGACATCATTTGAAATTATTGACACATCTTGAACACACAATATTGGCTCTTTGTCAAGGATAATATTATAATGATATTGGACCTCACTACCTTCTACATCATTGAGGTGTCCTCTTGTTCTTCCTCTACAACATCTTGTGACTTTGACTTTTTTCCTGCTCAACTATCACAATTTCTTTTTTGATCTTCTCTTGTGATTTTGGCTCTATTCAATATTTCAAGTTCAATCATCTTGGGCTCTCCCTCTTTCAAAATTAACTATTTTGGCTCCTTCTCCTTGATCTCCTTTATAGCAATTTTCAAATCTTCCCCTTTTTTCCCCTTTCATCTCATGTAGTCGTAAAGTCCTCTTTTATCTAGTTTTCTCCTTTCAAGATAACTCAAATATTTTTCAAAAGACATGGTTTTTTATTAATTCAAGAAATTTATTATATTGAGTAGAAACTTTACCTGGGCTTAGAATTTATACCTCTTATTTTTGTCCCATCATTTCATTCCAAAACTCTCCCTATGGCTTTGCTCTTCATACCTTCTCCTCCTATACCCGCTCCCTATTTTCAACTTGCAATATTCAAGAAAAGATAAGTCATGATGGATGGATGGATGAATCTAGGGAATTATATCTAGCAATATTACTTGCCATTTCATCCTCTTGTTGTTGAAGCATAGGTTGTTCTTTTCTTTTCTTGATTTTCTCTAGCATGTGATCAAGGATATATTCAAGCAAATTTATAGATCTTCCTCTTCGATTTCCCATTTTGCTACATTAAAAGTTAACTTTTACCCTACAGGATGACATAAAAGGTCCTCTATTGAAATATATATTTCTAGATTATTAATGAAAAATAGAAAATTTACACTATGAAAAAAAGTCTAAACAACAAATTTCTATTATGTTGATACACGAATAATTAAACTAAAAGATCAACATGTTGATTTACACAAAAAACAAGAAGAAATCATATTGATCTAAATAACAATGAACTGCTATAATAGTAACTAGAACAATTATAAATCTGAAAAACAATGCTCACATTAGAGTCCCAACAAATTCATGATACTTCAATGCACTCCTTAAGTGAGAGTGCTTTCAAAGAACCAAAGAGTTTTTGCTCTTTGATTCTAGTGACCAATGAGATTTCATCCAGTGACCAATATGACATTGACATTAACTCTAAAATCGATACATCTTGAAAAACATGGAACAATAAAATAAAAATATTGTCAAACAATTTGTAAAACACTAAATTTAAATGGAATTTACTACGACTTTTCCTTAAGATTTAATTTGATGATAATAATACTTCTATAAAAACTTTCATAACATAAAAATTATAATTTACATCATGACCATTTTATATTTCTTAAATAATATTACCTAAATTTGACCATACCCTCATCCCATTACATGTAACCTTGTCATGTATAGTGCTGACAGTTCTACCTAATGGTAGATAACATCCTCCTCCTCCTTTTTTTTTCTTCTGACATCCTTTCCCAATGCTGACATTCCTCTTTCTTTAACCCCACCAGGTTGCTTCCCCGTACAATCTTCTTTTTGAAAAGAGTTCTTCAAGGGACAGAACGCCAGTTCCGAGTGTGTTTTATCCCTGAACACTGCCATGATAATGCAAATGCTGGATAGACACACGTCAACGGTGGCCCCGTCATTGCTATCTTGACATATACCTGTGAAGAAAGATAAAAGAGAAAAAAATCCTTTCGTAGTCCAGGATGCCAAGAAAGGAGCACGTCAATCAATTAAAAAGCAGTGAAAGCTTTATCATCTGTCAACTGGCCCACAGCATTACATATGCTTTTGCAGCTGGTGAAAAGCGGACATATCTGCCGGCCATGGTTGTGTTGGGAGACTCGTTAGCAGGTGCAGGAAATAGTAATTATATCTCTCCTCTTTCCCCCGTCCAACTGGTCGCTTTACCAGTGGCCGCAGTGCTTTTGTTCGTGGGTTTTTTTAATCTTATTTTCTGTTTAGATACAGCAATCCAGTTTTCCTGATTATACAAGAGTATTACGAAACCATTGTCTATCCAGCTTCACAAGAATGTACCTTCCATCATATTTATTAATTAATTGAAAATCATAATACATGGGCAAAGGTGCATTCTTCAGGGGGAGGGATGTTAGAGCGAAGGAGCGGTGTGTCTGGGGCAGTCGGCCTTGGGAATGTCTATGTAGCTTCTAGAATGCATTTATTAGTTGATTAAAAATTAAAAATCTTTTGTATTTTGATTTTCATTTAATTAATAAATACAATAAAATGTGTATTTTGGGGGCTAGATAGAGAACGGTCTCTTGGGGCTAGATAGACGTTTCCATATATTACTATGTGCACTGATTGTGGTTGTAGCTAACTTACTTGGACATCTCCATCCGTATGATGGAATGAGAAAATCTTGTAAAACTTAAACGTAAAGATAGATGCAGAAAACATCAAATCAGAATGGAAGAATGTGCTAATTTTCAAATGTGAAAGATGTAGATTCAATCCAAAGAACTTGGAGTGCATTCAGGGTACAATGTTCTGATAAGAAATTTCTGCAAGTTTAGGCAATTCTTGGTTGACTATGGCAAGCCTATCATAGTATAAGGCTTAATAAGTAGATTAGGTAAGGAATTAAATATGAAAAGTAAACAAAAATGAATGTAATTTGATATGGGTTTATAATTTGAATGTTTTGGGCTTCAGAAGAAAATATTATAATTAATTATTTGTATAAAGATTAGAATTATTACTTTTTTGCTGGGTTTAGTTCGTGATTATGAAAATGTCTTTTAATTGAAGATTTGATTCGATAATTTGTAAAAAAATTCTTTTTGGTCTATTTCTAGCTCTTTTAATTATTTTTATATCTAAAAAATAACTATATTTAAGAATGTTATGGGAGGATTGTTGTTAGTGTTGGAAGTGGACATATTCCCCAAGGTAAATAATTTTGAGATTATATTATGAACTAATGACATTGTTTGATCATTAACAATAAAATTATGGTGGTATGACCCTCAATGGGTAGGAGCACTTGTTTAAGTCATAAGACACTAGAGCATCACATGGCCCTAATGATGAAGATGTTAGCATATGGCATGTAGCCCATAATGTGGTGACGTCAATGTGTAAGTCTCCTTGATGCACCAGGCTATGGTGGACATATCCAAGGATTTAGATTAGATAGAGTAAAATGTTAGATTCTCACAATGACAACATGACAATACTTCCAAGAGTTTTTAAAATGGTTTAGGTTGCTTCCAATTTATAGATTATTGGATGAGAGAATTGAAGGCTAAGATGGATTGGAGATATCAGGGTTTTTCATGATTTGATAGGATATAGGGCATTAGGAGAGGACAAGTGTGATGCTAGGGAAGCAAAAGGTACTCCCAAGATTCAAGAAGAATCAAGAGTGATGGATGTGCGTTAGATAAAGTGAATGATAAGGATGTGAAAATCGCTTTCATACCTCAAGTACTCCAAGTGCTCAAGTGGTATGATATGCCTACCCACATTGGGGTTTTAACCAATAAAGTCTTAGTTAACAATTGTTAGACAGGTGAAAATGATTAGGGACTTAATTAATTTGATTTAATTGGTTAATGAAAAGTGCACAAAATAGGAAAATTAAATAAATATAGTTATTTATTTAATTTTTGGATGGGATGCAATGAGCATAGGTAAATAAATATTTAGATCTAAGGTATTGTATAGAAGAAGGAGATTTAATCACTTGAATTCCAATAATATAATCAAAATAATAATGATGAATATTGAATGAATACAAATTTAGTTAATTAAACAATAAAATATTATTTAATTGACTTTGGAAGAAAATTCATATAATTAATCTAATTATAATAGTTAATTATAGAGGAAACAATAAATGATGAGATAAAATGATAATATGTCAATTTCAAGTGTATATATTTTTCATTCCTTAAAATAATGGTAAAAAAATGTCATTTCAAATAAAAGTAAAATATAGTAGTTGTAGATGAGAAATAGTTGATACAAAGAATTGGTGGAAATATTCTACCCCCTTGAGAGGTTATGTGGGAAAAATAGAACATGGCTAAGCTCTTAAAAGAAGAAAATGAGGGGAAAATTAGATAATAGATTAAAAAATAGGATGAATAAAAGAAAAATGAAAGAAAATAAACTATAAATGAAGAAATTTGGGTAAAAAAGGTGATTGGGTGGTGAATATATAGGATTGAGGGTAAAAATAATTCATTTTCACCTTATCATATATAAATTTAGAGAGAAAGGAAGAAGAGGAGTGGAAGAAAAATGGAGTGCATGCTAGTACACAAGAATTATGTAGGAACTTAGGTGAGCTATTATAGGTGTAGATAACAGGAAGGGGGCTAGTAGTAAGTACATAAAATTATATAATTTAGAGTGCATAGAGGTAATAAATGCAAGCTAGAAGGTGGGTATGAAATGGATCCACTAAATTATGAAAAAAAATATTTGGTGGATGTGGATGAAGAGTGCATTGATGTAATTACAAGGGGATGTAGTGGATGTGAGACAAAGTAGGGTGTACACAAAAATGAAGTGAATGCATGAAAAGAAAAGAATATACATAAATAAGTAGATGTACAACATGAGATAATGGATGTGTTGATAAAATGACAGATACATGAGAGAAGGGAGTGTATACATATAATAACATGTATGTTACATAGAGCAAAATATTCACATCATAAAGTGGTAGATGCACAAGTAATGTATAACACATGGTTATGGAAAAACTTAACAAAGTGAAGTTCACATGATGTTTGTATGAAATGTGAAATTCAAGCTATTTATGGCATGAGAGTAATGCTTTCCTATACTAAGACTCATGATTCATAATTTTATAGATGTTGAATAGGAGGTGTTTACATTGGTTGGGCTAGATTATATTATGAAGATAACAACAATCCATCCATATTTGGAAATATTGACTAGGCCTAATCGGAATGTTAAATGATTAAGGAGTGAGAGTAGATGAGGGTAGTATTAGGCCCTCAAGGTATGAGCTAAGAATGGATGAAGATAGGGAATGCATGCAAGGAGGTAGCATGAGTCTATTATATAGTGAGCATGATGTATGCATGTGTTTTTATGCTCCAAATATTATGGATAAATGAGTTAGTTATGAATGATTATGTATTATGACATACTTGTGGTCACAAATATGTGATGATAATGGTAAATGATATACATGCTTAGACCAACAATTCAATATTATGGATTTAGTATAATGTCAACATGAGCCTTATGAGAGTGCATTCAAGGAGTTCATGTTAAGTGGTTAATGATGTCTAAAATTTTTTCCTCACGTATTATACAATTTACACACATATTCCAAAGCAACTAGAGATAATTAATAATTATAAATACCCCCAACCTCATGTGGATTTCTTGATTATCCCTCTCTATAATCCTTGGAGATGTGCACATTATTAACTGGTTATTAAATAAATATATTAGAATAATAAAAAAGGATTTCAAGGTGAATATCACCCTAGTGCTATAAATCCATTTAAGGTTTGAATTTTTCTGATAGGGCGAGGATTGGATTGAGATAATCACAATCTCAATGCTCTGGGTCTCCAATAGATAAACCCTTGGTGTTTCACTCGACCAATCAACCTATAGGTCCTAAAGGTATTTAGGCACCCCTAGTCACTTGCCAACCCTGCTATCAATTTCAGTTTGCTGCTACCAAGCTGTTCTTGATGCTTTTCCTCACTTTCTCCATCTAGCCCTTAATCCCTTTAAAGACTAGACAATCTCTAAATCCTCCTAACAACGTTGCAGGGGTGTGCATAGGTTTTCTTGACTTCAAAAATGGTCTAGGAATGGTCCTTGTCCAAGCTCAACTCACCTGTCTTCTATCATTGCCATCATACCCTAGGTTAGGGTTTTAGGAGGGCTTTTAGGATTAGGCCTCCTCACATAAGAAAAATGCTTATCACTCCTCTCCTTCACCTTAGTAGGCCAAACTTGCTTCTGTCACCCTTGCTCAAATTTGGAGCACTAACAGATTTTCAAGGTCTTGGACTGTTTTCTGTCCGTACCTATGGTGTACCCTATTCTTGCAAGAACTAGGGTTTCCTTGGCTTCTTTCTTGGACTGTTCAGCTTGTTCCAACCTCCAAAAGACCAAACAAAGGCTCTGCCTTCTTGAACACCATGGTGAAGGTCCTTGCAACCACTGCACACATTTATTTCATGAAGTTACAGCACCCCTGCAATACTAGGTCTGATTTCCAACCACCTTTTCCAAACCGGGCATCACAAGCTCGCCTAGGAAAAGATTATAACCCTGCCTTCATAACTCACAAAGAGTTCCATATTATACACTATATACAAGGATGGAGTCTAGCTTAGTTTCCACTGCTTCCATAATTCCTAGTACGGGCAGGAAACAAGCTAAAACCCCATTTTTCTGATCTTTACTAGACAAAACAGCAAACCAGAAAAGAACATAGTATTTACAAAAAGATAAAAGTGATGGAGAAACTAACTAAAATGCCACAAGAAATGTATTGAAAGGTTTGACTACATGCTATTCAACATAACAAAAGCTTTACTTAATTCATTTCTTGCAGCTGTCACACGCAAGAACAGAAAAATCAGACTTTTCCAACAAAAAAATCACTGTTTTCTTTTATTTTTAGTTAACTGTAGATGTTCCCGTTCTCCAACTTCTCCAACAGCCAACAATAGGTTGAGATACTCTCTTTTACAAACCTCATAGGTAGTTACACCTTCATGGGTCGGACATAAACACCAGCTTTAGCAAAAATTGCACTTTAGCAACATTTTTGGACTTTTTTTCCAACTATTACAACTCCTAATGATTGAAAGTAGAGAATCTCACCCCTAAGAGACATGAACCACCAAAATAACCTTTATTAGCCTTCTATAATTCTATTATCTGAAAACTAAATGGTCAACATGACCAAGAAGCACAAAAAACAAAAAATTCACCTAAACCTTCCAGTTTTGCTAAGGGTGGCATCAAGTTTCCTAGGTGCTCCTGCACCATTTTCATACATAATTTATCCTATTTCTTAAATTTAGGCCAATACTTGTCAAAACTACTTTATTGCTTAATTATCCTATTTTTACATGAGCATGAATTTTTCCCTTACATTAAAATGATGAGTATAACATTCATGGAAAATAAAAAAGGATTTCAAGGTGAATATCACCCTAGGTCATGGATGATAGTGTGACATGCTAACATCTTTGTGGCATGCTAGCCTCTCAGAAAAACAAAGAGAAGAGTTCACAACCCAAAACAAACAGGGTGTGCTAACAACTCGAGAACTTTAATCTAACACTTTAACTAGAAATGACCAAATGTTATAAATGCATAAAACAATAACTAGCACAACAATAAGAATACTATAAATGAAAGATGAACTAACTATGATTGAAATGACAAGAAAAGGGTAGTACAAATCCAACTCATGGTAGGTCCAAACTCCTACAAGCTCCCCACAAACAAGATACCTACACACATGAAGATGAGAAAACTTTTGGGTTGTGTTTTGGAATTTTCCTATCAAACCCCCACTTTCATGTTTCCACCTCCACAGATAACCCAATAGACCATAATAGAGAAAGAATAATAAAGAAAGAAGTAGACAAACACATAGAAAGAAAAGAAAATCTATATGCCAACTATATAATATTGATAATGCAATAAAAGTAACAAAGCATTACCCTCCCTTCTACAATATTGAAGAAGTCAAGAGGAAGGACGAGAGCTTCAAGAGCGTAAGATGAACATGCAAGAATGATGTAGAGCTTGGAACCTAGAAGAAAGAGGCGTAGAGAGAATGGAAGCAATAATGAAATGGAAGAATTAATAGAGTGAAGTGAGAAGTTGCAAGTGTGAGTGTTAGAATGTGAGAGAGTGAATGGAATGAGAAGTGAGATATAAAATGAATCTTTTGAGGAAAAAGAGATATTTTTTCAAGAAATTATAGTCATATGAAGCATTACAATTCACGGATGCCATAATATTTTTCCCCCACTTTAGTGAGCATATATGTCAAATAATGTGCAAGATAAAGTAGAAATAGATTTAAGAGAATATATCAAACATGGAAAGGAAACGATCCTTTGATCCGATATACCTAGCATGAAATGAGAGCTCCACCAAAATGTGAAGAGGACACAAGTCTTTGATCCTACAAAGCTAGCTGAGATCTCACTATAAACATGTTAGTTGTAGACAAACATGTTACGTCAAAAAGAAAAAAAATAGACCATAAAAATTTATGACATAATAAGACACAATCTGATTAGATATAAGATAGCGTTGATAGGTATGACTAGCATGGATAGAGTCCATATGACAAGTATGTAGGCTTGTGGCTGCTACAAATTGTGTTGCAAGATAGTCAGAGAAAAAATAGGTCTGGCTAGGTTGCCCCCAAGGTAGACACCAAGATATAAGACATCAAGACATAGAGACATAAGACATCAAACACCAGGCATAAGATACCAAGTAATACTTTTGAAAGATATTGTCATAAAAATGGTTCTTTCATCACAAAATCCATTTTATAAGACATCAAGACATCAAGGAACCCTTTTGAAAGGACACTCCTTTTGAAAGAAATGGAATTGTTTTCAAGTGATTCTTTCATCAAGCAATCCTTTTAAAAGAATACTCCTTTTTAAAAATTAAATAGGTATGATAGCCCCCCCTTAGAATGATGTGTGTTACACAAAGGAGAACATGTCATTCTAAGGAGAAGTGAAATATGAAAGGTTTCTTAGCACAAGATAGATGGAGAGATGTTTTTTTTTAATGTTGTCACACACACGAGGGACAACACTTAGAAACCAGAAAATCACAAAGCAAAAAGGTAGAGATTAAGAAATCAAGAGCATAGGGGGATCTAATAATTCAAGGTCAGAATTGCTCATAGATATAAGATAAATATAATATAATATACATATGAACTATGATCAACCTCCAAATTTACCAGAATGGGAAGAAGAGCACATGAAGACAAATGAAAAAAAATCAAGTAAACATGGAAGAACGACAAAATGCCTCGACACTTTTTGTTGTTCTCGACATGAAAAAGAAAGATTATGACACATAAAAGAATGATGAAGTGAATAGAAGGATACACATAATTCTCATGCTTGTATCCAAGCACCTACAAGGGTAGAAAGGGTTCTCCAGGAAACAACAAAAAACACATATAGACAAGTACAAGGGAGAAAAAATAGTCACATAAATCTACTCTATAGATGTAGAAGAGGTGCAACCATAATCCAAATCCACCATCAGGTCATCTTGCTCCTAGTATAGATCATTGTAAGGGGAGGTAAGATGATCCCAAAGGGAAAGGATATCAAGGGATGCACCAAAAAACTCACCTATGACAAAGGTCAAGGAAGAAGGTCCATCAAGGTCATCTTCATTGAGGTCTTATGAGACTAAGGTCATCGATCTCTCAAAGATCAAGGATAGAGTTGGGATATCCCCCAAAAAGTTGAACATGAACTTGACCTGAGTTCCACGTGTTAATTGAGTGGGAGGAGAAAAATACACCTAAGAGTCACTATTGACCTTGGGAAAAGGGCTAGTGATAAACTATGGGGACTTAGGGGATGCCTCCATCACAAGGACGACGTAGGCCAAAGAAAAACAAGACTTTGAGAGAAGATGTGAACTTATTATAACCATCACCTGAAGCAAGGTTATCCTCATAATTTTTCTTTATCAAAGGATGCATAATCCCCATAGATGAAGCCGAAGAAAAATAAGAATGAGATAGAGCCACAAAGGACACCACCTTTGTATGAGGCATGTCCATGGGTTGCGAGAAATGAAGAATATTGGAAAGAGAGGTAAGAAGTGGAGGCTCCATTGAAGGAGATATGAACACCTACACCCCTTTGGTATGAGGTTTACTTAGATCTATTGATGAAGTCAGAAGAAGAACAAAGGTGGGAATTGAAGTAGAAGAAAATATAAGAGCACCAAAATAAACTAGAGAAAAAATAGAAACATCAAGCTCCTCCCCACTCTTTTGTAAGGCAGTGTGATCCTTAGCCAAATGATTTCACCAGTGATTATACTCACACACAAGCTTCTTATGTTAATTTTTGGCACTAGAAGGAACAATCTAAGAAGAGGTTGGGGGCTCCTTCTCTACCACAGGTGCAACCCCTACAACCGTTTCTAGTGGAAGGTTGGTCTTCTTTGGAGTGTAAGATTTGCTGTAGAATAACTCTGCACCATGAAAGATCTGGCTGAAGATTATATCCACCCAAGATGTAAGCACTTCATGAAATCACAAGAGAAATTAATATGAAATTATCAAGATTGCAATGTAATTGATTATCTAAGAATATCTTATAATATTCCATATGAGATCACTTGGTTATATAGGGCCAAGGTGAGACATAAGATTAAACATGATTACCATGTGATAACTTATCATAATTACCTTGGACACATGTGTTAAAAGTCAAAAGATAAGATAAGATCCAATGATAAGAAACATCTTCTAGAAAGAATCCTTTCCTAGGACCTAAGTAAACTTAACATGTAAAATAAGTCCCCTAAGTCCCCTAGTAATGAATTAACTAGGTACAAGACTTTATTTACATCAACAACCCCCCTTAAGTTCAAATTAGGGAGCAATTGATTATCATTCAAATGACACAAAGATGGGTCCCGAGTCTGAGGCCATGTTAGGTACCCATTTATAAATATAAATGCAATCTCTCACAAACAAAGAAAAAGAGAAAACCCAGTGGGACAAAAATACTCCCAAAAAGAGAGATAAAAAACAAAATTCTCTCAATGATGCATGAAAAGGATAAAACCCCATGCAAGGAAAAAGTTCCCCCCATAAGAGAGAAGAAGAAGAAAGACCATACAACCCCCCCCTCAATGTTGAGTGTCCTACAATGATGGTATAAGCTCAACATTGAATGTTGAGGATGATCCAAAAGCATCAAAACAACATTCCTCCCCTTAGGAAGAAACAATACCAAGATGGTATGCAAGATGTCTTCCCATTATTGAAATGAAGATGCAAGGACATGGATGATGGATGATGTCTTTGAAGAATGATCAAGTGTCTCCATTTCAATGTCGAAAGGTGTCACACTCCAAACATGTCTTCTAGGCCACATTGTTGAAGAAGATAATCCAGAATCTTCTATAAACAATCGTAGAACAAAATCTAGAGACAAATATACCTCCTCTGAAGACAAAGAGGCCTCCTCCAAATGATGGCCAAAATAAACCATAGTCATATCAAACTACAAAGAATGATCATGTATAGAATCAAAAATAGGGTCAAAGTGTTCCCTCACAACAACTAAAGAAGGATCGTCCCCATCAAAGAGAAGATGAATGGAATCAATGATGTCTTCCAAATCTAAAATATAAAACTCACAAAAAAACCCATTAATGTATGTCAACTAATCATCCCAATTATCCATCTATGGAAGATGATATATGTTCTACTAGACTAAATCACAAGGAACCAAAACTATGGAAACACAAGTATCCTCAAGTACAACAATAGATGAAGGAGATGTAAAATGAAAACATGTCACTAGATCCTCAGTAGATGAAACAATACCAAGATTCAAATGACCATAATCAATCTCCTGAAAAGTGTCAACATTATATGCCTCAATGTGAACATCTTCTAAATCATCAGGAGAAAAATGTGAGAAGGTGTAGACTTGATATTGGTGATCAACCTCCCCAATTGTAACTATATCTCTGTTATAAAAATCCTAGATTATGGCAAAATCTAGTGTGAAATCAATACACTTGCATTTTCTACCATGTGTGATTTGATAGATAGAAAGAATATTGGTTGACAATGACTTGGTGCACGAAGAACATCATTAAAAATGATTTGTCATCCATGTCAATGGATCCCCTCCCATGAACACACATATATGTGTTGTTCACCATAAAGATGTTTTGTGATGAACAAGTCTCAAATCAAGATAACATACTTTTTGATGAAGCCATGTGATGTGATGCTCCTAAATCAAGTATCCACCTCTTTGACTTAGAATTTGCAACTGCAACAAGTTATTTCCCCTTATGCTTGTTTGACTTTGATGAAGAAGAATATGATGAGCCCGTTGATGATGAAGATTCATTGATTTGAGCCTTCTTTGAAGATTCTTCAACTCAACAATTTGTTTTGAATAATATTGGTGTTCATCATACCTTGATTTCCTGCAATATGCACATGTAGGCTTCTCCTTCTTAGATGATTATCCTTTAGAGGGAGAGGATTCAGATTCTTTATGTGGCTTGTTCTTTTTCTTGTTTTGCTTCTTATCAAGATTCCCTAATTCTTTTTGTACCTTAGACTCACTAGCCAACAATTCTTGTGACTTGGAATACTTGATTAGATCCATATTCATTAACTTAGGAAGCCCTCTTGGATTAGGAGATTTTCAAAGTCATCAAACTTAGTATTAACATATGATGCCCCCATAGAAATTTGATGGGTATGAAAGCTAGAAACAAACACTAAATACTCATAATCAGGCTTGGAGAACATATTCAAAATAAATTGTAAATCCTCTTTTTATCAATGATACAATATTTCAGCTATGTTCTTAGTTGTTTAACCTTGGATATGTAGTCTTGGATGTGGTCAAAAATTCTAGGATCAAGATTCATCAAGCCATTATCAATCTGATATCCGCTAATCTTATCTATTTTACTATATAATTTTTAAAAAGCCCCCCAAGCCTCTTTAGGTGTTTTGCATAATTCAACATGAAATTTTAAATCAAATGAGACTAATGAAAATATGCATCCAAGTGTTTTCTCACAATCAAGCCCCCATTTTTCAAATTCTTTATCATCAATAGGTTGAGGAATGGTTTCTTTTAGATATCCTAATATTCATTTCATCATGAGATAATTTCATATTGATTTTCTACATGTAGCATAATTATGTGGAATTAGGTGTTCAATTTGAGATTTCCCCATTGCAAGAACACAAATGAAGAAAAAGAAAGCTATCAATCACTACAAGATCACCCCCCAAAATTACTCAATAATGAACCCCCAAAGCAATATATGATTTTTGGCACTTTATACGTAGTGTGATTACAGGTGCCACTTGCCAACAAAAATGAAGTGGACTTGATCTTAGTGCATATAGATTGCCAAATTAGGCCACAAGCTCAAAGAAGTTTTTTAACAAAGAATGGTATAAATCTGATCACACCACTAGAAAGTAAACAAAAATTATACACTTTCAAAAAAGTCACCCAAAAATGTTATCGTAGGAGCAAGAACGGGGCTGCAGAAGTTATGAAAATGAGAACTACTCAGCAACACCTGTGAAAATCTACAATTTTTGGATATAACAAACACCAAAATAAAAATCAGATTACACCACCCAAAGAGCAAAATTCTACCCCAAATAAAAAAATGCTCAAAAATTGGATTCAATACGACTGAGTTATTTGAAGTTTTCTTGCAAAATCAAAATATGCATTGGAGAGGGCACACAATTGTTTTTAATCTTTGTTGATGTCAATATTGATGCAGTGATAACATCAATAGTTGACAGGCTTAAAATTGATGGCTAGGGGGGCATCAAAAGGAATATTCCCCTAGAATATGCTTGGTGAATATTATCCTCACTTCACAGGATGAAATTCGATGCTGATATAGATGTCACAATTGGAATATACTCCATTGTCAGTATATACTCAGGAATATTGTAATGTTTGACTACCAAATTTTTTTGGCTTATGGGTGGAATTTTCATTGGGTTTTTCTATTGAGACCACTATCTTAATTTTACTAGCCTTGAATTTTTGACCATCGATTAGTACTAAGCAGGATCATCACCAATCGTGTGGCCCACATAGCTTGTGCCATGTGGCATGCTCTAGTGGGTCCTGATACCTAGCAACTACATGGAAATTGTAGGTATTCTACAATATTGTAGAGAATATTTACTTCAGTTTTTTTTTTTTAAACTTCAAATATTAAATTTTTCTAAAAGTTTTATTGTTTTAAAAAAAAAATAGAAAAAAATTATTGAAAAATTTTTTTTTGAAAAGAATTTGTACCGACATAATAATGGAAGCTTGGAGGACCATATGGCTCCTTAGGTAAATTATTTTTTCCTTGGTAGACAACTTTCTCCAAATTTGACGATTTGACAGTCGATCTTAGGGTTTTTGGCCCTTCTCGACGTGATGGAAGGGTAAGATTTGACCCAAAATTCTCCAAAATTGTAGCTACCTTCTAGAATTGGCAACCACTCTTGAACTTCAAACCCTCATAGATTTGGCCTCATATGTATGATTTGGATGAAACAAAAGTAAAAATTGACTTTCTTGGTCCTTTTGAACTTAATGGTGAGCTTAGATTTGCACCAATAAGCCTCAATTGAACTTGCAATACAAATTCACAAAGAGGAAACCCCCAAATCTGATATTTCTTTCAAGATTTTTTGATTCTCTAGATCATCATTTGATGCAAGAGAAGAGCATACTCAAATTTTTAAGATTTACCAAGATATCTAAATAAGAATAACAAGAAGAAATCCCATAAGCTCTGATACCATGTGAGAGTTGGTTTAGAATAACTCTACACCATGCAAGATTTGGCTGAAGATTATAGCCACCCAAGATCTAGACACTTCATGAGAGCACAAGAGAGATCAATATCTAATGCTCAAGATTGAATGGAATTGATTACCCAAGAATATCTTACAATATTACACATGAGATCACTTGGTTTATAGCCAAGGTAAGACATAAGATTAAATAGGATTATGGCAAGTGTCTTAATCCTATGTCATATGACAACTTATCACAACTAACTAGGAAACATGTGTTAAAAGTCAAAAGATATAGATAAGATCTAATGACAACTAACACCTGGGTATGTGCAGGATCATCATGGAAAAAATAGGCCCTTAAGTGGCAAAAAATTTAGAAAAATCAGAGTTAGGCAACTTGGCATAAAAATTTGAATAAGTTATCTATATTATTTCAAAAATATGTAAGAATAGAATTTGTAGAAAATTGAGTTTAGTTTCTAAATTCCTAGGTTTATTTACAAAAAAATAAAATCTATTTGGTGAAAATTTGAAATTTCAATACAGTAGTACTTAAATTTCAGGGAAAAAATAAGAAGTAGGTGTCTGTCTGACCACCCTAACCACATTAAAATGATAATATTTTTTTATAATATTTTAGATATAAGTAGAGGACTCATGTCCCGATGTGATGCATATTTTTTTGTAATTTTTTTCTAGGTAAATAATTAATTGTAATTTTTTTAATGACAACTTTTAAAAAATAGAAAGACTCGTATGTTTGACCACCTTAACTTGGTCAAAACTTCATGAAATTCATTTTTTTATTTTTTAATCTTATATTATGTGAAGCATTGAATGTGACTCATGTTTTGGATTCAAAAAATATGATACCGTTTGAAAGCTATAGATGTTTTTGAATCAGCCTAAAAATCAGGACTTTAGTCGTAATTCAATAGAAAATGAATAATAATTATTTATTAAATTCAAAGTAAAGAATAAGTTATATTGGTGGAAAGTTGAGAATCTCCTTTAAAAACCTTTTTCATTTCACTAATTTTGGGTTAAAAAAAATTCATCAGCCACATACCCATCATATTGCCACTTTTTGGCCCATCATGATCCTGCACATACCCACCTTCTAGAAAGATTCCTTTCCTAGGACCTAAGTAATCTTAACATGTAAATAAGTCCCCTAAGTCCACTAGTAATGAATAAACTAGGTACAAGACTTTATTTACACCAACAAAGATGAGTAGGAGGAGGAAGAGACACACGGGAAAAAATAGAGATAGGAATCTTAGAAGTGAGCTTCTTTCTTTTACCTACTCTGGGGGGAAGTGGAGGAATATGTAGAGTCCACAAAGGCTGAAACATAGGAACTCAAGAAGAACTCCATGCAAAAACCTCCCCATGCCATAAAATGTGGGTCGGGAACTATGGGTAAAATATGAAGTTGGAAAACTTGTGGCTTCAACTTCTGTAGCATGGGTGGCTTTCCTTATTCTTGTGCTAGGAACACTTGTAGGAATAGAGGACACCACCAAGGTTTTGGAAGAGGAAGTAGAAGGTGTAGAAGAAGATGAAATAGAGGAACTAGAAAGAGTAGTACCAATGGCAAGATCAAGCTTTTCCTTCCCCTTTGGAGGGGTAGAAGATGAAGCACGCCCCTATGCACTAAAACATTCCTTCAATGAAAAAAATAAGGCAATGGGGGAAGAAAAAACTAGAAGAGTGTCAACTTGGAGCTTCAAAAATGGTGGAAATGTTGTGAATGAAGTGTTACAATGCTTAATAAATGTGTAGTGAGATTGAAGAAGATCATTTCAATGTGAGAGATAGTGTTTTGAAGATGAAAGATAAGCCAAAAGAGTCATTTGAGGTCATTCAAAGGGGCAAAGGTGTTATGCTTCATCGCCAATGGAGAAGTGTAACACCTTTGTAGATTCCAGAGGTGAGAATCTTATCTGGATGGTATCACACCACGTAGACATCTACACTTCACACTCGCCTCCCTAACATAAATTACCCCACCGACACTATACACAACAACCAAATGGATAGAGAGCAGACGAAGGATGTATAATAGAATCATTGGGTTTGATTTTTCTAAGGTAAGGGGTGTAAATGGGGAATTTGTGAGGGGTAAAAATTCATGCCATTATAGTGCTGACAAAAGGGTTAGATGTATGAAAAGATTTTACAGACTTTTGTGATAATTTTGAGTGGGTAAGAATAATTTTGATTAGAATCCATGTGATGATTTTATTTACTTGGACAAACCCTATAGGATCATTGATGATGCAATTATGTTTTTTACTTGGTTATGTGTGGCAGAGCCCATTCTAGTTATGAAAGCAATTAAAAAATAAAGGGTTGCAAAATTAACTAGTGTATAATTTGACAAAAGAATCCTAAGTGTCAACAGAATAATTGATCTAGGTGTCAAGTATGATATAATGTGAATTGCATATAAAGTGTATCATACAAACATAGAAGGATCAACAAATGGTAGTACAATCCACACTACATAAAAAATGGTCATGGAATTAAATTATTTTGACTTGTGTGAATTGATGAGGGAACAAATATTTGAAAATCTCAAGCAAACCAAGGATATTGGATACAACATTAGGTTTGAATCTCTAATCATTTTTTTTACTTTTTATTTTCTAAATAAATTGTCTAGGTTTAAAGGAGAAGTATGGAAATAGCACATTTCGGTTGCAACACAAATCAAAAATCACATGATAGTTTTTCGTGATAAACAAGCTTGCAACACTATGTATTGGTGATTTTTCAAGAATCCGCAAACATAAATCCAAGGAAGGAAGATAATTTCATTTGATTTGTTAAGAAAACATAAAGATGGGATTGTCTTTCTTGTTGATAAACACTTTTTCTACATAGAAGTTGTGGAACCAAGAACCTCTTGGATTCCAAGATTACCATATGAAGTCTCCACTATCGAAGTTAAAGCATATGTTAAAAATTTGTTGAGCAAACCTAAGGATCCAACTACAAAAAGATTTGGTACTTACAAGGAAATCATGGATAAAATTATCAAGAAGAGCTCGAAGGAGAACTTTAACAAACATAGAAGTGGGTTGCATAAGAAACGGGGCATCCCAAAAAAAGTTGCATTAGAGACCCATGCAGAGGATCCCAATCTTGATCCTATTAATCTACTGGTATCCTAAGGATCTATAAGGGCCAATAGGTCCACATCTGCAACCATAAATGCTTTGTAGCCATCTGAACACACACAAAAAGATACTACTAGAATAAAATTTACATTTGAAACATTGGCACAAACAAGGGGTGCTAATAAAATGCATGCAATTCATAGGTAACAGGCTAAAAGGAAAAAGGATGAGACAAAAGAGACTAAGATGAAGAAGAAAAAGGAGAGGAAGGCACCTCCAAACAAAAGGGAAAAGGGAAGAAAACTAAGTAAACTCCTTTGGTGGTACCTCCACATGAGACTCTAATTAGAGGAAATCTTCAATGGAATTATAAATTTTGGCTTGCTACATGAAACAATAGAGCTACATCCAGATGTTCCTCCTATGAATCAAAAGACAATTGAGAAGCAATATTTATATATATGATAAAATATAATGTACCTCTTAGTGATATCCCAGAGAAGGCTTTGAAGAGTCTAGCACAAGACCTAAGGAAGAAAAGAGAAAAGGATACTGAAGTAGATGAAGAGATGAGGAAACAAGATTTTGACAAAGCTAGATCCTTTGTCTCATAAGAACAAAAAGATAAAATTTCTCAGAAGCAAGCTCAAGAGTTAAGAACAAAGAAAAGAGTGGATATCCTTATGACCATGGAAAAGGAAGACAAAGACAAAGTACAAAAGGAGACTATGAAGGTTACCACAAATATTTGTGAAGAGGGGAGAGATATTGAGAATGCACAAAAACCACATATGTCTCCTTAGCACAAAACTAAATAGAAATATTCACAAGAGGAGAAATAAGGGAAAGTTACACATAATGAAGAGAATGTCTCTCCCGATCATGATAGCCCTCCTTTGAATTATACTAATAAATAGAATAAAAAAATAAAGAAAGATACACTTCCTTCAAGAGAAATTCCACAAGAAACTCTAATGGAATCATCATCATCTTCTTCAATTGACTCCATCAGAGAGTTACTATCCTAGAATAAATAGATTTAGCCTGCAATTGCTCTATATTTGTTGTGACTACAATGTTTGATGGACAAGTCAGCATGTCTTGTATCTCACCTTTGCAAAAATTGCAACTTGGAGACATCTTCCACTCCTCCACAAGGGAGGAGATCATGTAGTAGTAGATGAATAGTTCAAAGACACTAATGGAGGAAATCAAAATCTTGGAAATATAAATTCCAAATGAAAAAAGTGATTCCTCTCTACCATCCACTCAACAAATAAAATAGTTAATGGATTCTTTCAAAGAATATTATTCCTTTCATGAGAAACAAGCTGAGATGAAGATCACAAATATCATACTGACTGAAGCCTCTGAAAAATGTGCAAAGTTACACGATAAACTACAAGAATGCATAAAGGATATTCAAAAGTGTATGGAGGAATAAATTGTATTGTACCTCTTTTCTGACAATCACTTGCCACCACACAAAGTCTCAAGGATTAGATAAATGTAATAGAAGTATAGATCACATATGTGGCTTCCATATATGATCTGGTGAAGGATAGTGATGTTGCCATAAGGGAACAAGTAGATAAATTCCACTCCTAGTTACAACAAGTGCAAGATCAAAGGAAGAAAATCAAAGGACAAGTAAAATATTTGTGGGAGGCAGTAAGCTTAAGGTTAGCATATCTAACTAGGTTCCTAGTAGAAGCAAAAGCTGTCCAACAAAAGAATAATGTGCCAACCTCTTTGGAAGAAGAAAAAGACATTCTTGCTCAATTGGCAAGTCAAGATCAAAACCTAACCTCAACAAAGAAACAATGGGATAGCTCCTTGAATTAGATGAAGTCAATCTATAAAAATATTCTTCCATCATGTTAGAAATGGTAATATATTGATGCAAGACAATTTTTGTGTTTGATGATTTATAAATATATAGAGTAGATATTTGATCAAAATTCTATGTATTTATCATCTATGTAAATAAAAGAACTATTTTGGATCAAGATGATTCTCCGGGGGAGTGAGCTATTAAAGTTTATACAGATAAGAGGAGCCTATATTTTTTTGTAGGCATACAAGAAGACAAACTACCCTTTTCTGTTGACCTCAAAAGGTGAGAGAAAATGGAATATTTGGTAAGTGTTTCCATCAATGAAAAAGGTTGATATTTTTGGAAAATGTGTTGTTATTATATTGTCAATGATGTAAGCTATGTTGCTACTACATGTGTTGAATATGTTGAAGGTCTATATATTATTGTTTCGTATTCTAAAGTTTATGGCTGGATGTCAAAATGATATAATTTTTCCATTGGTAAACAATGGTACATTATCATTTGAAGTTCATGATTGGATGTCAAATTTTTTTGGTTGATAATTCTCCATCCTGTATAAGGTACAATAATTGCACCATAGGAGCTTTGTCAAATTCTTTGTATTTCTCCACAAATGAAGATATGGTCTTGCATTTCAAAGGGTGGCTCTACATAGTTATGAGGTATGCATGTTCCAAGTCTTCATGCGTAAGTGTTACTAAAATGCTCTCCAATATTAATAGAGTAAGAATAAGTTATATTCTTGAGAGTGTTTTAGATTAGATTAGTAGGGAAAGGGCCCTGATCCCATGGTTACAACCAAAACTCAAAAAAGGAAAAACAAGGTGGGAAAACAACACCCCCAACCAATATAAAAAAACAACTAGTTCTCGAAGGGACTTAGGCCATAGAACATAACCATAACCATAGAACTACCATAATTAATCAGAAAAATAAGATAACTAATAAAGTACTTAAAGTTGTGAAGACCATTAATCAGGTCCACCATATGCCAACAAGTTCGAAACCATAACAAAGCTATTTGGAAATAGTAGTCCAGGATATGAAAGCAGAAAGACAAAAAATGCAGAGAAATCATTAAACAAGAACAAAAGATAAATCCATTACACAAATTTTCCAAACAAGTCCTAGTAATCACCAATTAGGGAGATATACTCCCTCTAATCAGGTCCCTCTACTTCATCAAGTTCCTTCAATTCATTCGTCTTTCCCAGCTTTTTCAACTTCCCAATGATCTTGGTTTATCTGGACACTACACCAACCATCACTCTATGCATTAGGCCATTAGTCACCTTCATCGACATGAACAAATATTTTTCCATGTCATCCATATGAACCTACATATAATTTAGTCTACTTTTCATATAATCCATGCTAGAATCATCAACACAAGTTTCATTCCTAGTATTCCCAGTTTCAGGAGCAATCAAGGTTTCATTCTTTTGGTCTTCCTCCATTTTACTCTACTCCTCCTCATTATCTTCATTCTCCTCTTTCATTTCCTCTTCACCCATTTCATAAGCAGTATCCTCAATATCCATCCCATCAATATCCTCATCTATCTAGGCTTCAAATTCTTCAGCTTCCAACTCTTCCTTCTCATTAACATAGAATTTATGTTTCCCCTTCGTATCCTTAGAAGCAACCTTTGTCAGGTGTGTGGACCTACAACTTCCACTACCTTGACCTTGCTTCAATTCCTTCAAATCCTTAGATTGCATTCCCTCATTATCTTCACTGATGGTAATG
Source organism: Sequoiadendron giganteum (assembly GCA_007115665.2). Classification (NCBI taxonomy): domain Eukaryota; kingdom Viridiplantae; phylum Streptophyta; class Pinopsida; order Cupressales; family Cupressaceae; genus Sequoiadendron; species Sequoiadendron giganteum. The sequence goes on along the minus strand of CM021100.1, from coordinate 253,196,642 downwards.
ACTTCACTTTGTATATTCAACTCTTTTTTATCTTCTTAGACTTAGGTAATTCCAAGAGAAGAGGTGAATGTTTTCGCTTCTCTGGAGTCACTTTCACGAACTCAGACTCTAAGGAACTTTTAGTACTAATTTTCAAACCCATAGGGGTTGATGTATTTGAGCTTTTTGCAATAGGGGAAGGGATTTTAGTAGGGGTTAACACCATTCTATCGACAACAATGGGAGGCGATATGGGAATAGGCCCCTCTGTAGGGTTTCCATCCTCGATCGGTTCAACATTATCACCTTCATTACGGTTTTCATTATCAACTCTCACAACAAGAGGGTTTCCATGAGGGTTCAACACTAAAGAATGCTTGTACAGATCAAGCATCAAAACATGATGTAGGGGAGGGCTCACACCTTTCTCAATATTAATTTGCAGGGAGGAGAGTTAATAAAAGGGAAAATTGGTTCTTTCATTGTGCCTAATATGATTTGACAATGGAAAATGGTATGCATGCACAGTCATGTAACTCCTTTACAGTGTGAAATACCTCATCAAAAATATAATCACCAGGGCATATGGATGTGGAAGCTCAGGACGTGCATACCCATTTTGAAATTACGCTAGATTCTCTTGAGAGTGACGACTAAGGAAGAACTAAATATATCTTCACTTTACTGCATAATATTTTTTTCCTTATGGTTTGGGATTTATGCTTTTGAAGTTTATGTGTGTTTTGAATTCATGTTTCACACGATTTGGTGTACCACCAGTGTTTTTGTAGATGATAGTGTGTTTTCTATGTTCCGAAAACTTGGTAGGTTGGTCTGTTGGTGTTCAAATGACCTGCATTAGTACTTGCTCAAATTTGTGTAAAGAGTTTATTGGATACATGGTGGAGTCTTATTGTGCTCTCTAAATGATCCACATGCTGGTATGTGATCCTCCCTTGTATAGTAGTATGTCTATAATCAATTTTTTTGGGTATGAAGTGTTTATGAGCTAGAGAAAATTATCTTAAATAAAAAAAAGAGTTTAGAGAAGTCTTTTTACAAGCCATATCATTATGTTGGAGTGATCCGCACAAATTTAATTTGTCTCTCTGATATCACCTTTGGTCTAGAGTTGACACATGACAGTTTACATTCTTGTTGGGCCAACTTGACATGTTGTGTTGCTTGTGCCTAGTGTTTGGATGTGTTCTCAAATTTTGAAGATGTGTTCCATGGAAAATAGGTCCTAAATGTCTTTCAACTTGAACCACATAAGATTTATTTCTACTACAAATGATTTTGGAGCCAACTTTTTATGACTGTTGTATATCATATATTGTATGTTTTTAGCCAACAAGGAGAAATTCTTTGAAGCTTGTAGAGGATACAAATAGAATATCAAAGCTTTTGAGAAAAAGTGCGGATGTGTTGTGAATTTTTTGAGTAGGTAATGTGTGAATAAGAATCTGTAGAATCTATCTTGATAGTGAAATGTGGCAATGATCACTTATGAGATCGACAATAAGTGTATGTGAAACTACAAAGAAGCATGTTTGAATATAAATCAAAATGTGTGCTAAAGGCAATGTGTCATAGGTAGTAGAGCTTGTTGAAGATGTATGTGTGAGTTTACCAAAGGCAGTGAGTTAAAGCTAACATATAAGTTTTGAAATAATCAAGTTGTATGTTGAGGTTGTAAACCTCTATTGAAAGTGTTATATTGAGTAGGGAGTTGTAAAATATATTTGGTTAAAGACCATAAAACTGGTAAAAAATATTTTTTATTTGTGAGGCTATATTTAGATACTAGATCCAATCAACTTGCTCACCGTGGTTTTTCGCTTTTAGGATTTTCCACATAAATCCGGTGCTATGGTTGTATGCTTATGTGTTATTATAATTTTCAAGATTTATTTGGTTAATTATTGATGAATGGAAATAATTTGATTAAGTACTTATTCACCCCTGTCTTGGTACATTTGTGTGTTCAATAGATCCATTGAACTTTAATGTACATGTTAGACTCTCTCAAATCTATCATATGTGAACTAGAGGTCTCCTTTTCAACAAGCTCATTGATCTTGGAGAACACAAATTCGAACAATACCTAGTCAACCTCTATGTATTTGATGTAGTATGGAGTTACCTTCCTTTGTTTTAGAAATTATTGAAAGGGAAAAGGGGTTAGAAAATGTGTGGCTCTATTTTTAGAAACTTTCTATCATGTTGTAGATATTCAACAAGCATTTGATAAACCTGAGAGATCTCATCAAGATGATGATTCAAAATGTTAGTCCTAGAATATAAGCCACCACATACCTCACACTTTGTCATGATCAAGCTTAACTATTGTTTTGTTAGCATATAAGGGATGTAAATTCTAAAACCAGTAGTGGGAGTTGTTTCAATGGAGACATAGTCTCCTTGGTCCCACAACATTTCATATGAATTTCCTTGCGCTTAAATTTAGGGATCCTCATGCACTATTATATATTGTAACCTTGATCCCTCCAATATTAACAGGGTTTCCATGACTTTCAATTCGTTCTCTTATGGGTTAATATTATCCTTCAAATTTTCATCACTCAATTCAAACACTTTCATACATCACAAATTAACATTACATGGTTCAATTACTTTTGTACCTAAAAATTGGGTTGATTTTTCTTAGACATCATTCAAAATTATCGACACATCTTGAACACACAATACGAGCTCTTTGTCAAGGATAATGTTGTAATGATATTGGAACTCACTACCTTCTACATCATGGAGGTGTCCTCTTGTTCTTCCTCTACAACATCTTGTGACTCTAACTTTTTCCTGCTCAACTATCAAAGCTTCTTTTTTTATCTTCTCTTTAGATTTTGCCTCTATTCAATATTTCAAGTTCCATCATCTAGGGCTCTTCCTCTTTCAAAATTAACTATTTTCACTCCTTCTCCTTGGTCTCCTTTTTAGCAATTTTCAAATCTTTCCCTTTTTTTCTCTTTCATCTCATGTAGTCATAAAGTCCTCTTTTATCTAGATTTTTCCTTTCAAGATAACTCAAATATTTTTCAAAAGACATGGTTTTTATTAATTCAAGAATCCTCTTATATTAAGTGGAAAGTTTAGGGGCTTAGAATTTATAACTCTTATTTTTGTCCCATCATTTTATTGATACAAAAAATTAGCTAGGTAACAACCTTTTGTGGGAAACTTAGTTAGAGGGGGGACCTATTGCGCTAAAAAAAGTGACCTCCATATTTTAAAGAACCCGACTCTTCTATAATTGGGGTTTTGAATGAGAAAAGGAAGCACATATAAAATAAAAGGATCTAACTAGGGTGATGTGCCAAGGTCTAGATGTAAGGCACGATAGATCTATCTTGCAGATGCGATCTAAGGGCCCGTTCAACAATATGCTATGCTCGAAATAACAACCATTAAAGAGAAAGACTTGAATAATTTATTTCATGACATAAAATAATTTGCACAAAGCTCTATTGAAAAGAAAGAGTCGAAGACATGGTTCCAAATCAGTGTTCTATTCAAATCATTGAAGTTGCAAACAAACTATTCAAAAACAACATGGTATAGTGTTATCAATAGTTAAGAGACAGAAATGCCAAATTACAAGGGTACATTCTACGAGTCTTTACAATTATCTAACAACAAAAAAGGCCTGGTGTTTTCCTAATCCTCCTGTGGATATTTTGAATTAGCAATAATCAACTATTTAATCGCTACTTTTAAAATCACTTACTAACTAACTTGTAAAAACTCCTAACTCTCTTCCTTCCTTAAGAGAAGTATTATATATAGCCAAGGGCATCCACCACTTGAAAGATCATAAAAAGATATCTCATCATGAATCATAATGCTTACAACAATGATTCATCATAGCTATTGTAACAGAAAGATTGCCAAGAATGAATCCAGTCATTTGCTAGCCAGATGCGTTCCTTGGAAATAATGACAGTGATCCTGACCTACACTATGTAAACAAGTGTCGCCTCTCAGTGAAAGCAGTTAGAGAAGGTGACAGTATGGTAGCTTGTTGATTGCACCGCTTCTCTCTTTGTATGTAGCTGCACCGAAGGAACACGTGGCGACATTTCACAACCTGCAGTTCCTTCTCCTCATCCTTTGATGAGAGCTTGCGAGAAGACATGTGGCAGTGTCTTTGTTACTGACACCGCTTGAGGGGCCCACCAAAATTTTGCATGGGTGAAGGCTATGTGGCAAGTAGTTGGGGCCTGAAAGAGAAGGGAAGGGAAGCTCCCCTTTGATGACCACTTTGTGACACGTGGCGACATTTTGTCGAGAGGCTTTCAAAAATAATTGGGAGTGGTCAGAAGTGGGGCAAGAAATAAAAAATAACCTAAAGGGAGCATGGGGGTATATTAAATATCCACAAATTTTGGCGACTACCAGGGGTGTTTCACCTGCGAAATGGTGAATCCAAAATTTTTTGGTTTTGTAACCAGAGCTTTATGCATTGGGCACTGGGGTCGGAGCATAGAAAGGGAAACCTACAAAGGCAACCAATCGGCCTTAGAAGGTGTTTATATGGAGCACAAGATCTCGTGCACCTCGTGCAGGTCGATTACTTCCTTAAAAGGAAACACTACAGATATTTCAGACCCGTCCTCAAGCTGAAAAAGTAGTCGTGCGAATTGATGAGTTACACCATCAATGTCTTCAACGGTAGGAGGTTGGCTAAAAATTTGAAAAACTAATATATCCTACTTCCTCTCCTCAATATTGGCCATAATCTACTCTACGAAATCCACTAATTCATCGAGGAGAAATGGAGAGGGCAAGCCCATCTAGGTTAGTTGGGAAAACCTTGCCTGAACATTGTCCATTGTCTGCCCTAATGTAACCAAGCATTGTTGAGCATGAAGGGTGGCCTCTTGGCATCGGATAAACGCCTTTGTGACCCCAACGGCTACCTTCCAATCCTCGATCCCTGCTTATTCTAGATTTCCGCTTGGCACTATGTATAACTTACCTAGCAGCCTCTCTGCTTCAGGAAACTTTTCTCTTATGGATTGCGAGAGCTGTTCCATTGTGTCATGAACCTCTCTGCATAAATCTATTGCCTCTTCCATGAACCAGAGTGTGGGATGGAGTGTCGAGAATAAAGCCTTGACCCTCTCCCAGTAGGAAGCATATAGTTGTTGGGCCACTAAGCAGAGGTTTGTCTTTGGAGGAGGAGTTTGAATGATTATTTTCAAGAGATTAATCTTTGCATCCTTCATCCAAATCTCCTGCATTAGCCCTACAATTTGTTCTATGATGGAGGTGAGCTTCTCCTTTAAGTCATTTTGTGCGGTCAACCATCTTTCCTCAGCTTGGTTTCGGTTTGCAGACTCTTGATCCAGGGAAAGCTGAAACTTCCTGATATCTTCCTGAAATTGAGCCTGTGCACTCGCTTGGTTTGCCTCCTTTTCTCATACTATTTTCTCCAAATGAGCATGTAATTTTTGTAATTCTTAGATATTTTGTTGAACCTCTCCCTCCAACTGGGCCAACTTGTCGAATAATTCCTTGTTTCGTTGTCACAACTCAGCTATCTGATTGGACTCTTGGGATTGTAATTTCTTGAGCTCCCTTTGTAAGCTAGCCCTTTCTACCTACATATTTTGTGCAAGGTGTACCTTTTCTGTTTCTTGTGATTTGTCCTTGCCTAACATGACTTCTAGCCTTGCCTTGACGGCCTTGAGCTCCTCCTCTATCTTCTTCAATTTTGACCAGACTTAAGAAATTCAGTAGTCACTACCCATTACATCTCCTCCAGTAGCTCGAATTTATCCTATGGTTGGGAAACACGCAAATCCAGTCTGATGGCATGGATTTCGTAGTCATCAGGTTGTATTTATCCCTATGATTTGACAACATTTGGATGTAGGGTTGTGAAATGAAATGATTGTTGAGCCTCGTCATAAACTGTCTAGACTTTAGGCTCTACTGGCCTCTTCACATCATTTTCTCTTTGCTTATGGAGTCAAAGAGCTCGAGCCTGTTTTGTTGAATCGATTTGAGACAAGAATTGAGCTAGTGATCTGATGCACTCACTTGCAAAGGGTGCACCAGGAGGGACAGTGAAAGGGAAAGAAAGGAAAGTGACTTTAGATGTTTTCTTCTTCGGAAGGGAAACCATGAGCAGAGAGAAGGAAGGAATTCTCCAAATCCTAGGTGAGGAAGGCATGGAGGGGCTGAAGGGGAATGGTGGTGGAAATGGAGATGCATCGAGCTTTGACGACTGCGAAATATGAGTCAAAATTGACTCAGATGATGCAATAGAGACAACACCCTCAAAGATCAATGGGGCGAAAGACATGAATGTGGATGAGGAGGAAAATGGGGATGTCAAAGGGGTTCAGACCAACGATCGAGTAGTGAAAACCATTTGTCCAATATGAGAAAACTGGGAGAAACCTCCTGTAGCCATTGCAAAGGGGACAAAGAAAGATAGGCTCATACTTGGGGTGGGGGGCACAGAAAGCACTATGGAAGAAACAAGAGACTATGAGCTGAGAAGAGAGGGAGAGAGAGATACCTGAGATGTCGATCTATCTTCGACCCTTGGTTGATCACAACCTCATGCATACCACCTCTGATAACGGTATTAGTGCACTGTCTTTTTCTAGGCGGAGGGTTCTCCAAATCCACCACCTTCATCAATTGTTGCGTCACTTTGGGCTTACTCGCAGTCACGAGTCGGGATTGTCAGGACTCTGATTGTGAGGTATTCATTCACACACTCCTAATAGTAGTGCTAGGCTGCATCATCGCTTTGTGTTTCTGCTTTCCCTTGTCGGAGCGTGGCGGGGCATCCTCAGGGTCGAGCTCTAATGCGTCACTTGTGTTGGAATCTGAATGTTCTTGGTTCCAGAGGGTATCAAATTTATCATCGATGTTAAACACTGATGAATGTTGGAAAGGGTCGATGGTGTTATTGATCTCCTAGTGGTAGATCCAGAAATCCTAAATCTTCTACAGTTTCCAACCTTGTTTCCTTTCCAAGCTATTTTGGAGGGTAGTACCTATGTGTTTATTTTCATCTACCTTCCCCTTGACAAGATAGAAACCGAGCCATGATAGGCTCCGATTATCTATTGGCATCTATGCTAAGTTCACCCAAATTCGGTTGATATCTTCAGGTGGATCTCACCATGCTTCCTAGTAGGGTCGAGGTCTATGCTTTACCTTAATAAATGTGTCACCCAAATCATCTTTGGGGTTGTAGTCCCATTTATCACAAATAAGAACCAACTTGAGGTGTTCTAGCTTAGCCTCAAGTAGCTTTGCTGACCTTTTCTTCACCATGATCACTGTTTTTGTAGCTCATAGGGCATTAAAAAAACCCTTGCTTCTTCTTCAGGTCAGAGAAAAAGTTCCATTCCATAATAGCCATTTGTCAGAAGACCTAGAGGGCTAATACCCGATCGGTGATGAATGCGGGGAGTTAGATCTACTCTTCGCAAAAACTATGAACTCAGACACATGTGAATTCTTCACCAAGGAACCAATCACATTTTGGGAATAGGGATTGCATCCAGCTAGTCTGATCATCCGACATACGATAGTAGTCACTATCCTCACCAAGATCACGCAAAATTGGGTTCAAGAATTCTTCTAAAAATGTATAATAATCATAGGTGGAATAGAGGATGGGAGTCCATACCAAAACCAACTTCCGATGCCTATTCTCATCGAACACTGACAACTCCATTTTTTCCCTAAAGAAATCAGGATTTTGATGTAGAAACATATAGGAAAGAAGAGAAGGATACCTAAACTTATTCGCTAATTTATTTTTTCATATCTTTGATAATCATTTCTATGAAATCATACCAGAAAGATTCCTTCTATCTCTTGAGTTGGTGAGATTCAGACACAATCTCATCATCATCTAGGCCGAACACAAAAACCATCATGGAGAAGGCATCCTTCATGTCTGCCTATTCATAATCAACACGATGATTCAAAATTTTCAATGGTGACTTGCTATCCTAGGACCTTCCGGTCTCAATATTATAAAACTCAAGGGCATTTTTCCTAGTCCTCTAGAATTTAGAACCCTTTCTCTGGCTAAATTGCTCCATTGGTCGTTCTCTAGTCCCATATCGGGAATGTACAATATGTGCCTGAGAGCCTCTGTGGTTAGCACAACTCTTAGCCTCATTCCTTCAATGGTGTCAGTTGCCGAATTGAAGCGTCAAATACTTTCATGAATTATCTTTGGGCAGTGGTGCACATAAGGGACCATATATTGGGGGATTCTATAGTGCCATTGCGTGAATGGTAGTTGATTTTCATGGGATTTCTTCATCCTAGCGAAAGTAGCTTCCCTAAGGCCCTTAGGGTTAGTCTTGAGCTCAAGGTCATAGATGTTATCCCACTCCTCCTTTACTATGTTAGCATCTCTAAGTGGACCCTTCTTTGTTGGTCATGTGCGAGACCATTCTGGTTTTTCTAGGATTCTAGGCGTAGCATAAGATTTATGCTCCTAAAAAATGTTGACCACAGGTGCGGTGATTATCGCTTTGGCAAAGCTTTGAGATGCTTCACCAAGCTCATTCATCTGCGGGTTCTGGGCTACTTCGGGGAAAACGGATGCCATTTTTCCTCTAAACTTCTAAAAAATTGCTACTTGATTCTTTGCAACTCTGCACTTTGATAATTCCTTGCACAATTCTTGTATCAAAAAATCTTTCTTTGCTTTAAAACCAACACATGCAATAGTTAGCTTTTTTGTCCCTCTTCAAGTGGTAGATGTCAGGTTTTTTTTTACATTAAATCAGGCATGTACTGTCAACCTTTCGGTTTGTGCAAAGAAAACTACTTGCCATTTTGAAATGACAAGTATTCATAATAACCCTAGGTAATTACAACCCATAGCACGATTTTTCTTGGTCGGTGATTTGAAGGTAGGACAAGCATCATATGTCATGGTAATTAATACCCCAAACATAATGATTATGCCAAAGTATGCAATAAGCTTCAAATAGATCTGCATCTTTTCTTGGGCAGTGAGGAACACCTAGCAAGACGATACCTCATCATCTAGCTGAAAAGGCTACCGCCAATACTGCCAGTAGCTTGTGCTAATTAATTAGATTTCCTTTATTTTGTCTGCATCAAATTATACCTGCAAACACAACTTGGTGAGAGTTTCGAATGAGCCTTGGTGCAATATTCGAGGAGGTATCCGATTAACCTCATGCTTATGGTATGTGAACTACCGCACTTATCCCTGTTCTTTCAATAAATAGGCATGTAGTCAGTAGCAGAATCATACTTAGTAACTTAGTAGAATCGGTATTACGTGATTGGTTTAGCCTTTGGTAATTGTGGTCTGCTTGGTATTTGTGTAGAGTTTGGGTTTAGGCTCTATGTATAGGTTTTCTTCCTAGACAGTCGTATAGTAGCTGATGCCATGGATACCCCAATCAGGCTGACCTCTCATAAACTGCAAATGGACTTTCTTGGTGAAATCTCAAGCAGGTGTCTAAGGAGGATGATGAAGAATAAACATTATTTGGTCATCGTAGCTATGAAATAGGTCCTGGGCTGAGATTTCCTTGAATGGGTGATCCCACAATACTGGTTTACAATTTTTGGGCAAATTGGACACTAAACTGATTTTTTAAACTAAATCTTCACTTTCAGGCTCCTATAGCGGCTAAACCGTGAGGAATTTTAAGATGATGCAAACTAGTGATTTTTGACATTTTATCTATAGATTCTAAATATATTTTTGTCAAAAAATTTGGAATCAGATTGCACTTCTTTTTCCATCTCCTTTGAAAACTAGTTTTTTCTAAAAACAACATTTTTACGAAGTGACGCTCACTGTATACAACATAATTTTTTTTGTATGAAGGATCAAATTCAAATTTTTTCGAATTTAGATTTGTAACTATGATATATATCACTTTCATTTGGTTTTATACTATTTTATCAAATATTTTTTCCTTAATCAAGTTTTGAAGTTAGACCAATTACAATTCAGACATAGGCAGACCGTATACAACATAACTTTTTCTGTATGTATCGAAATTCAATTTTTTTTTTTAATGGATCAAGGAAATAAATACCCAACCTGAATATATTATTTAATTTTTATTTTTTTTGTTAATATGCTATTTTTCCACATGTGCAGAATAGAGAGCTTGATTTTTGATGAAAAACCTATGTTTAATAAAACTAAAAAAACAAATACATAATAAAACCAAAACATATTAAAATTATATTCATCGGATAGCTGGTTCCGAGGACTACCATGATCATTTAAAATTTTAATATGTTTTGGTTTTTCAAAGGTAAATCAAAAGTGATTTTTTATTATGATTTACCTTTTGATTTTTTACCTCTTCAATTGGAATCCTTAAAATGAAACTTTTTAAGGCTTAAATCATTATATTTTCTAAAAATATGTGATTTTAGCAAAAATTAGAATCTCCTAGAAATTGTAAGCCAACTTTGTGGGATCACCCAAATATGAAGATAAGTATAGAGTAAATATTGATGTTTTCTCTCATTTTGTGGCATCACTACTTGATATTCAAGTCCCTAAGCCACTTATCATCTGCTTGGTGATGGAAATATTCCCGAAGAAGTACCCGAACGGCCTTGGGGAGGTGGTGGAAAATGTAACATTTGATGGAGGGATTCCAACTTTGGGTAACCTTCATAGGTTAATTGAAGAGGACACGGTTGTCCTGTGGTTGTCATTCTTGAGCAAATTTCACCTTTAGTCATGAGAAGTCCATCATCAAAAGGTTACCCATGCATGCCACTTTCTATTTCGGATGTACAATGTGGTGCCATTTTACGATATTAAGTGGTACACTGAATTTAGGAACCTAGTGTTCCCACTTGCCGTCGCTTCTTCTGATGTTGTTGCTGTTGTAGCTAACGATGAGGTGGTGCTAGATGATTCTACTGCTACTTCTGCTCAAGACTGAAAATTCTCTCTTTCCTTCTTAATGTCGACACTTCGTTAGTCTTTTTGTATATAGCTTGGAAAAGGATTTATAGCACATATATATAAGTATATAATCCTCTGAAAGTGTGGCCTCTAAGCCATTTTTCTATTGTATTTTTTGAAGTATATAAATATAATGGAGATGTAGTTTATATTTAACATCTTTGCCTTGCTGCATAATTTTCATTTCTTCAAGTACTTGTGTTATTTTTTGTATCATAATGTGAGTCCTTTCTATATAATGGATTAGGAAGACTGATCGAACAAAAAGAACAAAGATAAAAATAATCACCATAATTACATATTTACATGGTAGAATCATATAATTGAACTATATAGAATTTAAAGTGAATTCCCCTTATGGGAACCCTTGATACTTCTGTTTCTATGCTCTTTTATTCGAACACCTTGTGTTGCTTGAATCATTACAAGCGAACCCTTCTTACCGTCATATTTCTCATGCCGGTTAGTTCTTGATTCATGTTGATTGAATTTTATCACCATTCCCTTACCATCTAGCCCCTGATCTAAACAACTATCTCGTAGAGAAAACACACTTGCTCCTACTACGCCGATTGATTCCATAAAGGGTGGTGGGTGGTGATTTCTTACTGGCGTTTGGTTTAGATCCTTGAAATTGATACATAGGAAAATATCTTCATTCTCCTTTCGGACTGGAATGAGGCCAAAAATCCAAATGCTAGGCTCGATTGAGTAGGAAACTCACTTCGAGACTAGCTTTTCTGACCTTTATAGGTTCATTGAATTTTTAATCCTGAGATTCGATAACCTTTTAGTTTGGCATGCTGATTCAATCTCTCTTTTTGGTTGAAATGCAGACTGGACGATGTCAGAATCATATTTTTTGAATTTATCATCTGACCAAGCCAACAATTGCTCATTTTCTTTTGAAAAATGTATGCACCCTTCTTTACCTTGATGTGGGACGCTCCTTTGGACTTTAAGATTATTTTCCTTTCTGATTTGACCATTTGTATAATCACCTTCATTTTTTACGAACTTCCTCTTATTATTTCTAGTATTGCCAAAAGGGGAACTTTCAGAAGTGACCAAATTCTTTGGAAGTTCATGGAGTTCTTATTGCGTGTCTTATCTGCCCTTGTTTTCAGTTACCCCTGCTTGGAATTGGTTGGTAACTTCTCCTATTTGCGAACTGATCAAGGTGATGTTTTCACCACTGTCGAATACTTGCCAACTCTTTCCATCATCTAGTTTTGTGAGTTTGAGTACCATTCCCTTGAAGCATTGGTTGTACATTGGGTCGGGTACTAGTTTTGATTGGGATCCAGTTTTGACCAAGCTTTTTATATCATCATTTTGTTCTTGAGGAATGACTTGAATATTGAAAGTTCCAAAGCTCTTAATCAGGTCCTAGACCTTTTCTTCGAATGATCTCGTACACCATCCTTTTCAGTATTGATATTCTAAACTTGATTGTTGATTAGTTCGGAAATCCCAAGCCAATCCGTTTGCTTGATGTCTATTTGCTCTGTCGGGCTCAAATTTAATACAAGGCCTTCACATTTAGCCTTGCTGCTGGAATAGGAAAAATGGGGTCGAAGGGACATTATTGTATCCTTGCTACTTTGGGAAGTCAAGTATACTTTAGCTTTTGTATCAATCTCACACTTTGCACTATTAGAATGTAGCAACCATAGTTCGGTTGCTGAAAAACCTTTGGGTTTTCTGCCACCTTCGGGATTACTTGATCCTCATCATAAATGACATAAGTTCCTAGTCCAATGGCATGATAATTTCCGAAAGGATCTTTGTCAATGAACTCGCTTAGGAGAACCTCCTGATTGATCCAATATTCGGTGATTTCTTCATCTTCTAGAAGCTTCGTGTAGTACATCTCCTCCTTGGTTATGGAAGTTTGAGCCAATTCAAAGACTGTCCTTGCTTCGTCTACAACATGTTTGGGATGCAAAGGTTCGAACTCCAGTTTCATTTTGGATCCATGCTTGATCCTCATAATTAGGTGTGACCAATCCAAAGAAAGGTATCCACCTAGCATAGAAGTGAGTTCTCTAGATAGGCATAGATCGAATATTGGAGGGATATCAATGATCATGGTATCCTGCTTGACTATGATATTTGGGCAGATAAACATGGTTAATGGAAGGTCCTTAATGATCCCCACAATATTGACCATATTCCCATCCAGTTGCATGACTCCCTTATTCAAAGGTTCATAGCTTAATCCCAGGGCTTCAACTATTAGCCTAGGCATGACTATGGTGTTGGCACTAGAGTCAATCATGAAATTATGCAGTAATTTCTTACCCACAATAAGGGTTAAGAGAAATGACCTCAGCTTTGGTTTTTCTTTACCAACTTTGAATGTCGATTCTTCTTCTAGATCTTTATTAGGGGCTTCTTTTGCAATATTCACAAGAATTTTGGTTGGTTGCAATAGTTTAGTAGTTTCCCTCTGAAGTGATTGCTCCTTTGGTTCTACGATCGGGTCTTCTTGAAGAGCCCTTTGTAGCAGTGTATTTTGTTTCGGTATAGCTATAATTTCCCACCAGGAAACATTAGCGAATAATTTTTCTAACTACTCTACCACATCCAATGGTGGAAGACTTTGATTCTTTTGCTCCTTAGTTCTAGTTGTTATGGTCTTCTTTTACGAAGGGCTTTGTGGTACCGCTGCAGGGGCACTAGTCGGGCGGTCGAGACTATTTTCAGGTTGGAGACTAACCAATTGCGGGATGACTGTTTCATCCATGAATTTCCCTTCAGAGCACATGTTGTAATCAAATCGCACTTGTGAGGTTTCAGAAGTGGATGCTTCAAATGTGAACATCGCTTCCTCTCTTTCCATCCATGAGAAGAGGGCGTGGTTTGGAGCTATGTCAGTCTCTTGTTCTAGAGAAATCCCTTGCATTTAAGCGGTGAGTACTGCATTTTCCATTTGTGGAGAAGTATATGCATAGTACCCACCATCCGATATTGTGCCTTGACTATGCTGTTTTGCCATCTTCTGTTGTAGATTTTCTTGTGGGCAATTTTGCTCCATATGTGAATCATTGCAAGGAAAACACCAGGGGTTACCATCATCTATCAAATTGTTTTTCCCTATAGTCAACTCTTTATTAGAACTTAGGTTGGCATTTTGCAACGGAATGGGTACCAATACTATTTGACTTGTCGTAGGCACTTGAAAATTTTGGTGGACACCTCCTTGGAATTGGTTTTGTTGGTAAGAGGGATTTTCGCCCTGATAATTTTGATAGGCCAGCTTTGGAGGAGTAGCCTGGTTGCGTTTGATGATAGTTATCTCATTGGCCATAGCTCGCAACATTTCCTTTATGTCGCTCATCTCATCTTTTGATGAACCAGTTGTGACATTCTGTGGTGTGCTTGCGTATGTGTACATAGATTGCGGAGGAGCAACCAGTGCGGTCGTCGGTGTTGCTTGGGAATGAGCTGGCATTTTAGGGAATATAGGCATGATGGGCTGAGGTGACAACTTTCCAGCATTGATCAAATTTTTCTCTACTTTGATCGCAACACTATATGCACCTGGTAGAGTGGTTTCACCAAGTGACTAGATCATCATTGAGATATCAGTGTTGATGGACTTTAGGTAAAACATGAATGCCAAATCGGGTGGCAAGCACTTTGCAGATTGAATTCTTTGCCAAGCTATGTGGAATCGAGTGTTGAAGTCAGTTAGGGCCTCATATGGAGCTCATTTGATGATCTCTAGCTGGTGATATTAGGAAGACCTATCTCCATCGTTCAAGTTCATCTTTCATAAAAAGGATCTCCAAGTTGATTTTTTTTCTCTGAAAGAAGCTACGAGTAACCTCAGTGCTACATTCTGATCTATAACTCCATGCACCAAACATACATCTGTCACATCTTGTAGATGTTCAGATGGTGTTCTTGATCTATCTCCGATGAACTTATGGATAGATTTGAGAGCAGAGATTAGGATGGGGGCCCAAACGGCTAGCGCTACAGGTGTTCTAAGAGGACTTCTGGTGTCCCATGCCACATAATTTTGGGTTCTAGTTGGTGCCAACCCTAATAGTGGTACTAACAAACCAAGGTTGTTAACTGTTTGAGATCTTGTGATAGGTCAATGGCTCATATACTTGCTTAAGGCTTAAGTACATTTCACGGTCCCACTGGGCGTGCCAGGAAAAAATAAACTATTCATACCAAAAATTGGCAAGGTAACAACCTTTTGTGGGAAACTCAGTTAAAGGGGGGACCTATTGCGCTAAACTAAGTGACCTCCATATTTTAAAGAAGTCAGCTCTTCTATAGCTGGGGTTTTGAATGGGAAAAGGAAGCATATATAAAACTAAAGGATCTAACTAGGGCGATGTGCCAAGGTTTAGATGTAAGGCATGATAGATCTATCTTACAGATGCGATCTAAGGGCCTATTCAACAATCTAATATGCTTGAAATAACAACCATTAAAG
>CM021100.1:253056591-253179451 GCA_007115665.2 Sequoiadendron giganteum | reverse complement strand
CAATGCTGGCATTCCTCTTTCTTTAAACCCACTTGCTTCCACGTACAATCTTCTTTTTGAAAAGAGTTCTTCAAGGGACAGGACGCCAGTTCTGAGTGTATTTTATCCCTGAACACTGCCATGAAAATGCAAATGCTGGATAGACACACGTCAACTGTGGCCCCGTCATTCTATCCTGACATCATATTCAGGCCACCAATATAATGTGCATTACGGAGAATATACCTGTGAAGATAGATAAAGAGAAAAAAAGTCCTTTCGTAGTCCAGGATTCCAAGAAAGGAACATGTTAGGTAATCAATTAAAAAACAGTGAAAGCTTTATCATCTGTCAACTGGCCCACAGCATTACATATGCTTTTGCAGCTGGTGAAAAGCGGACATATGTGCCGGCCATGGTTGTGTTGGGAGACTCGTCAGCAGGTGCAGGAAATAGTAATTGTATCTCTCCTCTTTCCCCCGTCCAACTGGTCGCTTTACCAGTGGCCGCACTGCTTTTGACTTCGTGGGTTTTTTTATCTCATTTTCTCTTTAGATACAACAATCCAGTTTTCTTGATTATACAAGAGTATTACGAAACTATTGTCTATCCAGTTTTACATGAATGTACCTTCCAAATCACAATACATGGTCAAAGGTGCATTTTTCAGGGGGGCGTTCATCTAGGGAACATATATGCAGTTCCTAGCTAATTGGAAATAAAAAATCTTTTGTATTTTGATTTTCAATTAATTAATTAATAAATATAATGAATGTACATTTTGGAGATTAGATAATCAACGGTCTCTTGGAGCTGGACAGACGTTTCCTTATATTACTATGTGCATGGATTGTGGTTGTAGCTAACTTAAGCTGAATAGACATTTCCATATATTATTATGTGCATTGATTGTGGTTGTAGCTATCTTACTTGGACGTCTCCATCCATATGATGGAATGAGAAAGACTTGTAAAACTTATACGTAAAGATGGCTACAGAAAACACCAAATCAGAATGGAAGAATGTGTTAATTTTCAAATGTGAAAGGTGTGGATTCAATCCAAAGAGCTTGGAGTGCATTCCACAGAACTCAAAGTGCATTCAAGGTACAATGTTCTGATAGGAAATTTGTGAAATTTTAGACATTTCTTGGTTGACTATGGCAAGCCTATCATAGTATAAGGCTTAATAAGTAGATTAGGTTAAAAATAAAACTTGAAACGTAAATAAATAAATAAAAATTATTTAATTTTAATGAATGAATGTAATTTGATATGGTGTTATAATTTGAATGTTTTGGGCTTAGAAATAAAAAATAACAATTATTTATTTGTTAGGGATTAGAATTTTTTATTTTTTTTGTTCGGTATCATGGAAATGCCATTTAATTGGAGATTTGATTTGGTAATTTATAATTTTTTTATTTTTTGTTTGCTTCTAGCTCTTTTATTTATTTGTATATCTAAAAAAAAATTATATTTAAGAATGTCATGGGAGGATTGTTGTTAGTGTTGGTAGTGGACATGTTCTCCTTTGTAAATAAATTTGAGATTATATTATGAAATAATGACATTGTCTCATTGTTAACAAAGAAATTATGGTGGTATGACCTTTAATGGCTAGGAGAACCTATCCAAGTCAAAAGACACTAGAGCGTCACATTGCCCTAATGTGGAATCCAAGAGCATGAGCAGACACTGGTATATGCAATATGATAGATGTCTAGTGTTGATGAAGATGAACCAGCATGTGACATGTAGCCTAGAATGCGGGGAGGGCAATGTGTAAATAAAAAAGTGAGTACAAAAACCAATTAAACATTCATGTTAATCAACATAACTCATACAAGCATCAACACTCAATTAAGACAAAAAGAAACAAACATACTTAAAGCATGCAATATACTCTCACCCATGTCTCCTTGATGCACCTTGCTATGGTGGATATATCCAAGGATTTATATTAGATAGAGTAAAATATTAGATTCTCACAACGACAACATAACAATGCTTCCAAGAGTTGTTGCTCAAATAGTTTAGATTGCATCTAATTTATAGATTATTGGATGAGAGAATTGAAGGCTAAGATGGATTGGAGATATCAAGGGCTTTCATGATTTGATAGGATATAGGGCAGGAGAAGAGGACAAGTGTCATGCAAGGAATGAAAGCAAAAGGTTCTCCCAATATTCAAGGAGAATCAAGGGTGATGGATGTGCCTTAGATAAAGTGAATGGAAAGGATTTAAAGATCTCATTTATACCTCAATTAATCCAAGTGCACAAGTGTTATGACATGCTTACCGACTTTGAGACTTTAACCAATGAAGTCTTAGTGAACACAGTTGATAGACATGTGAAAATGATTAGGGACTTAATTACATTGATTTAATTGGTTAATACAAAGTGCACAAAATAGGGAAATTAAATAAATATAGCTATTTATTTAATTTTTCGATGGGATGCAATGAGCATAGGTAAATAAATATTTAGATCTAAGGTATACTATAGAAGAAGGGGATTAAATTGATTGAATTCTAATAATAGAATAAAAATAATAATAATGAATACTTAATGAGTACACAAATTTGGTTAATTAAAAAAATAAATTAGTTAGTTGATTTTGGAAGAAAATTCATATAATTAATCTAATTAAAATAGTTAATTATAGATGAAATAATAAATTATGAGCTAAAATGATAATATGCAAATTTCAAGTGTCTATATGTGTTACTCTTTGAAATAATACTAAAAAAGTGATTTTAAATAAGTAAAATATGGTAGTTGTAGATAAGAAATAGGTGTCATGATGCCTTACTTGATAAATTTTTTGGGTGGAAATATTATGCCCCCTTTAGAGGTTATGTGGGAAAAATAAAACATGGCTGAGCTCCGGAGAGAAGAAAATGAGGGAAAAATATATAATATATAAAAAAAGAGGATGAAAAAATTAAAAACTAAATGAAAATAAATTATAAATGAAGAAATTGGTGTAAAATGGTGATTAGGTCGTGAAACTATAGAATTGAGGGTAAAGATGAGTCATTTCCACCTTATCATATAGAAATTTAGAGAGAAAGGAAGAAGAGGAGTAGAAGAAAAATGGAGTGCATGCTAGTCCACTAGAATTATGTAGGAACATAGGTGAGCTATTATATGTGTCTAATAGGAAGGGGGCTAGTAGTAAGTACACAAAATTATATCATTTAGAGAACATAGAGGTAATAAATGCAAGCTAGAAGTTGGGTATGAAATGGATTCACGAAATTATGAAAATCATGATTTGTTGGATGAGGATGTAGAGAAATTTGATGTAATTGCAAAGAGTTGTAGTGGATGTGATACAAAGGAGTGCGTACACAAAAATGAAGTGAATTTATGAAAAGAACAATATATGCATGAATAAGAAGATGAACAAGATGAAATAATGGATGTGTTGATAAAATGAAAAATACATGAGAGAAGGGAGTGATACATATAAGAACATATATGTTACATAAAGCAATAGATCCACAATATATGGTGGTAGATGCACAAGTAATGTACCACATGGTTATGGAGAAATTTAACAAAGTGACTTATATGTTGTTTGGATGAAATTTAGTGAAACTCAAGCTATTGATGGCATGAGAGTGATGTTTTTCTATATGATACAAGAGGGTTCTCCCCTCTACCCACTAACTCAAAACAAAAAATAGATTCATAGGGAAAACTCTGCCTCAACAATAAAACACTGATTGCAAACAAACTTGGATTTTATTGACTCAATTAAAAATTATAAATAGTTGGCCTTCCATGGACTCCTTCATTCTGTTAGAACCCAAATTTTCATAAAAAATTCTAAGGGGTTTTACCTGTTTGAACCCATTATTTTCCTACCTTTTTCATAAAAAATCATTTCATCCCCTCATCCAAAGTGCTAAAAAACCTAATATCTTATACCGCTACCTTATCATCCATCCTTCTTGGCCGATACCATTTACCTCTATGCCGCGGCCTTTTCCAAACTGGCTCGCGCGGTATGGTGGTGACGGTTAAGCATAGTCATGATAACTGTTACTGCTACATCACAGACAATCCTCAAACAGACTGTTGTGGCATGGTAAACAGTTAGCCAGGTCAGTGTAAGCAGTGAGGTGATAGTCAAGGCAGCCACCGCGATACCGCCAATGGTCAAAATAGTGACTGCGGTGGCACGGTTAACAAAGACAACCGACGAGGTGGCGGTCAATGAACGGTCACTGCGGTACCACCACCGGTCAGAATGGAGACCATGGTAGCGTGGTGGACATGGGGATAACAATGAGGTTGACGGTCACAGTGGATTATCGTGGTACCGGTGGCAGTCATCATAATGATTGCGGTGGCACGATGGATGGCGAAGGAAACAACAATTGTTACTGTTGTACTGCTAGCAGTCGGATCAGAGACCACAGTAAGGCGGTTAATGGTGAAAGATGCAATCAAAGTCAAACATCACCACACCGTGGGAGGACATAATGTTGACCATGGTAGAGCGGTACGAATAAAGGAAGCTACAGAGAAAGCAAAAATTAAAGAGCGGGTATAATGTAAAATAAAATAAAGGCGGACTATAGTTTAAAATATTTAATATGTCGATGAGGCAACTTAATTAAATATTTTAATTTCTGTCAATGAATTCAAATGGTTGTAATAGGAAAGTGAAGGGTCATGACCCTTGGTATGTAATGTATAAATAATTTGAAAAATCAGTAAAACATCGGAGGACAGGAGTTAGAGTAGTAAGTAGATTTTTGCAAAAGATGAGAACTGGGAAAATGGAAATAACGTACAGTCTTTTCTAAAGCAAAGCAATGGAGAAAATATTTTAACTGGTGAATTATTTTTGGTGTTCAGTTGTTGTGTGTATTAATTCATATTCTTTATTTGGTTGTCTCCAACTTGAGGTCTTTTTGTCATTTAAATCAGTGTATGAAGTATATTTCTGATTTTTCAAAATGTATTCCCATTTTGTGTGATTTAATTGATTGGTGTCTGCAAGTAAGAATTAAATTCTTTCAATAAGTCACCATGATTTAAGGATTTCTTTTGGATAGTTAAAGAAGAAGGAGGTGAAGAAACATTCCAGCACAATTTATGCAAGTCATAAATTTAGTGAAGTTTTATACCAATCATAGAACTTTCAAAGTGCCTAACAACTAGAGTTAAGCCAAAGAGGGAAACACATATCATCTTAATTTTTGACTCCATTGCCCATGTGGATAGAAGGCGCTGATCTATCACAACCCAGATAACAGATTTCATATAAAATAACATTTTCAAATCCTTTATTTTGTGCAGTAGGAGTAGGTGTAGTGATTTTATCTATCCACTTCTAGTTGCCATTGTGGGTAGATTGTTTGAGAAGGAAATATATTTTAAATCTGCATTATTCACATAGGTGCACCTGCCTAGGTTTAGTAGAGCCTGAAGAGCAGAAGGTTTAATTATGTTAATTGGCCTTATACGTTAGCCAAAAATGTTGTGAGAGCTTGGAAACCTCTTGTGGTTCAAACCTGCATTTTTGAGACCCAACAGTTTGGCGACTCTGTTGGGGACTATACTCAGGAAAGTTTTTTCAGCCTATCCATTTATAGAGTCAACAAAAGTTTTACATTTTTTTTTGGAGATTTTGTTGGGGCAAACCAAATGTAGTTTCAAAATCCTTTCCATTTTCCTACTTGTGGGAAAAGTAGGTGGCGAATTTGTTTCAATTTGATAAATAATGCATAGATATTATGGAACAGTAACACTTGATCAATTTTCTTGTCAAGATGGCAGAAGAAGTGTGGGGGGAGTAGTCAATAAGAGAGTTGAAGGAATTGAAACAAAAAAGGCTGCAATTGGACCAACAAATGCTATGATTGAATCAAGGATTGCTACAATTGGGAGTTAAACGTGTCTTAGATGCATCTAAATACACAAATGCCAATAGATCTTGGACACCACAAGTGCCACCTGAGAACTTCGACAATGAAGGTAATATGCTCTATTCACAACAGAACATTTATGCATCTCAGTCATCACATCAAATGAATATTTATCCTATCCTTCCTAGAAAAATATATGTAAGCTATCAAAATCAACACCTTGAGGAGGAGGAGGATGAATATGCACATACTCAAAGCCACGACTCCATCACATAATCAAAATATGGATTTTCTCCCTTAGATTCATTTTTTGACATAAAGAGATATAAGGGAGAAGATGTAAACTCTCTATACAACAGGATGACAAACATCTATATGCAATTACTTGCTCATTGTAGGCCTACAAGACCCATGTTTGTTGCACAATTTCTAAGAGTATCAGAGCCTGAATCAATTTATTGGTCAGAGTCATCAAAACAATGTGCCTTTGATGTAGTGAATAAACTTATTGATTCCATACTTGGGACAAGGTATATGGATACTAGCAACCATAAATCTAATAGTGATATCATGGATGATCAAACAATGCAACTAATAAAGGAAGTATGTGCTACTGGGATTTCTAATGACAATTTTTCAGATTTGGAAGATGGTTATGATATGGAGGATCAATCATACATCCTGGATGAGGACTACAATGATCAATACCATGGTGACACAATTAATCATAAAGAAGAATTCATGGGAGATAGTTCTTATGAGGACCAAGATGATGAAAATATAGCATAAAATATGGAAGAAATATGTTCACTCAACAGTGAGCAGGTTTCGGATTTGTTAACTCTTGAATACCAGAGATGTGCACATAAAGATGGTTCTAATGTTTTGGGTCGAGCATAAATTTTCTTTGATAGTGAGAGTATTATGTGTAATGATTAATATGATTCTGCATTTCTCAAAGTGATGAAGAGATATTTGAAGCTGATCAAGAATTCATTTATGTCCAAGAAGAGGTATGTGACTTGAACATTTTTTGTCTACAAGAGGAGGATATTGGTTTGCATATCATTGATGGTGAGTATTCAAAATTTATTGATTCAAATATATGTAAGGATGATTATATGGATTAGATTTATGTGTCATTACCAACTGGTGATAGGAAAGAAATGTAAAGTATTTTTGATTTGATTTTTTCAAAAGATGTTGATGAGATAGGATTTTTAGACTTCCAAGATAAGCATTCAAATTTTCAAGTCCCAGTGCAACTGCGGGATCATTCAGTGGTATATGATAATGAGAAAAATTATGTGTGTCCCATTGAATTTGGATACACTTTGTATGCTGAAGGTGATAAAGACTTGTCATATGATGATAGGAATTATGAGTTGCAGAGTGGTGAAAGGAACGTGAGTCAAGGTGAACACAATGATTTCCTGAAGGTTTTCAATGATAGTGCATGTAATAGGGTAGTTGGAATGGATAGCTTCAAAAGAAACCTGATGAGCTCAAATCAGAATAAAGTCTATGACTGAGGAAAGTATAGGCTTTTCTTTTGGGTGGCCTAGCGCCATCCTTTATGGTTTGAATTTTAAACCATAGCAGATACAGAGGATTAAGGATTTCCAATGCATGGACAATTCTTAAATAAACCTTTTAAATATTCTTTTCCATGCACAGTAGCTTAGGAATTTTGAAGGGTCTAGGTTTGCCAGTACATGGACATTCTCAGAAGTTCTCTTATTGAAAACATTGTTTTCTTTCCATGTATATTAGTGTAGGGTCATTTCCATCTTCCATCCTTCATTTTCCATCTTCCATTTCCCATCCCCTTCACCATTTCATTCCCTCTATCTTCCATTTTCTTCATTTTTTCACATCCTTTGTTGTCTTGGTCTGCTCTCCCAGTGAAATTTTGGATTCTTGCATTTGCAAATCACTCATCCCCAATAGGAGCCACTGTTAGAACCCAAATTTTCATAAAAACTTCTAAGGGGTTTTACCTGTTTGAAACCATTATTTTCCTACCTTTTCATAAAAAATCATTTCATCCCCTCATCCAAAGTGCTAAAACACCTTATATCTTATACCACTGCCTTATCATCCATCCTTCTTGGCCGATACCATTTACCTCTATACCACGGCCTTTTATAGAGTGGCTTGCAGTATGGCGGTGGCGATTAAGCATAGTCATGATAACTGTTACCGCTACACTGTAGACAATCCTCAAATAGACTGCGGTGGTCTGGTAAATAGTCAGCCAAGTCAGTGTATGTTGCGAGGCAAAAGTCAAGGTAGCGACCACGATACCACCAATGGTCAGAGTAGTGACCGTGGTGGTGTGGTGAATAGAGACAACCGACGAGGTGGTGGTCAATGAACGGTCACTGCGGTATTGCCATTGGTCAGAATGGAGACCGCAGTAGCGTGGTGGATGTGGGGACAATGGCGATGCTGACAGTTACAATGGATTACCACAGTAACACTAGCAGTCATCACAGTGACTGCGGTGGTGCGGTGGATGGTGAAGGGAACAACAATTGTTACCATTGTACTGTTGGCAGTCAGATCAGAGACCACAATAAGGCGGTTAACGGTGAAAGAGGCAATCCAAGTCAAACATCACCACATCGTGGGAGGACATAATGTTGACTACGGTAGAGCGATAAGAATAAAGGAAGCTACGGAGAAAGCGAAAATTAAAGAGCGGGTATAATGTAAAATAAAATAAAGGCGGACTATAGTTTAAAATATTTAATTTGCCGATGAGGCAACTTAATTAAATATTTTAATTTCTGTCAATGAATTCAAACGATTGTAAGAGGAAAGTGAAGGGTCATGACCCTTGGTATGTAATGTATAAATAATTGGAAAAATCATTAAAACGTGGGAGGACAGGAGTTAGAGCAGTAAGTAGATTTTTGCAGAAGATGAGAACTGGGAAAATGGAAATAATGTATAGTCTTGTCTGAAGCAAAGCAATGGATAAAATATTTTAACTGGTGAATTATTTTTGGTGTTCAGTTGTTGTGTGTATTAATTCATATTCTTTATTTGATTGTCTCCAACTTGAGCTTTTTTTGTCATTTAAATCAGTGTATCAAGTATATTTCTGATTTTTCAAAATGTATTCCCATTTTGTGTGATTTAATTGATTGGTGTCTGCAAGTAAGAATTAAATTCTTTCAATAAGTCACCATGATTTAAGGATTTCTTTTGGATAGTTAAAGAAGAAGGAGGTGAAGAAACATTCCAGCACAATTTATGCAAGTCATAAATTTAGTGAAGTTTTATACCAATCATAGAACTTTCAAAGTGCCTAACAACTAGAGTTAAGCCAAAGAGGGAAACACATATCATCTTAATTTTTGACTCCATTGCCCATGTGGATAGAAGGCACTGATCTATCACAACCCAGAGAACAGATTTCATATAAAATAACATTTTTAAATCCTTTATTTTGTGCAGTAGGAGTAGGTGTAGTGATTTTATCTATCCACTTCTAGTTGCCATTGTGGGTAGATTGTTTGAACATGAAATATATTTTAAATCTGCATTATTCACATAGGTGCACCTGCCTAGGTTTAGCAGAGCCTAAAGAGCAGAAGGTTCAATTATGTTAATTGGCCTTGTACCTTGGCCAAAAATGTTGTGAGAGCTTGGCAACCTCTCATGGTTCAAACATGTGTTTTTGAGACCCAACACATTCTGAGCCATCAATCGACTCCTTCTTTGTTCCATTGAGCTCTTAGCTCATTCTCAGATCTCCCTCCTCCCTCTCTCCTTTCCCCCTCTCCTCTTCATTTCATCTTCTTGATTTCTTCTGCTAACTCCAGTCCGATATGACCATTGACATTCTCTTACATTTTTTGAATTATCGCTCTTGATCTTGGAGAAGATCTATGACTAACATATCATATTGTAGTCTTGCCACACCTCTTATTAATGTTCATGGGGCAGAGGTTCCCTTTAACTGCCATGCCAAGAACTGACCACAATATTGCAAATGGTTTAGATCTTGACCGTACGGTAGCAGTTATTGAGCTCTCGCATCACCACATTCTCCAAAATACCTTGTCATCGGATGGTGGTGGCTATGCTTTACCGAGGGCTTCCAATCAAATTTTCATGGGGTAGTGGTACCCCCGTGTTACTGCAATCACTGATAAAGTCCATCACGAGATAGTGGGTTCCCTTCACTACTACAGTCATTGATAAAGCTTCAACACGGGGTAGTGGGTTCCTTGCACTACCACAAATGCTCATACAACCTATCATGGGGATGTGGTAAAGGCACTCGGTGCCACCATTTGACAATGACAATAAATTCCTACAATTTTGTCTTGATGCCAAGGTTCTGTGAAGCTGAGAAATGCTAAAGAATAACAAACAAAAACTAAATATTAAACCAAAAAATGTTTTTGGGTGATGTCGATTGCCAATTTGGCTGGATGCTCCTACATTAGATACGTTGGGTATAAAGATTGTGAGCATAGGCTCACAATAGCATAGTTGAGTGATAAAAGCACCCTTTTAGGTTGACATCAACTTTCAATGAAGTCATTCGCTATCG
This sequence comes from Sequoiadendron giganteum, assembly GCA_007115665.2. Classification (NCBI taxonomy): domain Eukaryota; kingdom Viridiplantae; phylum Streptophyta; class Pinopsida; order Cupressales; family Cupressaceae; genus Sequoiadendron; species Sequoiadendron giganteum. Next base: position 253,169,013 of record CM021100.1, on the reverse strand, counting down.
AAGTGCTGAAAATCAATCTTTCTTTCACCTCTTCCAGCATCATACCGGAACACACATTACCTCCCTCCAATAACACTCCAATTCATCCTCCTTTCCTCTCGTGGACTCATGTCCACCACAAATCGACCTCATCTGCCAAACGTTTTCCACACTCCTCTCCTCCTTTGTGAGTTCAAACCCACCTCTGACTATCCACATCCTCCACAATTCCTACCAACAAATATGCAAGATCTACAACATGCACTTGTCTTCTATCCAACTCACTTTTTACTACTGCATCTGAAAGAAAAATAAAATCACATAACTGAATTACCTCATCTGCATTCACAATTGCAACATCGAACTTCACTATGATGTCTTACACATCTAAGTCGTTCGCTGCAACTTCTCGTTCTTCTCTCTCCATTGCAACCTCTTCTCTGCTAACCTCTATCTTTTCTTCTTCACTCTTCCATAGGGTCTACTCTCTCATCTTTCTCCATCCTACATAGGATGTAATAATTTTTTTCATTGTCCTCTCTCTTCGTCTCAATCTTCTTCACCACTTTTCTCTCACTCTTTCCAACATATTCTCTTACTTCTTCTCGAACCATCTTTCTTGCTTCTTCACAAATTATCTGTCCAAACTTCTCTAACATTTCATCCTCCACTTTCTCGCAATACTGCTCCCAAAACAATACTTGAACGGGTCTTCTCACGACCTAACCCATCTTTCTTGTTATAATCTTCCACAACTCATATTCTCTACTTCTCCATGGTTTTCCCCTCTTGGTTCTCAACTTTTTGGGGCTCCACACTCACTCGCAACAATCCTCTCAAAATCCTCGAAGAGATTAGAATCAATACTCACTACCTATACAGGTTCCCCTTGCAAAAAACTCTACACACTATCCTCTACCCAACAAGATTCCAAAAGATGCACCTTCACGCTCTCTTCTACCCACTTCCTCTCAGTGGAAGAGATTTCCACACCTTCTACCGAACCTCATCTCTGTTGGAGGGCATTCAACATAATTCCCATGGAACTAATGACCTCTCAAGGATTCTTCACTCTTCAAAAACTCTTCACCCACAAACCTAGTGGATACTCTCCACACTCAGGATTACTCACTCAAATACCAATGGATGTAAAAGGGTACTCCCCTCTTCCCACTAACTCAAAATAGAAAACAGATTCCTAGGAAAAAATATTCCTCAATAATAAAAAACCCATTGCAAAAAAACTTGATTTTTATTGACTCAATTACAAATTACAAATAGTGGGCCTTTTATAGGCTCCTTCATTTCGACACATTAATTGGATCCCTCTCTATTCCCTCAAGCTCTCAGCTTGTTCTCAGATCACCCTCCTCTTTCTTCCCCCTCTACTCTCTATTTTGTCTTCTTGATTTCATATGCTAACTCCAATCTGATATGACTGTTGACATTTTGTTACATCTGTAGAATTTTCTCCCTTGATCTTGGAGAAGATCTATGACTAACATATCATATCATAGTCTTGCCACACCTCCTGGTAATGGTCATGGGGTAGTGATTTCTTTTAATTCCCATCCCAAGCACTAACCACAATACCACAAATAGTTCATACCTTCACTGTGGGGTAGCGGTTAATGAGCTCCTACATCACCACATTCTCCAAAATACCCTGTCACAAGATGACAATGTCTATGCATTACCGCGGGCTTGTAGTAAAATTTTCATGGGGTAGCAGTACCCCCACATTACTACAACCACTGATAAATTCCATCATGGGGTAGTGGGTTCCCTGCACTACCACAGTCATTGATAAAGCTCCAATGTAGGGTAGTGGGTTCCCTACACTATCACAGGTGCTCATACAACCTATTGTGGGGATGCGATAAAGGAACTCAATTCCACCATTTGATGATGAAAATCAATTCCTATAGTTTTTTCTTGACATCAAGGTTTTGTGAATCTAAGAAATGCCTAAAAAACCAAAACTTAAAATTAAACTTGAAAATGTTTTTGGGTGATGTCGATTGCCTATTTACCCTGATGCTCTTACATCACTATACTAAGACTCATGAAGACTTTTCTAGATGTTTACTAGGAGGTGTTAAGGGTGGTTGATCTAGATTATATTATGAAGATTCCAACAATCCATGCATATTGGGAAATATTGACTAGGCCTAATGGGAAAGTTAAATGATTAAGGAGTGAGAATAAGTGAGGGTACTATTAGGCCCTCAAGATATGAGCTGGGAATGGATGAAGATTGGGACTACATGCAAGGAGATAACATGAACCTATTATATAATGAGCATGATGTATGCATGTATTTTTATTCTCCTAATGTTATGGATAAATGAGTTAGTTATGAATGATTATGTATTATGAAATACACACGGTAACAAATATGTGACAATGTTCAATAGTGTTATGAGAAGTAGAATAGTGTTCTTGTCTACTCAGCCCGATCACATAATATGGGCAGCTTCGAAATTTGGATCATATTCAGTCAAAGAAGGTTATTTAGCTTTAAGTGAAACAAATGAAATTTCGCAACCCCAACGTGCATATAATTTTTGTTGGAACAGTAAAATACTTCCAAAGGTTGGAAGTTTTGCATGGTTAGCACTTCAAAAAAGGATTCTCACTAGTGATCGATTGGTCAAATTAAAGATTGCAAACCCCTTCAAATTCCTGTTATGTGAAGAAGTAGTGGAAACAACTGACCAATTGCTTCTCTAGTGTAGCTTTGCTAGCCAATTTTGGGATTTTGTCAAATCAAAGTTAGCTATTCATATCCTGCTGCCCAAATCACTGTGGGATCTCTTCCAAAGTTGGCCGATCCTATATCAGAATTATTTTTTCGCTTGTATTTGGCATGTTGTCCCAAAGATTTTGGTATGGAATATTTGGTGGGAAAGAAACATAAGAATTTTTTGAAAAAAAAAGTCTCCAATTGAGTTAGTAAATATGAAGTTTGAAAAGCCATATCAGAAGAGGTTAATACTTGTGTCCAGAAGGAGAAGCCTATTAACTCATTGTTTACAAGTTGGGATAGTGGTATTTTAAAAAAATGGGAGGGTATTAAGTTACCAGTAGAAGGTAGTATACCCAAAAATAAAACCATCAAAATAGAAAGGGCTGCAGTTAAGTGGAATCCACCTCAAGAAGGGGCTAGTATTTGTATCAAAAATTCAGTAGGAAATTTAATTGATGCCTCCTCATGCAACTTATACCAAGGTAAAAACAATAATGCAAAGGTTCAAGCTTTGTTTCTAGGTTTGGAGATGGCTCTAGAGTTGAAAATTGACAAGCTACACATAGAGGGTGATTTTATGATAATTATAAATGCTTGCACGGATCATAAGGTATTGAACTAGAATTTAAATTATATGCTTCAGAAGGTATGGGTGATGTTAGATAAGTTGCAGTCTATTGTGATCTCTCATATTTATAGAGAAGGCAATAGAGTTGTTGATTTCCTTGCAAATTTAGGCTATGCAAATAAGGAGATCAAGGTTTTGGAGGACTTATATCTTTTGTCTGATTTCCTTAATCTTATTTTCTTAATCAAGAACGAGGCACAAAGGGTTGGCACAGGTGTCTGAAATTTTTAGTTAATATGCAGGTGACGTGTCAAGCAACCAGAGCCCGACAAAAGCAAAGAGAAGCATCTCAAAGGGAAGCTCCAATGGGACGCCACGTGGTGGCAGCCATAAATATTGTGAGTGGTATCAAAACAAAAGGCAAACAAAAATAATGGTCACTCGAACAACAGGATGAGGTGCAAGTTCTGAGTTGTAAGGATTGAAGGGATATGGGATTAATTTGGTTTGTACTTAATTCCATTTTCTTTTACCTCGAATGTGATAAAGCAACACAAAACATCTACGAAGATTATTTGCATCAGGTGGACGATTTAGAAAAGGAAAAAGATATTCGCTCCACCAATTTTGGCGATCCAACTGAAGAATTAAGATGCAACTTTATCTACGATAGCTAAATTTGGTAAGAATTGGAAATGATTGTTTGGTGTTGGTTAAAGTGCTGGCACATTTCTCACTGATTTGTTGTGTGCAAAATAAAGTGATGAGGATGGAAGGTAGAATAAATTAAGACACGTTGGGAGGTAGGTAGACAAGAAAGTAATGAAAAATGAATGTCCTTCAGCAAAAGCATGCTTTCACATGCGTGAAGAGGTGGAAGTCTTATCACTTTCAGGGTTTGCAGTGGTATCGTAACATTAAAAAGCCTTCATCTCGTTTTACTCGCCATCATTTTTGCAACAATGTTTAGCATCAACAAGGAGTAGAGGGAGAAGGTCACTGCTTTTAGAGTGAGGTTAGAGGTGGTTAGTGCTGCAAAGATGATGAGCCATCCATCGAATTTCAGGGTCAATTGTCTAATTTCTCAAAGGGAAAGACCTTTTGGAGGTTATCTTTCGAACAAAGATCTTGTGATAATATTTAAAGTTGATTGCCCTAGGGTGGAGGACACAATCAGGGTTGTGTTAGGGGTGGAAGTTACAAGTCCAAGAGCACACCGTCTTTTGTTTCCTAATCAGGTGTTGTCAATTTTCTTATTCAACACACTGGACCTACTTCAATCCCTAGTCGACTTAGAGCACCGTCAGGTTTATGATTAAGTCTTCGAAGCTACCTAGCAAAGGTAATTGCAATGTGGGCCCCATCCGAACAGAAAGCAGGCCGAGGCGACATGTCAAGCAATCGGAGCCTAACAAAAGGAAAGTGAAGCATCTCGAAGGGAAGCTTTGATTGGACGCCAGGTGGGGATGATCGAAAAAGTTGCGAAGCCAATTTATTTATGATGTGTTTACTCCTCTTTCTGAGGCTTGCTTTGATATTTGCACATTTCCCATTATGCAAGCATCTTGTATTGCCATACTGCTAACTAACTTTAGTTGTGCCAAAAATGTCTTAGCTAAACCAACCTCAAACATACCTTTGGAAAAGGTAATTGCGGTTTGGGTCCCATCCAAATAGAAAGTAGGTCAAGGCAACACATTAAGCAACCAAATCCTGACAAAAGGAAAGAGAAGCGTCTCAAAGGGAATATCCAATTGGGTGCCACATGGTAGCGGTCAGGAAGCATAGTTACAAAGGGATGAAAATATGAATTTTCTCTATCATTTGACATTAAGGAAAAAATTTATTCACTCTCCTTCCTGTGCGAACATGCACCACATTTTCCATCTATTCCTCCAGTGTTAACTTTACCGTCTGAACTGGCACTAGCGGCAATAGCAGAAACGCATAGGGAAGTTAGTGAAGGCCATGTTGCGAAGCTTGGTAGTGGAAGGCACAATGGATACTTGGTTAGGGCATGACTGAAAATTGAGGAACCTAAAGGTAAGGCACTAGTTGTAGGATATAATTTTTGTAAATGAGTTTGGTCTACAAGGCTTAATGGAAGGACATGACGGAATTTTTTTTCAAGGTGGTGATCCAATGGAGGAATAATTTTCAGTAGGTTGCAGGAATGTTTTGGCAGTGGTGTTGGGATAATTTATTTCTATCGACCGTTGTGTGTGTACGCGTGATTACGGGATTGATGCGTAGTTGATGTCATTATCTGCATAGGCACACTTTTTTATTGTAGCATGGCTCTGGTATGGCCATTATGGGCAGGTCATTTGTATTTTTTTGATATTGGGAATTGTGTAGTTCTTAGTTAGGCCTGATATAGGTGAAGTTGTAGAAAGTTGAGCTTCTAGTTGGAATTTTTTGGGGGATCTTAAGCCTTTATGATCATGATCGTTCTTTGTATGAAATTTACTTTTGGGGCCACAACCGAAGGTTTTCTCGCTGGCTCTTTCTTGCCGATATGCCCCTCTGAGCCAATATTTTGTATTTTATACTTATTACTATTAATACTAATTATAGTGGACTCCAACTTTCGCTAAAATAAAAAACAAATATGTGACAATCATGGTAAATGATATATATGCTTAGACTAACAATTTAGTATTATGGGTTTAGTCTAATAGGTAGCATGAGCCTTATGAGAGTGCATGCAAGGAGTTCATATTAAGTGTTTAATGATGTCTTAAAATTCTCCCTCTCATATTATGCAATTTACACACATATTCCAAGCCAACTAGAGATAATTAATAATTATAAATACCCCAAGCTCATGTGGATGTCGTGATTATCTCTCTCCATAATCCTTGGAGATGCACATAAAATTAATTGGTTATTAAATAAATATATTAGAATACTATAAAAGGATTTCAAGGTGACTATCACCCTAGTGCTAGAAAAAATAAGAAAATAAAGAAGGTAAGAAAAATATAGGATCAAACATAGAGGGGTTTGAATGCTATACTCATCAATTTGGTAAGGAAGCTAAGGTAGAAAAATAACTTCCTATACTAATCTTGAGAGGAGGATAATGCAAAAATTTACAAATCATTAACAACTACAAAAACTTAAAAAAAAAACATAAATATCATGTGTACCACAACATAGTGATTTACATGGGAAAAACCATTTCGAGAGAAAAAACCCCACACTCCAAAAGCTACCCAATATATTATTCAAAAAACATAAAGATTATAATATACTTATTGAGCAAGATTCTCACAGGAGTATCACAACCTAGGGATCTAGAGGTAACACAACCACCATCGGACTCTCAAAATACACCACAATACACAACCCTAATACAATACCCTCATAAATAGGGTTACCTTCTAGGGGAAATCAAGCAAATAAAATATCAGCCATCAAATCTAATACCTAAGACTTAAGTATCAATAATACACCTTATGTATCTATTGTATGTTATGTAATTGCAATATTGAGACACATTTTCCCAACAATTTTAATGTAAGGGAAAAATTCATGCTCATGTAAAACTAGGATAATTAATTAATAAAGTAGTTTTGACAAGTCCATTGGGCTAAATTTAAGCACTATGATAAATTACATGTATCTTAGTGAGTTTAAAAATTATGTAAAATACTAAACGATAGATTCATATCTTAACATTAGAGAAGGGTATATTATTTTTATATGAAAACAAATAATACATGGAATATGATGTTGAATTTGGGATGTCCAAATTGAGATGATTGAGCTTTGAATTTTTTAAAACTATTTGTTAAACTTACCTCACTTGCGAGATTGTGGATATGAACTTGGCAAGAGAAAAATGAACGTGATATTTAACACTTTTTGCACCTAAAAATAGAGATTCACATTGATTTTTTAACCTATAATAACAAATTTCTAGTGCTAAAAAAAAAAATTGGTAGTTTGTTGTGTAGGTATCCTTTCCTTATGATAAGCCATTATATATAATTAAAATATATTTTGAAAAGTTGTAAAGATAACATGCAATAGATGCACTAGGAACCATACTAATTTATATGAGTACTTTAGAATTTAGAATTTGAGAACTTGAACAAAAATATAATTTAGAATAATGAAAACATCTTCTATAGTTATTATTATTTCTAACTGAGGAAATATAATGTCATGACTAAGGTGAGAGTGATTTTGTAGTAGTGATTGATATATGAATAATGGATAATATGTGATGGGACAAGCCTATATGATGAAATGAGATACTTGGGTGATGTTATATTATGCTTAAAGTAACATTCAAAAAAAATAATACAAGAGATAGCACATAATGGATTGTTAGACGATGATCCACTTGGGTCCATGAGTGCATAAGTTAACTAAATCATAGTAATATCATAACCAAACTAGAAAGTAATATCAAAATATCACTAGAACAAAAGAACTAAATATCATCTACCACCATATCAATGATGACCATTGATAGGAAATGATAATGTTTTGACATAATACAAAACCACACGATGCTACCACAATAGTGGTTTACACTTTCCGGGAGATCCTAATTTTTGCTGAAATCACATATTTTTAGAAAATATAATAATTTAAGCCTTGAAAAGTTCCATTTAAAGGATTCCAATTGAACAGGGTTTGATCAAACCACATTAGACCAATCCCCCTTGGATAGAACCCTGCTACTTTTAAACCATACCTATAACAGAGTCTCCTTTACACCTATCAAAATGTTGATAAAAAACCACTTTTGATTTACCTTTTGGGGGATCAAATGAATTCATTTAAAATTTATTTTTTGTAAGTATGTAGTCCTTATTATAAGCTTCCAAAAAAGTATAATTTTAATTAAATTAATTTGATTATTAAATTTATTTTTTATTTCTTGTGAATGTAAGTTTTTCACTAAAAATCAAGCTCTTTGTTCTACACATGTGGAAAAATAGTAGGTTATCAAAATAAAAATTTGAAAAATATGTTTGGGCTGGGTATTGATGTCCTTGATCCATTAATTTTTTTTTTGAATTTTGGTACATACATAAAAAGTTATGTTGTATACAATCAGCCTATGTCTTAATTGTAATTGGTTTGACTTTGAAACTTGATTAAGGAAAAATTATTTGATAAAACACTATGAAACCAAATGAACTGATTAGATATAGTAGTTGCAAATCTAGATTCAGAAAAATTAGAATTTAATCCTTTATACAAAAAAATATGTTGTATACGATGAGCACCACTCTTTAAAAATGTTGTTTACTAATAAAAACTAGTTTTCGAAGGAGATGAAAAAAGTGCAATCTGATTCCAAAAATTTTGAAAAAAATATATTTAGAATCTATAGACAAAACTTCACAAATCACTAGTTTTCATCATCTTCAAATTCCTCATGGTTTAGTCGCTATAAGAGCCCGAAAGTGAAGATTTAGTTAAAAAAACTCAATTCAGTGTCCAGTTTGCCCAGAAATTGTAAACCAGTATTGTGGAATCACCCCACATAAAAATGTTATGAATCTTTCTTCTCATCCACTCTCTTCTTTTGATGCTCAACATGCCTCTTTAGTGTATTCACTTTGATCCATGAGTGCATAAGTGAACTAGATCACATTTTTTGGTACAAAAATAAACAAAAGATATATAAGTAATATAAGAGTAAATATTTGGGAACTATTTTAGCTCCATTTCTAATTACTAACTATAGAAATGGGTTAATATAATCCCCAAATCAATCAATGGAGAAAAATACATAGAATAACCATACAAAATAGTTTTAAAAAAAGATAAAAATAAGGGCATGCACTTTTAACTATTAAATATATTATTTAGAAAAACATTAATATAACTAAATATTTAGAGACTATTGATGGGAATTTTTGCACTTCTCAACACAGATAACACACAAGTGTGATGCCTCTTTTGAAAGGTGAAAATATACAACTGAGTTTCAAAAAATCTCCCCAAGGTCTCTCGTGTGTCAGGTCATGACTTGCAAAAATAGCTCAGTTGTTTGTTGTGATTTGTTGGTAATCATAAAGGGATATTTATGGTTCACAAAGCATGTATTTCTTGGGTCTATTATGAGGTTTCAATTTTTTTATAAATGAATGAACAATGACAGCAATTTCAAGGCAACAGTTTGAAACTCATTTCTATAATTAGATTTAGCTCTATAGTGATGTTGAAAATGTTTGTTTAATTTAGATCTTAAAGAAAAGTCAAAAGGTTGAAGGTTTTAGAATTTTTCCTAAGTATGAAATAATGTTGAACAGTTACAATGGAGGATTCTACAGTAGACAAAATTCCAAATTGAGTTTTTCTTAACCAAGGGCAACCTATAGTCTCACAAAACTAGTGTAATCTTCTAAGGCTCTTTGCAGATTTTCAAATTGTTCATTCATCCATTAAGCATAAATATACAACTAAACTTAAGTGCAGTAGAAAAGGAAGCTCGAACCAACTTTACACAACAATTTGTCATCAAAAAATGATAAAAATTATGAGCTAGAAATGCATCCAATAAAATAACATACATCCACCATTAAATTTGGACATGAACTACAACAAAAAATAAACTTAAACTTAAAGAAACAATTCTAAAATAAACTCTTGGAGATAGAATCATGCACACATAAAAAGAAATACATGAGAAACCATCAACTCAATGATTTTCTTATATATTGCAGAAACATGTCTTTACACAACAACTCATATCTTTCTTTGAAAATGAGAGGATGCCCCTATTTATAGTTTTCAAAAAGTAGAATGAATGGTCAAGATTGTTTTACAATGTGTGGCTCAAATTCATTCTAGCTTAGGGTTTCACCTAGCCCCATAAGCACAAAATTTACAATATAAAAATAGACTATTTGTCTTTTCCCTATTTTGTCCTGTAGTTTATTTTTTTTCTTCTAGCTACTTCTAGATTTTTTAGCTACTTTAGCAAATGTTCTTCAACTATAATGGGATTTCCAACTTCTTTCTATGATGTAGCATATTCTACAAATTTCCCAATGATAACTAGCAACTTCTTTTCTTCAGAGAGGTTTTATTTCGAGATATGGAAGGTAACTCTTTTGAATCCTTCCACCATTTGATCTCGATGCTCTATGAATTTTGACACAACTTTGATCATTTTTTATGACTCTGTGAAGGCTCTTGTAGAAAAATCTATGAAATCAACTGACAACATGTCACTGAACCCTTGCTCTATCCTCTTATGGAATTCACATTTGATGGCTTCCCGATCTAACTCCAAGGTGGGCATCTCATAGTTTGTCATCAACTTCAAATAGTCATCACATTCAACCCGGTGATCCACAATCCACTCGTGGTTGGCTTCCAATACTATTTAGGCCCTTTCCAAAACCTATTTTTTGTACTCAAAATTTAGCAACCACGCCTTGAATAGCCAATGATATTTCGATAGCTCCAATTCCTTTTCCTAGGTTTCCTGAGAGAGCTTGAGAATGCTCTCCAACTTTGGAAATGTAACTCTTTAGAGCTTGGGAAACCCCTTGCAAATCCCCATTACATCCTAGACTTCCTTTTGCAAAACACAAAATTCATTGTGCATCTTTGTTGCACATTTGATTCCTCTATCGCCCATGTCAACAACTCTTTTGAACCAGTTAGATGTAGACTTGATCTAGTTCTTCAATTTTTCCATTTTATTAATTTCCTCCTTGGAAAGAAAGTCAGGTGCAGGTGATTCCATGGGAGCTTCCTCTATTAAGGCTATCCATTTTTGAATAAAGGCAATCAGTTCTACCACTTGTGCTTTTAGCTCCTCCTTTGTTGACTAATCTTTGTTCATCTACTGAAGTATGGTGGACACTGACCCCTAAAATTCATCAATATTTTGGGTGCGAGATGATAGGCCTAGATTGATGGTTGTCACTTGGTAATCCTTTCCTTGGATGGTGCTTCCATCGTTGTTACTTGCAGTAGTGGCCACTTGTACAATTCTAGACTCAGAAGAATTGGTGGTGATGTGAGACATAATCTTTGGTTTCTTCTCTTTTCTAGTCTTCACTTGGGTTCTAGCCAGTATCGCCTCTGGTTAGGATTTGGGGTCAACAAGCACTGTAGCCTTCCTTTTGAGCTACTGCTATAACCATGCAGGGACTTCTATTTGATGATCTGGAGATTCATTTTTATCCTCCTCCTCTTTATCTATTTAGGGCTCTTTCCCTTCATTCCTAGGGGCATCTTCATCATTCCCCTCTTGTTCATCTTGCTCCTCTTCTTGTAGGATGACATTTCCCTTGTCAGGCTCAATGAATTCCACATTTTCTTCAACAATATTTTCTTCTTCTAGTGATGTCCCCTTATTCTCTTCGTGTTCAACTTCAATTCCATTTTCAAGATTAACATTCTTTCCTTCTACACTCTATTCTTCTTCCTTATCTTTTCCCTCTTCTAGAGGTATTTCTTCATATCTTAGGCCCTCATCTTGGCCAGTTTGTGAGGGCTCATTAGTCTTCTTTGCACCTACACCTATATCAAATTTCCCTTCATCAGAATGATGTCCATTTGGGTTTGCCTCCTTTTCCCTTTGTTCTTTAGGTTGTTCCACCTTAGGCTCTTGGTTGGAGGTCTCTACTTCATAATATTCATCAAAATTGCTTGCATCTCCTCCCTTGAGCATATTTTTCTCTTCGTCATTCGAGGCTACCTCATCCAAATCAACCTTTAATCCTTCCTCAGGATGTTCAAAGTAATCCTCCCGATCAGAGTCCTTTGGTTCCTCAGCAATATCCTCTGTTGCTTTTCTAGGTTGCTCTATGCTTAGCCTCTCCATTTCTTGAGAGATTTGCATTCTTTCCTCCATATTTGGTGGCTCAATAGGAGGTGGAGGAAGAGGTAAGGTAGAAACAAGATGGGCCATTAGTGATTTGACTTGAGGATTGAGGATTACCTCAGAGATCTCAAATTGCACATTATGTAGATATGAGGCAAAAGCCTATGGAAAAGTGAGGGGTGTCATGGAGGTTGTTTGAAAAGAAGGAAGAAAAGTAGAAAGAGTTGGAAACAAAGGTGGGAGTGAGGAAGATAACAACAGGGAAGTGGTGGAGGAAGAGGAATTTAATACCACCACAAGAGCAGTTAGGGAAGAGGAGGTGAGGTGGATAGAGGTGTCCATAGTAGGTGGAGATGAAACAGGTAATGATTTGGGAGTGGAAGGGGATGGCTCCATGGCGAAGTTTGATGGGAGAACGTGGTGGTAAGTGAGGTCGCTCATCCTTTTCCTCATCTTTGTGTGGAGATCCTTCCTCTTGGATGGTGGGCATTTCGAGAACAAAGGTTCCTTCACTTTTTGGATTCTTTGGTGGTTTTTTCCCCTCTGTGGATTTCCTGGTGTAGACTTTGTGCTTGGGCTTCCATTTAGATGTATCTTTTCTCTTCCTCGATATCGTGATAGGTGGAGACTTGGGAGCCTTACTTGATGATCCAAAAGTGGTGCCACTATCTATTTCACTTTCCATCTCATCTTTGAGATCCCCATAAGTAACTTTGCACCCTACTTGTGCAATTGAACTATTTGGTCATATATCCATTTTTTTGGTTCTATACTCTATAGGATGGGTGAAAATATCCAAATCGATGACCTCTTGCTCGACCCAGTCAATCACTACCAATGGGACATTGATTAGAGAATTATAATTTTCATCCAAAACATTGTCATCCTCAACAATTTAGTCTAGGACCAGGTACAAATTGATGGCCTTTATAAATTGAGTTGTCATTCTCATATAGTGTAACCTTCTGAATTGGCGATCATCATCACATTTTTCCTAGAAATCCTCTATATCTAGTATGTGGGAATGCTTCCTTCTGACCCGTTTCTTCAATTTTCTAAGAGGGTCAAGGCCTCCTCTCTCTATATGCAGCTCAAAATTGTATTCTACAAGCTCCTTCTCCAAGTACTCTATGCATGGGGTAGCAAGGCAAGAGTACATTCCTTGTCCAAATGTGAGGGGATATAAAACTCCGACATGATTCATATTATGCAATAAAGTGTGGGTAGTCTGTAGCCGCTGAGTAAGCTCCAACAATATTATTTTATCATTTGGGTAACGGGGTAGACGGTAGGGTTTCCCTGAGAATCCCTTTGCTCTAATGTGTGTAAATTTGGGGAATTGGATGAACAAATATCCAAAGCCTTTTATGACTACCTTGGAATTGTGTGGCACTCTTCTATGATAGTCTTCAACTATGGTGTGAATCATATGCCTAATGAAGTCACCATTTACTTTCCTGCTTGATCTTTCTTGAAGTTCCTATATTGTAGCTCTGGGTAGTAGTCGTACACCCTAAGCTACCCCCTTCTTTTTTCCTAGTACCCTAATACAATCCAATCCTTTATATGGGAAATTTATATCTAGGATATAGACCTGATAAGAGGTCATGTAAAATTGAGAAGTCTTCTTCACTTCAATAAATTTATTGTGCAAGTTATTTCTAATAAGTTTGGCCCAATGGAACTTGGCCTCTCCTCTCAAGATCTCCTCAACAAAATAAAACATCCACTCCTTGAAGAGCGAGGAAGTGGGGAGGCCCATGACCCCACTTAGAATTGTTACAAGATCATTAGTAGCTTCTACAAAGCCACTTCTCTATAGTGTTTGAGAAACCTTCTTGGTATTTCCCTTCTTGTCTTTTAGCCAAGCTTGATTGATTGTCTTTGCACAACCAATAGGATCCTACTCTTAGACATTTAGGGAAAAATCCTTTTCAACCTCTTTCATTTTATCATTTACATGGGAATCCCAAATGTATTCCTGATAGACTGGGGAGTCAAATCTACTAACACCCTTCCATCGCCTGTGACTATTCTTTTGGTTTAAGGGTGGTAACACTCCCAACAAGAAAATACCAATTCAGGAGTGACTAGGGAAGGAGGAAAACCCACTTCCTTGGAAAGTCCACTCTTCTTGATTCTCAAGGTTTCCTTTGTTGTGGGGTTAACCATAACCCTTTTTTTGAACTCATTTATGCTGACATGCTCCAAATCAGTATTTGTGATGTTGTCCCAATTGGAGGTGATTTATGAGGTGCAATGAACCTCATGGAAGTCTTATTTCATTTGTGCCTTTTCTTATTTTCCTCTTGGAGTCCTTGCTGGTTTCTTTCCTTTTTCAATTTTCTCCACCAAATTCTCAGTTGGTCCCTCGGTAGGTTCCATAAATCTTACACTCAAAAGGTGCAATAAGTGTTTTAACAGACTAGGAGGGAAATTTTTTAATTACAATCTTAAATGTATTCATAAGCTTGAGAAAGACCATAAAAATAATTATATTTCATCATTTGAAGATCGTTTGTGGAGTTTGTAGAAATGCGAGTTTGGCAATGTGGGCTTCTGCCCTATGAAGCCACCATGGTGAATGTCATAGGGAATGGAACAGGGAAGAGGGAATTTTCCAAACGGCCACTCAATTATGAATTTCTACATGCTTTGATTGTTGGGCTAATTTTGCATGAATTTTCGGGGCACGTGCACAAATTGATAATGAAGGCATTTATAGTCACTTTCTTTTGTCGGATCAACCTTTAAAGCTTGTGTGGGTGTGTAGGATGCAGAAGTCATGAGGTGGAAGGTTGTTTTAGTTTTTCTATTAAGAAGCATCCTTGGGTAAGCGACATTCTGCAAGCGGAGTTTCGCATAGCAGAACTTGCAAGGTCTCTTTTCTCGGTCAATTTTCTTAAAGTCCTTCAACACATGTGAGAAAGTATGCTTGGTCACTTTTTTGGGGGACTTGGCCATTTATGGAGTGGGGTGATCCCACAATAGTGGCTTACAATTTTTGGCCAAACTGGACACTGCAATTATTATTTCTAACTAAATCTTCACATTCGGGCACCTATAGCGGCTAAACCATGAGGAATTTGAAGATGATGCAAACTAGAGTCTCATCACATTTTGTTTTTAGATTCTAAAAATATTGTTTTCAATTTTTTTGGAATAAGATTGCACTTCTTTTTCCATCTCCCACGAAAACTAGTTTTTTTCATAAAACAACATTTTTAAAAATTGACGCTCACCGTATACAACATAAATTTTTTTGTATGAAGGATAAAATTCTAATTTTTTCGAATTTAGATTTTTAACTACAATATATAGCACTTTCCTTTGGTCTCATAGTTTTTTATTGAATATTTTTTCGTTAATAAAGTTTCGAAGTCAAACCAATTGCATTTCAGACATAGGCAGACTGTATACAACATAACTTTTTTTGTATGTATCGAAATTCAATTTTATTTTTTTCAATGGATCAAGGACATCAATACCCAGCAAAAAAATATTTTAAAAAAATTATTTTGATGATTTTCTATTTTTCCACATGTGCAAAACAAAGAGCTTGATTTTCGGTGAAAAACCTATGTTTAATAAAACTAAAAAAACACATACATAATAGAACCGAAACATATTAAAATTATATTCATGGGATAGCTCATTTTGAAGACTACCATAATAATTTGAAATAAATTCTAAATGAATTCATTTGATCCCCCAAAAGGTAAATCAAAAGTGATTTTTTATCAGCATTTTGGTAGGTGTAAAGGAGACTCATTTATAGGTATGGTTTAAAACTAGAGAGGTTCTATCCAAGGGGGTTTGATCTAAGGTGTTTTGATCAAACCCTCTTCAATTGGAATCCTTAAAATGGAACTTTTTAAGGCTTAAATCATTATATTTTCTAAAAATATGTGATTTCAACAAAAAATAGTTCCTCTCAAAAATTGTAAACTAGCTTTGTGGGATCACCTAGTGCAGAGGTTGGGTATGCAAAGGCCGCAAGTGGGGCATCGTTGGGTCATCACTGTTATAGATTGTCTTAGGAATGACATTTTTTCATTAGGGGAAGCCTGCCTGAACACTTGGACTTGAAATTTTCATTATTTGCAGTCAAAGGGTACGTTTATGGAAATTGAGGGTATAAGATCTGAATGGTCTAAGAACATTTGGGCTTCACTGTAAAACAATAGTTGTTGGAGGAACGTCTTGTTGGCAAGAGACACTGCTAATATAATTTGGTGTTTTCATTGATGGCAACCCTAATCGATTATTGGATACGCACATCATCATTTGAACGTACCAACAGACAGATTGAAGGTAGTCAAGGAAGAACAGGGCATCCAACAGTTTTGTGTTCATCAATCCTTATGAAGATTTTTTGTTATTGTCTTGTGTTGCGCATCTGATGGAATTTTTTTTGGTGTATGATCTTTGTTGCTACTAAATATTATTGGCTCATATCGATCTGAGTGCGAGTTTGAAGATCCTATTGACTAATTTCCTATGTATCAGTGAATGGAGGATGACTTCGTGGATATGACACGTCGTGGATGTTTGGAAAGAAACTGTTCAAATATGTTTGTGTTTGAGTATCTTTGTTTGTGTCCTAGCTAAGTTGTGACCAACCATCATGGATACACATTATACATTATACATGTTTTGGGCCAACAATTGTAAATATTTTTGTGTTTTGTTGATGTCGACATATTGCAATTAAATTCTTGATCATGGATATATATAAGTGATTGATCATATCATTTTGACATAGAAAGAAGATGTTTTGATGCGAATTGTGAATATTAGAAGAGAAGAAGAGCGATTATGCAATATAGTTTCACTTGTGCATTAAGAATTTTATGATGCGAGTTTGAGAAGAGTAGCACAAAAGTGCAAAATTAGTCAGAAGGATAGAAGATTGATTGTTGAGCCTAACCAAAACTATAATCAAGCATATGTGGATGCTATTACTTCGGTTCAATCCTTCATATGGTTCTAATCTGATATTTTGTAAGGCAGTGAGCCTTCCTATTTTGAGCAGTGAGCTCTAAGCAGTGTTCTTGAATGCAAGTCAATTCCCCATATTGTAAACTTTATTTGAGTATACTCAGATCATATTGTGGATTGGTCATCCACCATGGTTTTTCCCCTAACAGGGTTTCCACGTAAAAATCCTTGTGTTATGGTGTTGTGAATGTTTGCTTCATGTTCATGCATTTTGGTTGAATGTTGCTAATGCTTTGATGATAAAGATTAATAAAGTTAATTTTTTCACAAAACTGATTCACCCCCCCCTCTCAGTGTGGCTTGTTTCCAACAATTGGTATCAGAGCTAGTTCCTCAAAAGAATTCTAACAACTTGGGGAAATCTTGGCAAGTGCTTCAATGGATTCAAGCAGTCTTCAACAAAAAATTTTGGTGGCCCTAGATGATCTTGATCAGTCAAAATATGAAGTTCAAAAATTGCAAGCAAACCTCATGGATGCTGAGAAATTCATTGAATATTTAAAAGATAAAATCAACAATTCTAGGGAGAAGAGAAAATAACTCTATGATCAGATTCAACAGAATGACAGTAAGAGCATTGAAGGTGAACAACTTAGTCAAGCCCTGAAGGAAAATACAAAAGAATGTGAAAATATTACCAGAGATAATGCTGCCCTAAAGCATGAGATGGAATCTATCATGATGAGGATGACCAAGGAGCTTGAAGACAAAAATAAGAATGAAGAGAACTTAGCACAATCCTTGAAAGAAAAGTCTGAAGTATGTAGCCGATTGGACAATGAACTGGAACAATCTAAAAACAATGAGGAGGTGCTTGAAAAGTAGATTGATGATCTCAAAAATGAACTTGTTGTTGCAAATGAATACAAGGAGAACTTCAAAGTTAGCTCAACCAAGCTTGATGAACTGATTAAAGGTCAGAGAATTGATGGTGACAAGAGAGGTCTTGGATATGAAAGTTCAAAATTTGGACAAAGGAGATTCAGGCAAGGAAATCAAATGAACAAATTTGGAAGGTATTCGGTAAGACAACCTAATGCTCAGAGATTCAATGGTTACTATTTCAGTTGCAATAAATTTGAACACATGGCTATTCAATGTGGAAGCAGGATAAATCCAAGTGGTCCATCATTCTCAAGTCAGTGCTTTAATTGCAATAAATTTGGTCATAAGTCAAATGAATGCAAAAATGTGATGAAAAAATTTCATAGAGATGTCAGATGCTATACATGCAATATACTTGGCCATATTGCTAACCAATGCAGATCAAGAAGAAATCAATGGAACAACTGGTATGGACAAAGAAATGTTGTGTGCTACAACTGCAATATATTTAGTCACATTGCTACATTTTGTTGGAACAAAAAAGGTCTGGTAAATCAAAGGAGAAACATGCAAAAGGATGATAAGGTAAAAGGAAAAGTCACTACATATGTGATCAAGAAGAAAATACAAAAGAAATGGGTAAAGAAAAGTTACTCTTATGAAGAAAATGTGCCTGCACCAAAATCTGCCTCTAGCAATTCCTCCAAGAATTAGTTTCAAGCCTTTGGCCTAGGGGGATTTATCAATAAAATATTTTAACCCCCTAACTGGTAATTGACACCAGATGTGGATATGTACAACAAGTGCATAGATGCTCTACAGATGTTGTGGAAATCACTGGAGAGAATACTATGCAATATTGGAGGTCTGTAGAAGAATTATCTATCACAATGCACAAAAACAAGGTATCCGAATGAGTTAGGGTAAAGTGCATTTATTGGGACAAAAAAGGTTAGGTATGAAAGGGATAAAAAATTATTTCTATCTTTCATTTATCACTTTGCACTTTGAAGAAGAGAAGTTTGGAGAGCTTTGAGGTGAACCTTGGAAAATTAAGGCGCAATTCAAGTGTAAAAGCAATTCGGCAATCAAAATCTAATCAGATGAAAAAGGTATTTATCAGAAAAACCCTACGAATTTGTTAATTGGTGAAAATGACTACTCCTTTGGTATTTGAATTCAAGGACAAACCTCATCCCAAATTTAAGTAGCATCCCTACAAATCTATCGAGACAAACCCATTAGGAGCATTTTCATCTGTGCCACATAAAGTTTTACACACCAAAGATATTAGGGCATATATTCATGCTAACATTGAAGAGTTAGGAAGTTGTCATCTACTAAATCTTTATAATAATCATATAATAGGAGAATACTTTTGTGTCAAGCAAAAATTTATAACCCTAGAAGAGAATACATTTACACAAATTGTAAAATTTCCCATCTTTGAAGAGAATGAATGGGTTTGATAAATATTGAGTCGAGTTCATGAAAAATTCATGTGGTTGATTATATCTTTCAAC
Organism: Sequoiadendron giganteum; assembly: GCA_007115665.2. NCBI lineage: Eukaryota > Viridiplantae > Streptophyta > Pinopsida > Cupressales > Cupressaceae > Sequoiadendron > Sequoiadendron giganteum. The sequence continues at coordinate 253,149,556 of CM021100.1, read as the reverse complement.
ATAGCAAAAGAGGCTATAAGTGTTGTTATAGGTTTGAGTTCCTTCGGTGGATAACCAATTCTGAAATCAGTGAAAAATCAAATGGTTATTGATGCAACTGGCTCCAAGTATGATAGAAGAGCAATGAAAATTGATGACATTGTTAATGTAAATGTCAAAATTGCATCTATGGTTATTGGGTACAAAATTTATCATTCTAGCCAAGACAATTTTGTGTCCAGTACAACCATTTATGCAGCCTATCAGATGGTAAAGGAAAATGCAAACTATGATCTATGTGAGTTGCTTAGAGTCAATTGATGGAGAATCTTGGGAAGATCAAGAAGGATAAGAAAAATTCCTTTAAGTACATGGCAACTTGCTATTATGTCTATTCTTCTACTTCATGAATGAGGTTCCAAGATTTGGAAAGGTTCATTGGAAAAAAGATAAATCGGTAGCCGCTCAGATCAAAGATTTCTTTCATATATTTGCATACATTAAGACCAAGAATGCCACTATCTGGGGATACTTCAAAAAATTTCAGAGTATGATGCATCCCATAGAGAGAACTCCTACTTCTATTGCGGAGAAGTATAAGGATACAATTTTTTTATGGTGGATATTGATCAATGATATGATGGAAGCCGCTGATCCCAAACAATATGGATCATGCCTATGGGCTATGAAGTTGAAGAGAAAATTATTGAAATGTATGCACAAAATTTACTGAATAAGCCTCTAGATCTAGCTAAAGAGAGGTTTGGTACTTATGCATAAAATAATATACAGGTACACAATGAACTCAAGAAACCTATGTTGGTCAGAAGAGTTAGAAAAGAGGTAGAAATTTTTGTAGAGAGCATGGGCTTATCCGCAAAGAAATTAAGAGAAGATAGAAGGAAAAGAGAAGAAGTTGAAGCGGAAAAGGAAGCAACAAAAACATAATCAGCCAGTTTGGTAGCACCCTCTACCAAAACTAGGTCAAAAAGGAGCTTTGCACCCCTATCTGCTCCTGCAACAAAGTCAATCTCTTTTAAAGACATTCGAAAAAGAAGGAAAATGAAAGAAGGATAAAAGAAAAAGATTCTATGTCACAGTCTCTGAAGATGAAGAGACAAAATCAAATGAAGGATGTAAAGAAATAAAGCATCAAAGTGCTAAGGTAGCCACAATTTCCAAAGAACAATCCTTTGGTGAAGAAGTCAAAGCAAAGAAGAAGGCATAGACTGACAAACTAGGTATGTTAGTAGAAGAATTGAAAGAGCTTTGGTCCAAGATGGAAATCTTAATCCACTTCGTAAATGGTATGAAAATTTTGATAAATCAGGTCAAAGAACTCTTGAAGAGGCAACATTGAAGTATTTGAATATTTTCAATAAGGTTCTTATTGAAGTAATGCCTAGTCTACCTAAAAATTTGTATGAGATTTTTGAAATGAGGAGAGTCAATGCTAGAAAAAAAGAAGAACAAATGAGAGAAATAATCCTTGCAGAATTGTGTCCGGTAATGTCTATGGAGGAAATGGAGACACTCTTGAGTAAAGATAAAATGGAATTCAAGAGCAAGACAAGGGTCAATAAGCTCATGATTTGTTTGACTAATGAGGTTACAAAAGAAACTAAGAAAATCTTGAGAATTTTTTTGTTAAATGACAAAATTGATGTTGTCACAAAAGAAACTCATGATAAAGATGTCTCATCTAGTCCGGAAGGAGAAGAAGAAGAAGAAAAACTTGATACAACTGAGGATACGTAGATTCCTCTTGATATGGACAATACAAAAATACCTATGGAGATTGAGACTCCTAAAATTATATCTGTTGAGAAGGATGAGAAAATTGAAATTCTAGAAGTCAAGCAGGAATTTGTAGTTGAAGAAACAATAGTTGAGGAAAAGAAAGTTGAGGTAAAGAGAGTTCAAATAGAAGCAAGAGACACTGCAGAGGTAGTGAAGAAATTTCTGGTAGAATAACAGGGATAATTTGATCCTGAACTGATTGAAGGTCCTATTGACCTGTCCACTTTGTCTCCAATTTAAAAAATGAAGGTAGCATCATTCACCTAGGAAAAAGCTAGAGAAGAATTGTTGAGTTCTCACATTGAGGACAATGAAATTTTGAATCTTGCATTTGGAGTTCTGGAGAGGATAATGCCTACTCATGTCAAAGATCCATCTGGTTCCTCCTCCAGTGAGCTGAAGAAGCTCATCGAATTTGTAAGTACTCATTTCGAGTTATTTGAGAAGTCATCCGTGATAAAAGTTAAGAGAGAATTCGATGCCAAAACATTCAATGGGTTGAAAGAAATGATTCCTAAGGATAAAGTTATGTTAGCCACATGTGTGAAGAATGTTAAAGATTCTCTATCTAAAGGTGGAAAGTTTTATAAGTCATGTTTATCTCTGTCAAAATTTACTGAGGCCAATGAAAAAAAGGTTAAGGATCTAGAAAAACAGTTAACCACCATTTTTGAAGCTTTTGATCCTTTAGCTGGTGGTGTTACAAAGCAAGAAAGTCAAGTGATATCTCTACTTGACAAGATAAGGAAGGACAAAAGATTTATTGTTGAGCCTAATCAAAACTATAATCAAGCATATGTAGATGCTATTACTTCAATTCAATCCTTCAGATGATTTTAATCTGATATTTTGTAAGGCAATGAGCCTTCCTATTTTGAGTAGTGAGCTCTAGGTAGTGTGCATGAATGCAAGTGCATTCCCCATATTGTAAAATTTATTTGAGTACACTTAGATCATACTGTGGATTGGCCATCCACCATGGTTTTTCCCCTAATAGGGTTTCCATGTAAAAATCCTTGTGTTATGGTGTTATGAATGTTTGCTTCATGTTCATGCATTTTGGTTGAATGTTACTAATGCTTTGATGATAAAGATTAATTTTTGCACAACACAGATTCACCCCCCCTCTCAGTGTGGCTTCTTTCCAACACATCCCTTCGAAAATGGTGATCTACATAGGTAGCTCCATAGTGGCATAGGGGCTCATGAGTTTTCCTTTGTTTCTCAGGTGCATTCCTGAAATTCATGAAAGTTCATGCTTGTGCTAATGGTGATTTGTTTTAGACATCTGGGGAAAGACCAAGAGCTGGGTCCATGAGAAAGGGTGTCATGATTAATTTATCATTGGGGAATGATGTCAGTGAGGCTGAGTTCTGCACGAGGCAGTCCACACGAGTGGACCTGTAACAACACTTGAACTTAGCGATTTGAACACTTAGGCTTGAACTCATGATCCACGATGGAAATTTATGAGTAGATCACATAGCGAAAGGATGTGAAAGTTTTTCCAACAAGGAATCAACAACGGGGGGGAAGTGTCCCACATGAGGAGACCTGCAAGGTCACCTCCATGAGGCATCATTAACTTGTTCCTCATTTGTTCCAAATTTTCATGAGTGGTGACATGGGGGAGCTCCATGGAATGGATAGTCATTTGAATGGGGCCATTAGGCAACATCCATGGAGGGATTTCCTCATGGTAAAGGTACTCCCCAGAGGCAAACCCATAGGGGTTTCTTGGGTTATTGATCTCATTATTTTGCTCAAGTTCAAAGTGAATGTGGGGTTTTCACAACATGTAGCCCTAAGGGCTTCACCATTGGTCCCAGTGTCGATGGGATGGAGTCTCGCATGAAGGAACATGAAAACCACAATGATTATCTCTATTCCATGTGGAGCCAAAGGGCACATCAGGGGGTTCATTAATAGCTTTGGAAAATTTGAACGACTCCTTTTGAGGGCATGCTTCCATACTAAAAATATTGCGAAGAGCTTCACAAACAAGTGGTTATTTCCTTTGTTTAATCTTAAATCCATGAATCTCTTCTAAAACCTAACCTACAACTTACTGATAGTGTCGAAATGACAAGTGATGAAGAATCTAACACATACCTCAACTATTGTGATTGAAAATGATAGCTGAGGAGGTGACATATATAGAGGTAGACCCTCATTAATGGCCACATTGAATGCAGCTATGGTAGGGGTGTGAGTAGTTGGTCATGTAGAAACCCATATCATGGAGGACGTCTTATTGAATGGTCATGCAAGAAAGTTTGAAGCAGGTGATGCATTATGGGTGGAAGTGGGTGTAACACTAATGAGAACAACATAACTGAGATGGAGACCCACCAAGAGAATCCCACAACTGTAGACCTACAAGCAGCGAAGGACGTCGTGGCTTCTAGAGGACATAAGCCCACATGTCAAATTTTGCAAGGGCCTGAAACTTGGTGAAACTTGGGTGAATGAGTTTGGCCAAGATGTATTTCAAAATTTTATGGCTCATGACCAACTTAGGCCCAAAAATAAGGGCACGTAAAATGAGGCAAAGGTGAACCAACTCGACGAAGATGAAAAAAAAAAGGTGGTCCCCGATCCAAATGAGGTGTGTGTTCTATAGGCACAACAAAGACTATATTTTTAAAATAATTATTAATTCCATTTATTATACATAGGAATCCATGATGCAAGGGAAAACTTGCATCACCCAAAATAATTATTTCATGTTTTTTGCTTTATTTTGTAAGTTCTAAAATAAATTTATAGTCATGTGAGTCTTACCTAGAAAATCATTCATATTGTAGAGGGATATTCTTTCTCTAATGGAAATTTTAGCACATTAGAGTTCTATAGAGTAATCTTATGGCGTCGAATTGTATATTGATCCAATATCTTCATAATTAATATTAGAGTTTGTAAGATTATATTCTAATATGCTACCTGATATGAAAGAGTTTGGATATTGTTTAATGATACCATTTATAAAACTTCTTAATAGAAACCTATTATGGAATACATACGTCACCTTTATTACTCTAGAATGGGGGTCCTTGTGTTTATATTTACTCTTGATTTTTGTCACAAAAGATTGAATGTGTCAAATTGTACATTATTTTTGCTAATATATTTTCTCACCATATTCATATTCAGTGGATCTTTCATTGACCATACATGTTGGTTACATCAAATTAAAAAAACTTGGTCTATATTTTAACATTACCTACCTTGCCCATATGTTCAATACTCAATTCTACCCTTAGACCATTAAAACATAGATTAGTCTCTTCTATAGAAACTAGTCATTATGATTTCCTTCATAATAGTGCTCCCTATTTATCTCGGCATGTCCCATGGACCATTAGATGATATCTCATCCAATGATTCATTAAATCCTATATTAACACAATGTAATCCACTTCCTTCACATTGCATGATCTCTCTAATCCTCCACACTATTACATCATCTTGTAGTCCAATTTTACTATTGCATAAGCTTTATATATACATATTATGAGATTATTAGGTTCCTCTACATGCTAATTCAGTTGTAGAGTATCTAAAATTATAGTTCCCTACATAAACTAGTAATTTGATCACAAGAGATTGAACTAGCTATTAAAATCCCCATGTCATTATCCTCATTACACAATCTCAACAAACCTTTGACAAATTGTACATGATTTCATATTGGAGCTACAAGAGATAATAATTTGGCTAAGTCATCTAATTTGTTGGCCCTATATTTTTATATTTTTCTATGATCTCCTTTTGGCATTATATTTTTCACGCATGCATACAAAATGATCTTAGGCCTTATCATCTACTCGCTCCTAAGCATAAAGACCAATGGTGCTTTTCCCTTTACGAAGCACTATTATCACTATGTTGTGAATGTTTTGTCAATTAAATCATTATTTGATCTAATTATCCATGCAAATTAATGAAACTATCAAGATATAGAATCCTTCCAATTGTGAGAATTATTGATCATGAATACCATATATTAGTCATTGTACCTTTCTATATGAAATTAGCTAAATTATCCTTTATCCCTCTATGCTTATGTATTATATTCTTATTATCAACACCAATATATTTGAACCATTTCCTTGTGCTATGATAATCCTACAAAGGACACTATGTACATGGTTATGAATGAGATTAAACTTGATGGTTGGCTCCTCGTGATTATTTTTCTTGCACATCTTTTTTCCCATTTAACCTACAATAGAGAGTTTGACTAAGAAAGGCAATTGATATTGGAATTCAATGACTATTTTTTAATAATTAAATATTTATTTTAATTGGATTGTTCATGATTTTGTCAGAATAATTTGATGCTCTATCTCTTGTATTCATAGAATTCAATGTATATTACATGGAAATTAACTCTAAATTTGTTGCACCTTAGAGAACATGAAGAATAAAAAAAAAAAAAAATATTGTTGAAATAATTTCTTTGAAATTTTTAGATTTTTTATGAAGATTACTAAGATGATTTTTTAATATTTGACTTGCTCATGGTAATATCAAGGACCTTAAATGTTTAATGTAAATTATAGTACAAAGTCATGATAACAAATGGAGCCTTAAATAATTCCAGATTATAAGGAAATAAAAATAAATATCTATTAAGTTGATTGTTTGTTGATATTTCACAATCTATATTGATACCTATCTATTGGTAATAAATTCAATATCTATAAGAAGAACAAAGAGCAGAGATATGGACTAGAACTGGATAGAGATTGATATGTTAATATAATTCACAAAGTCAAGATTAATTGGCATACTTGGTCTATTTCAAATACCTATTATCAAATAAGCATATCCTAGTTTGGTTAAGAAGAAGGCCACTACACATGCCCTATAGTGTTTTATAATATTGTACCATTAACTTCCCTTCCATAGTAAATTTAGTTAGAGAAAATTTATAACACACTCATGAAATTTTTCAAGAATACCTTCTAATCATAGAAACATTAGGAATAGGCCCCTCTTTATAAACTACACCCTTAGCCCTTACAAAGCAAATACTTACATCATTTGATCCCCTATATTATAATTTAGTTTGTGCGTACATGAAGTGGACAATTACATTTTAAAGTTATGCATATATATAGCACTACAATTTTAGTTTGAGCCCTAGGCCATCTTAGGGTAGGCGCAAGTTCTCTCAAAATACTCTTTACTACTTTGCACTCTTTATCATACCACATGTTTGTCAAAAAAAAAAATCACAATTATTCTTATAGGTGTGGATATTTTGCGTCTGAATAATGCTTTGTGGATTAAGGGAATCAACATACTTTTGATTACTAGTTTGCTTGTCAAATTGTACTACTTTATGCTTTTTGAAAATGTTGTTTGAAGACTACTTTGAAAACTTTTTGAATAACTATAATTTATAATAAACATACCTCTTTTTAAATTGTGATGGGTATGCTCTCCTTGTTAATTTTTATATATGTCAAACTTTGCATATATTAGATCAATAATCTTATTTCAATTTTACAAAACAATTCCAATATCTAACTTCACAATCCTAGGAAAAAGATTTTGAGAAAAAAATTAATTTACCGCACTAAAACCATTTTATGTTTTGTAAGTAGTATCACCTGGATTCAACCGATACTCATACCATTACATATAACCTTGTCATGTATAGTCCCAACAATTCTACCTCATAGCACGTAACATCCTCATTTTTATCTTGTGACGTCCTTACCCAATGCTGACATTCCTCTTCGACTAACCCCAACATGTTGCTTTCCCGTAGAGCATCCCTTTTTAAAAGGAAAAAAGTCCTTCTGTAGTCCAGGAAGCAAAGAAGGGAGCCCATCAATCAATTCTAAAGTACTGAAAACTTTACCAGTGGCATCTGTCAACCGACCCAGAGCTTTACATCTGTTTTTACAGCAGCTGAAAAGGGACCATGTTTGTACGCAGGATATGATAGTTACATTTCTCCTTTCCCACCTACCGACTGGTCGCTTTACTACCGGCTGCAGTCCATTCAACTTCGTGGGTTTGTATAATTTGTAATTACAGACCTAGTTATGCTCTTATTCAATCTTCTCTTTTAAAACAAAATTCTGTAAGATACAGTATTCCGGTGTTCCTAATTATACAATAGAGTATTGCCTAATTAATTGTTTAGCGACGAGAATAATATCATTGCTTTTTTCACGGTTAAGTTTGTGATTAGGGAAATGTCTTTTACTTGGTGTTTTGGTTTTCTAATTTATAGAATTATGCATTTTGGTTTGTCCTTATTTCTTCTCTCGTATTTGATATCTGATGATTGACAATATGTAAAGAGTGTTTTGGGACGACTGCTGTTAGCATTGCAAGTGGGCAAGTTCTATAAGACAAATAAATTTGAGATGATTAATTAAAGAATAATGATGTTTTTGATTAAAAAAAAGGGGAAAAGGTTTCTGAACAGCAGAACAACATTTATAGAATAGTAGACTAAAAAATGGGATTAACACCAAATATTAGAACTAAGACCCAACATCGGCCAAAAATAGCAAAAGGTCTAGCAACTGAGAAACCAACATCACCAGGAGAGTATTAAGATTTTGATAACACAGCAAAAAAGTAAACCATGATAAATAAAAGGGCTCGTAGACCCAAAGAGAACCAAGGCACGTAGGCCAAAAACAAGAGAAACATAAAACCCTAACTACTTTGTGGGACTACAAATCAAGTCCCACTCCGTGATTAGTTGCTCCAACTCCTCGCTCCACTGTTGCATCTCCTCAGTTGTTTCATGCTCTGGCTGCATCTTGGCTTCCTATGAGGAATTCTTCCTCCTACGACCTTTCCTGACTTTAGCATACCATTAACCATTCCAAATATTTCCCTTCTCATAATACCCAGAGTGATAGAATTCAACCTATTAAACACCTTGTCCATTCAATTAACTTTTTTCTAAAGTGCGCAGAACCAAGTCACATAAAACTCAAAGGACTTGTTATCCGAATACATTTCATCTTTAGGGTGCTTCATTGCATGCCCATCCACATCTTCTATGGGTTTCATTAACACATCTTCAACTTCTTTTGCTGTTTTTTTCACCTTCATCCTCGATATCCTCTAAATCTTGCACCACCTCTTGACTAGCACCCTCATGCTCTTCTTCTTCTTCACTATTAGTGGAGTACTCCTCCAACTTGAAATATTCCGAGCCAATTTTTTCGTTTTTCAAATTACAAATTAGAAACAAATGCACCCGTTAAGGTTAGCAGCTAAACCCAAAACGTGCTAAAGCAACTCTAACCAGAATGTACACCAGGATCCCGATGTGGGCAAGGTGTGAGCATTGGTCAGAGGATCTAAATCAAATTGCTTATGCAAGAACTCTAACCAAGAATGGCGCCAATGATGGCGAGCATATGGTCAGAGGATCTTCTACACTAAGTGCTGAAAGGAACTCGACACCAAGTATGTGCTACCCAATCCAGTATGGAGTGAGGGGCGATCATATGGCGGAGTGTTACAGAGTACAATGCTTGAAAGAAATACTGAAAAGCTGAAAGTACTCAACACCCAGAATGTGCTTGCTAACCCAGAGTGGTAGCTACCATAGGGCGGAGATGTATCTATTACAAAACAACTTCATAATGAAAGAGAGCATTACAAATTAGATTTGAAAATGACTGCCAGTACTACTGTCAGTTTACAAAATGAGGATCATCCGCCTGCCAATAGCTTAGGAATTCGAAAGATTAACAATACATCATAAAGAACTCTCCTTAGCTTGGATAGAGTGCCAAAACAATACAACTCTTCAATGATCAAGATTCTAATTCTGGTTTATCACAAATCTGCACTTTAAATTGAAAAACCAGCAACCTATGAATTTACTCATATGCTCATAACTCTCTCATTTCTCACCCAAATGATCTCAAATCTGATGCAATAGACCCTCAAAATGATGGCGCCTAACTTAGTAATAAGAAATGGCATCTAAAAATGGTTATTAATTACTGACACGAATCCTAATGCACTCCAGAAAGTACGGCTTTCAAGGAATGATGGATTTGCATTATAAAATCATGAGCTTCATATTAAAATCTGCAAATATTCATGAAAGGGCGCCCTTACCAATAAAATGCAATGACACAATACCCAGAATGAGATTATTTTTGTTTTCTGATTTACGAGTGAAACTACAGATTCAGCCTTGTTACCAGCAACTCCAGAAAATGACATAAAATGCAAGAAACTGAACTTCTAATGGCAAAACAACACTACAATGCAAACCTCACTACAACTCACTCAAAATAAGCAATCCTCTCCACTAGGTGCTATCTCTCAAGCACGAAGTCGAGCCAAGGCTAGGAGACATTCATTCCTCGAAGCAATCCAGCAACCATTTTGGCAGCATAACAATAGCATAGACAAAAGATGCTCAAATGAGAACCCAAGGTTGTCTTTTATAAGCTTCTGTGGACCTTCCTAGAAACCCTAACTTCTTTTCCAAAGTCAAAACCCTAATCCCAAGAAATGGCGTCCTTTTCCAAGCATCTTTAATTTTGACTTCATTAAATTTCTCACTTAAATAAATGCGTCCTCCTTAAGGCTTAGTTTTGACTTGATAAATTCAATATAATTTTAATATAACCTCAATGATGGCGCCACCCTTCAAGTCCACCTTTTAAAATAACATTAAGTTATTTGACTAGGCCAAGGTGATAAAATAACATTTAAATTATAATGTTATTTTTAAGTGAAATGAGTTCAACTCTCCAAAACTGCATTCTGAAGCCCGAAACTGAATACGCCACTTGAGACAACTGAAGGGGAAAGTCAACTACCTGAGACCAACCTGTATACTGCCAAAAATAGAATTTACTAAAAATAGTAAATTCCAGAAAATGCTCTGAATGCTGAAATGATCATACCACTGCGAAGCTCTCTGAAAACCCAGAAAGAATCCGCCGTCAGATCCACCAACTCCGAGCAAAGACATCCCCAGAAATAAGAAACCCTAATTTTACCTTTCGACTAGCCTTCGGGTTTCCTGAAAAAGGCCAATGGTCACTGGAAATATCAGGTTTGAGAAGGGGTCATTACACAACTCCTCACCTAGAACCATAAAAATTTCCTTCTTGTTCAGGTCTAGACTGACCCACCAACCTTTCCAACATCCTCCCACCTTTTCCACTACTTGAATCATCCACATTGCCCTGTTCTTCCTCATCTCGTATTTTAATTACATGACATTTTTTTGTAGTTTTAGGTTCAGAGTTGTCATGGATTTTTCTCTTAACACCTGTAGGATTACTAGGAGGGTTACCGGTACTCTTCTTTCCTTTCACAGTTGACACAATAGGGTCCCCTTTCATTAAGAGGCCTTTAATGGAAGATCGTTTCAACAAAGAGGGTTCACCTAGGGGTTTTGAGAGGGGAGGCTTAGCCAAAAAGGAACCCTCACTGTGAGTTTTACTGGGATTAGGGTGAGGGTGAGGGTCTGGTTGGTTAATTTGGGCTTCATTTACATGGGGGTCAGTTTTCAAAGAGGGGCCATGGTATGTGTGGGATCATGATGGGCCAAAAAATGGCAATATGTAAGTGATATGATGACCCATATGGCTAACAATTTTTTTTACCCAAAATTGATGAAAAAAAATGGTTTTTAAAGGAGATTCTCAGCTTTCCACCAATATAAATTATGTTTTACTTTGAATTTAATAAAAAAACATTATTCATTTTCTATTTGAATTACGACTAAAGTCTTGATCGATAGGTTGATTGAAAAACATCTATAGCTTTCAAATGGTATCACATTTTTTGAATCCAAAACATGTGTCACATTCTATGCTTCACTTATTATAGGATTAATTTTTTTTTGAATTTCATGAAGTTTTGACCAAGTTAAGGTGGTCAGACATACGAGTTTTTATATTTTTAAAAAGTTGCAATAAAAAAACATAATTAATTATTTACTTGAAAAATTTTTATAAAAAAATATGCATCACATCGGGACACCAGTATTCTACTTATATCTAAAATATTATAAAAAAATATTATCATTTTATTGTGGTTAGGGTGGTCAGACAAACACCTACTTCTTATTTTTTCTGTGAAATTTGAATACTACTGCATTGAAATTTCAAATTCTCACCAAATAGATTTTTTTTGTATAAAACTAAACCTAGTAGTTTAGAAACTACATTCAATTTGCTACAAATTTTATTCTTACATATTTTAAAAATAATATAGATAACTTATTCAAATTTTTACGTCAAGTTGCCTAACTCTGATTTTCTAAATTTTCATCGCCATTTAAGGGCCTATTTTAACGTGAATTTGCGCCCTAGTGCAAATCACCTTTTTTTCCCTTTAAAAACTTAGAGAATCAAAAGCGGAGGTTTAATTCCACTTAAGCTCGCTGCTTGCATTCTACTTGGTGCCTGGTTTGTGTGTCGGTGGGGGCGTTTCTGTTGGGGACAACCGTGTGGTGTGCAGACATTTGCGCGGCGCACTTACGTCCCTGGCAGATTCCTATGGCTAAGACTGCAGAAGCGTTACATTTTTTATTGGACTTCGAAGAGTAATGCACCTCTTTGGCTGGCCGACCCGAATATGGTCATTTTTTGCCTTCTCCTTCGTATTCTTCACTCTCCCAATCCATTCCCAAGTATGGATAGAATTTGACAAGATATTGAATTCAGACCTTCACATTTTTTAAGCATTTTCCAAGCTTGTAGAAACACCATTCACTCCATTTGCAACAATTCACTACTCCATCACTTCAATAAGGTGAGCATAGGACATGGTGGAGCTTTTAAAATTCCCCCCCTTGTGAGTTTGTTTTACTTCGTCTTTGGCTCTAATTGGTTGGGTTTTTACAATGAGTCGTGCTCATGGGTGTTCTATTCAAGTGATGACTTATTATTAAAGGTGGTTGGTCGCTTGAGTATGGTCTTAACCCCCTTTTGGTCATTACATTACCGGCCCCTCTTTACCTGCCTTCTCGGTCTTTTGCGTATTGACTGTGTTTTATATTTCATTAGTGTCAGGTTGGTAAAATATTTTAGATTAATCTCTAAAAATCTTTTCGGCCTCTAGGGTCATTTCCCCATCCACCTAGTTAGTCCCCTTTTTATAAATAACTTTTTCGCATGTGCATATTGCATAGTTGTCAGATGAAATGATTCGTATCATGACCGTTCCTCACGAACCTCGCAAAGTTTCCTGCTGATGTCACTAAAGTGGTGCGAGGTATGCAAAATGCTGCCACATGTCATTTATGATCATGGGGCTCATTTTTTGTTCTTTGATCGATGAAGGACATTGATGTTGACAACTATTTCTTTCCCAACACATCGTGGTTGTTCCTCGCTGACCTTGCGTAATTAAAACATTAGTTTTAATAATGTTGCGAGGTGTGCAGATTGTTGACACATGGAGGCCAATGTTGTATGAGGGATGATCAAGGTGGGACCCGCTCATGCTGAGGTGGTCTTGTAGGCGGTTTTTTGTTCGCCTAAAGTATGGTGAACAAACGTGGCATTTTCAAACCATTTTAACTCGATCTGAGCCGTTCTTTCTGGCTTGCATTGTTTTGGATCAATGACTAGCATTTCAAATACGCCGGTGTTGTACTATAGCCATTTTATCTCGCGTAGGTGAATAGTAATGGTCGAGTTTGAACTGTGCTCTCATAATTAAATGCTACCAGATCAGTGAATTGCTATTTTCTTGTGTGTTTCCACGATAAAGAAAAATCGCTTGGTATCGAGTGAAGTGAGCCATCTTTGTGAAATTTTAACCTCACTGTCATTAACGTTCTGCAAGTGAAATCGTAAGTAACACATACACCATTTCTTATGCTTTCATAAGGTCTTATGGTTGTTTGAAGAATAATTGTCAACTACTTCTTGTTTTGTTCCTGAAGGATTATTTGAGTTAATTTGCTTTAAAGTATTTTAAAGATTGTCTTGATAATTGTTGTGGCTTCTTGAATTGTGAAGCATTTATGTTTAAGGCTATATAGTGCAAGTTATAATTGTTTGAAATTTAGAAAACCCTAGCTCGAACTATTCTTTGTCTTGTGTAAATGGCACCCAAGGCCTGAAGCTCTGGCTCTGAAATTGCTACTAGGTCCTTTTCCCATGATATAATAGACTTATTAAAACCCTCTACTAGCAAGAGGCTTGAGGGAAAGGCTTTGTTTTATGGGCCCTTACTCTTGGAGGGGTTAATTGATAAACAATGTGCATGATAGGGTAGGGTTGGATGGAACACTCACTGTTCCATGCTCTGGATCCTTGTTTACAAGATATCCTTGGTGTCTTTCTTCACCATCTGAACCTGTAGGACCTTCATCATGTCTAGGTGCCCCTAGTTCTTCTGGCCAACCCTATTGTCATGTCAAATCAGCTTACTTGGTGTACTACCTCTTATTCTTCCCTTTGCCTTCAATCTTCCCTAAAGACTAATTCTCTCCATTAACTCTATTCAATTTTGCAGGGGTGTTGATATGTTTCCAAGGGCTTCTACTCATCTCCCTAGGGTTCTTGACAATTCCCCATACTCCATTTATCATTCACTATCTCTAAACCCTCAATTAGGGTTTTTAGGCTACTAGCCCAAGAACCCCAATTAGGCCTCCAACTCTGAGAAAATTGGCTTTCATTCACAAATTCTCCAAAGAGAAATCAATCTTTCCTTGAGGGTCCTGATACCTTAGCCTACCTCTCAAAGATTTTTGGTACCTTAGGTCCCCACTATCCGTACAACTCCATAAACTGGAACTGACCAAGGATTTTGGCCTTTTTAGGTCTTTTCACTGTATTTTGTAGATTGTCAAGAGTTTTCTCACATCAAAAAAGTTGATGAGGCTTCCTCCGTCTTGGTAAGCCCTAGCAAGGCATTCACCTGCCCTTCCCACACCGTGTTTTTCCTGGAGTTTGCCACCCCTACACGTTAAGTGCCTTTTTATCTCTATCTCTCCTAGTCGGGCACTGTCAAGCTCACCTAGGAGTAGACTGTCTTCATGCTTCCTGAACTCCTATCTACTCCTAAACCTACTATAATTACAACCATGGAGTCTAGCCTCATTTCCCAAAAGCCCATACACCAGGTACAGTGGGAGAGAGAACTAAGACCCCATTCTTGACAGGTTGCCAGTTAGATCAACAACTAAAACAACAACAAATTAATTACCAAACACACCTACAAATTGAACACTCACCCTAAAGACTACCACACGAGCTTAGAACATAACAAATACTACAAATTATAACAACTTATAGAGCCATGATCGCTCCTAATAACTGAAATGCAAAGGAAACACATAAACTTAAGCAATACTTCTCACTGTCCTCACTTAACATTCATGAAATTTCAAATTACAAAACCTTCCAACCCATATACAGGTCGAGGCACCCCATATATAGGTTTCCCAAAGTAGTTATGCCTCCCTTTGGTCGGACAAGTCAGTTACCAAGTGGCAAAGGTGCAAAATGTCCCATTTTTCCACTTTTGCCAATTTCCTAGAAACTAACAAAAGTGAGTGTCTAAACTCATAAACTTTTCCACTCCTGATAGCTCCTGACCAAGGCATTTTATTAAGTCTCTAACTCAATTCCAATGGTCAACATGACCTTTAAAGTATAAAAAACTCAAAACTTCATCCTAGGTCCTCAAATTGCCTAGTGCTTCCTAGTGCTTCGTAGGTGCTCCTGCACCATTCTCCCCCTCTCTACCAAACACTAAGGAATGGAAGGAGAGATCAGTGACATATCAATGCCATGCTTCTTGAACTGATCTTCTTGTACCCATGTAGCCTCAGATTCAGGCTTGTTCTTCCACTTGATAAGATGCTCCATGTACTCCTTAGGCCTTGTAGACTTTTGCGTTCTTGACTCCAAGATCCCTTCGGCTTGTTGCTTGTCTTGAGTAGGTAAGGCTATGTTGCTAACTTCTTTGAAGAACTCCCTACTGTTCTGATCCATATCTTGGACTGATTCCTTGTACCTGATCAAATCAAAAACATTGAAAACTGGTGAAATTCCCAAATCATAAGGTAAATCCACCTTGTATGCATTCTTTCCATACTTGGTTAATATATTGCATGGTCCTACTCTTTTCATTTGCAACTTGGTTGACATTCCCTTCTACAACCTTGATTTGTTAAGGTTAACCATAAAAAATTCTCCTACTGCAAATTGTAACTCTTTTCTAGATAAATCCACCTTCTCTTTCAACTTTTGAGTAGCCTCGGTGACTGTCCTCTTTACCTGCTCCTGAATCTCTTTCATTCTAAGTGAAGTCCTCTGCATGTCCACTCCTATTATCCATAGCTCCTAGATCCCTGAGCTCACATATCCCTCTTGGGTGCATTCCATACACAACCTCAAAAGGACTCTTCCCTGTGGTCTGGTTCACACTATCATTGTAAGCATTCTTAGCTTGAGAGATTACCATGTCCCATGTCTGTCCATATTCTTTAGTTAGGCACCTTAGAAGGTTACCTAGCACCCTGTTAACCACCTCTATTTGTCCATTGGTCTGAGGATGGTAAGCTGATCCAAAAGATAGGTTGGTTCCCAATCTGCTCCTTAGAGTCTTCCAAAAGTGACTCATGAACTTCACATCCCTGTCTAGAACAATACTCAATGGCAATCCATGAATCCTAACAATTTCCTTGAAGAAAAGGTGAGCAATGTAGCTAGCATCATGGGTGGTCTTGCAAGGAATAAAGTGACTCATTTTTCTGAATCTATCCACCACTACATAAACACTATCAAATCTAGTCTTGGTCTTAGGGAGTCCTACCACAAAATGCATGCTCACACACTCCCATGGTCTGTTAGGAATGGGTAGGGGTTGATATAGGCTAGAATTAATAGCTCCTCCCTTGGCTTTCATACACACAACACATTGCTCCACATACCTCTTGACATCTCTTGACAACTTAGGCCAATAGTAAGACCTTTGCACTAGTTCTAAAGTCTTGTTGATGCCAAAATGTCCACTAAGACTACCATTATGCTTTTCTTGAATGAGGTTTTCTCTCATTGACCCTTTTGGAACACATAACTGGTTCCCTTTCAACAACAATCCACTTTTCAAAGTATACTCTAAGTATTGGCTATGAAAATGATTCTCAAAATCAAAACATACCTTGTAGGCCTCTGAGAAATCTTCATCTTCTCCATAGAGATCTTTGAAACTCTCTATGCCAATGCTTTTGATTTGTATCTCTTGCACTGTCAGCAATCTTCTACTCAATGCATCTGCTACCTTGTTCAATTTTCCCTTCTTGTGCTTGATGGTGAAACTAAAGGCTTGGATGTACTCCATCCATTTCAAGTGTCTATTGCTCAACTTCTCTTGGGTGTTGATATAGCTAAGTGCCTGATTGTCAATAAAGACCACAAACTCCTTGGGTAGAAGGTAATGCCTCCATTTCCTAAGTGATTGAACTAAAGCATAAAGTTCTAAATCATAGGTTGAGTACTTCTTCTTAGCCTCATTGAGCTTCTCACTAAAGAAAGCTATAGGTCTGCCTTCTTGACTTAGCACCCCTCCTACTGCCATTCCACTAGCATCACATTCCACTGTAAAATTTTTGTCAAAGCTTGGTAATAAGAGAATACATTGAGTTGCCACTTCTTGTTTCAGTTTCTCAAAACCTTTCTCAGCTGCTTGAGTCCACACAAACTTAGTTATCAAACCACCCTTGATTGTATCTAGGACTGGTGCACATATGCCACTAAAGTTTCTTATGCATTTCCTATAGAATTGAGCCAATCCATGGAAACTTCTTACCTCTGTCTCTATAGTTGGTGTAGGCCAGTTTAAGATAGCTTCCACTTTTCTTGGATCCATCTTCAATGATCCTTGAGACACTACAAAACCCAAATATATAAGTTCGTGTTTCTCACACTTCTCTAGGTTGATGGCTAACTTCTCCTCTTGCAGCCTTTTAAGAACCATCTCCACATGTTTAAGGTGTTCTTCTGCTGTCTTGATAAAGATGAGTATATCATCAAGATATACCACCACAAATAACCCTGTAAAGTCTTTGAGTACCTCATTCATAAGCCTCATGAATGTGCTAGGGGCATTAGAGAGGCCAAATGGCATCACTCTCCACTCATACAACCCATCTGTTGTCTTGAATGTTGTCTTCCACTCATCTCCATCCTTGATTTTGATATGATGGTATCCACTCTTGAGATCCAATTTGGTATAATACTGAGCTCCTCCAAGACAATCCATCAAGTCTTCAATCCTACGAATAGGGAACCTATACCTAATTGTGATTCTATTTATTGCTTTAGAATCTGTACATAACCTCCACTTGCCTCCTTTCTTTGTTGCTAAGACTACTGGTACTGCACATGGGCTGATGCTCTTTTTAATTAATCCTTGATCCAACAACTCTTGCACTTGTCTAGCCACTTCCAAATTCTGATCCGGTGTCATCTTGTAAGCTGCTTTGTTAGGCAATGAAGCCCCTAGTATGAAGTCAATCTGATGGCTAATGGCTCTCTTTGAAGGTAAAGTTGCAGGTGCACCATCACTTACTATATCCTTATACTTTTCAAGCAAATTCTGGACTGCTCCCTGTATGACTGTTTTTCCAGTCTTATCTTCCTCTTTGGACTGCAACAAGACTACATATCCTTTACCTCCTTTATGTAGGGTGTTAAGTAACTCTTTACCACTGCTCAACAAGACACTGGGTGTCTTTGACTACCCTTCATCCTCCTCTAACAGTGAGTGCAACTTAAAGGTCTTCCCATCCTTTTAAAAAGAGATGGTATTCTCCTTTCCATCATAGATGGCACTTCTGTCATACTACCATGGTCTTCCCAATAGAAGATGACATGCATCCATGGGTAACACATCACAAATTAACTTTTCCTTGTACCCTCCAATATAAAACTCCACCATTACTTGTTCATTAACAAGAACACTTTTGTCCTTTGTTTAGCCATGTCACTTTGTAGGGGTTAGTGTGGGGTACCTTTTCCAATTTGAGCTTCTTTACTGCCTCTTCTGAGATGATGTTGTCTATTGAACCTGAATCTACTATGATCTTGCATACTTTCCCAAGTATCTTGCATCTCACTCTAAATAGAGCCCTTCTTTGTTTTGGTTCTTTCTTGACCGATTGCCTAATCAACACTCTCCTAAACATCAGATTCTCTCCAATTTCAGATTCAATATGACTAATCTCAGGTGATTTGATGCTCATGGTGTCCTCTTGTGCATATGCCACTTTCTTCTCAGTGTTTGATGAAGATTCTTTCTCCGAGCACCTATAAGCTGGATGGCCTACTTGACCACAATGGTAACATTTCATAGTAGCAAAATATGAATTGCTCCTGCCTGCTCCTCTTCCTCTATTTGATCCTCCTTGAGAACCTCTACCTCTTCCATAACCTCCTCTAGAAGGTGCTTCACTTCCATGCTCAGTGAGTTTAGATTCTCCTTGGTTTCTTTGCTCATTTCCTCTACCTTGGTAGCCACCTCTTTGCCCTCTTTGATCTCTGCCTTTGCCTCTACCTTTAGAATTGGAGTCTTGTTTCTTTTTCAACCTCTCCTCCACTTTAAAAGCTATTTGGAAACAACTATGGAGATTGGTGAGTGTAAAAAGACTCAACTCTTCTTGGATGTTCCATTTGAGGCCATTTAGATACCTCTTCACCTTGATGCTTTTCACTTCTTGCACCCTAGACCTAAGACTTAGTTTTTGGAACTCCTCTATGTAGGAAACTACATCTAGTTCTCTTTGCCTAAGGTTTTGCCTCTTCTTATGCAATTGGACCTCATAGTCCTCAGGTAGATAATATTCCTTCACTTTAGCCACCATAGCTTTCCAACTCCCAACATGCCTCTTGCCTTCATTCTCTCTTTCTTCTTGTAGGAACTTCCACCAAGTTAGTGCTTGTCCCCTTAACCTTGATTTGGCTATCTTCACCTTTTGTGCCTCAGTAACTCCATCACACTCAAAGTGATTCTCCATTGCTTCTATCCATTCCATCACCAACTCTGCATCCATTCTGCCTGTGAAGATGGGTATGCCTTCTAATGCTTTGCCACTTAAGGCCTTCAATGCTTTGAGGAAGGGTTCCTCCTTTAGTGGAGGATCAGGGTCTAGTTCTATGTCCTCCTCAACCTGATCCTCACCCTTGTCTCTAACTACTGCTAGCTGTACCTTCATTTTGCCTATAGCCTCTACCACCTCTTCTAACCTTTGCTTCATCTCTTCAACTGCCTCTTCAAGTTGTTTGTTTTTCTCTTGTTGCACTGTCAGGTCTCTTGCTAACTCCGCATTGGTCACCATGTTTGTGGAACCACTAGATTCAAGGTTTGACATACAACTCTTAATCCCAAATCTTTAACTTGCTTTGATACCAATCTAATAGGGTAGGGTTGGATGGAATACTCACTATTCCATGCTTTGGATCCTTGTTTGCAAGATCTCCTTGGTGTCTTTCTTCACCATATGAACCTATAGGACCTTCATCATGTCTAGGTGCCCCTGGTTCTTCTGGCCAACCCTACTATCATGTCAAATCAGCTTACTTGGTGTACTACCTCTTATTCTTCCCTTAGCCTTCAATCTTCCCTAAAGACTAATTCTCTCTGTTAACTCTATTCAACTTTGCAGGGGTGTTGATATGTTTCCAAGGGCTTCTACTCATCTCCCTAGGGTTCTTGACAATTCCCCATACTCCATTTATCATTCGCTATCTCCAAACCCTCAATTAGGGTTTTTAGGCTACTAGCCCAAGAGCCCCAATTAGGCCTCCAACTTCGAGAAAATTGGCTTTAATTCCCAAATTCTCCAAAGAGCAATCAATATTTCCTTGAGGGTCCTAATACCTTAGCCCACCTCTCAAATATTTTTGGTACCTTAGGTCCCCACTATCCGTACAACTCCATAAACTAGAACTGACCAAGGATTTGGGCCTTTTTAGGTCTTTTCACTATATTTTGCAGACTATAAAGAGTTTTCTCACATCAAACAAGTTGATGAGGCTTCCTCCTTCTTGGTAAGCCCTGGAAAGGCATTCACCTACCCTTCCCACATCGTTTTTTTCTTGGAGTTTTCCACCCCTAAACGTTAAGTGCCTTTTTCTCTCTGTCTCTCCTAGTCGGGCACTGTCAAGCTCACCTAGGAGTAGACTATCTTCATGCTTCCTGAAATCCTATCTACTCCTAAACCTACTATAATTACAACCATGGAGTCTAGCCTCATTTCCCAAAAGCTAGTACACCAGGTACAGTGGGAGAGAGAACTAAGACCCCATTCTTGACAGGTTGCCAGTCAGATCAACAACTAAAACAACAACAAATTAACTACCAAACTCACCTGCAAATTGAACACTCACCCTAAAGACTACCACACAAGTTTAGAACATAAAAAATACTACAAATTATAACAACCTATATATCCATGATCGCTCCTGATAACTGAAATGTAAAGGAAACACAAAAACTTAAGCAATACTTCTCACTGTCCTCACTTAACATTCATGAAATTTCAAATTAAAAAACCTTCCAACCCATATATAGGTCGAGGCACCCCATATATAGGTTTCCCAAAGTAGTTATGCCTCCCTTTGGTCGGACAAGTCAGTTACCAAGTGCCAAAGGTGCAAAATGTCCCATTTTGCCACTTTTGTCAATTTCCTAGAAACTAACAAAAGTGAGTGTCTAAACTCATAAACTTTTCCACTCCTGATAGCTCCTGACCAAGGCATTTTATTAAGTCTCTAACTCAATTCCAATGGTCAACATGACCTTTAAAGTATAAAAAACTGAAAACTTCATCCTAGGTCCTCAAATTGCCTAGTGCTTCCTAGTGCTTCCTAGTTGCTCCTACACGAGTGCGGTTCGGGACGCTGAGTTACCATATACCGGATGGAACTTGTTCTCAAATTGGTTTGGGAACAGGAATTTGTGTGTTCCTTTGTGTAACCCATGGAGGTTGGATCTTAGTAAGTTGGTGGTCCCTAATGTATACTTGGATGTAGCTTTGTTAAAAGATGTTGCTGCAAGGTATGAACCTGTAGCCAGAGTTGTCAGAACACACTCTAGCATAGAAATGGTAAAGATAACAAAGGAGAAAATTACAAAAATATTTGGTCTACATGAGTGGAGTTAGGATATGGTTGCCATTAATCTTGAGGCTTTCAAATAAGAATAAAAAAATACTAAGGGTTTGTTCAAAATATCTCTTTTGATACCTCATTTGGCAACCTTAGGAAGAGGAAAGAATAAGAAGCAGGTAGTGATTGGTAAGAATGAGCCAAAACCTTTTCCTGTGAATTGCCTATCTAAATATTTCAAGAATATAATTTGTGCCTTGTGCCAAGTTCTATGAATTATCTTGAAGACCACTCTGCCTATTGATATCATGTATATGGTTGTCAATCTCCAATATCTAGGTTTTAATGTGGTACATGATTTTGCCACTTACTTGGCAGAAAAAATGCATGGGTGTCTGGTGGCCCTAAAGGAAGGAAATAATTGGGTTGGTTTTAGGTGGTTTTCCCTATTAATGCACATGTTTTTGTATAGGGGCAAGATAGTGTTTTGGCAGGATATTGAACTAAAGAAGAAGGAGGATAATGTTGACATGCCTATCCAATATTGGACTAGGATCCTTGATATGCATGATCACAAACTTGATTATGTAATGTTCCAAAATGTCTTTGGATCTAAGTTGAAAAGAGCTCTAGTCCGTGATCCCCCCAAGATTCCTAAAGAGATTCATGATTTATTGAGGCCAATGGAAAGAAGGTCTGAATTAAATTTGACACATAATTGGGGAGATATTATCCCTTATCGTAATACAACAATTTTTAGAGTATATGGCACTAATGTCAACCTATATGTTCTTCCCAGGGATGTGCCTCTGAGAATTGGATTTTTTGAAATCATGAGACAGCTAGGGTGTGCTCAAGAAGTACATTTGCCAGTAGAACAAAAGAAAGGATTTTTCTTTCCTGAGTATATGGTGTTTGCTGATTTTGTTATGGCAAAGGGAGGATGAAAGGATTTATACACATTTCTTAGACCTTATGGATTAAGGAATGTACGCCCTAGGAATCATGATCCTAAGGGTTTTATTTCTCAAATGAAGGCCAAGCATCGGATTAGAACTTTTGTCCACAGTTTTTTATTTTCCTAAAGACATTATCAGGAACATTTTTATTTAGAGATACAAGAAGAGAGAAAGGAAAAATACATTGCCTTTACCAAGATGGTAAAAAAGAAAGAAAGAAAAGATACCTTCTTTCAATCCCATAACAAATATCAATGGTGAGTTGAACAAGGCTATGTATTCCAGTGACAATTTTGAGAATTTGGTGGGGTTTCTGAAGGATGAACGTGTTGTGGAAGAAAGGGGAAAGTCACAAGATATTGAGGAATACCCTGAAGTAAGGTTGGAGGAGAGGCCTACCTATCAACCCCCAAAAAAGATCAAGGTTTTTTCTAGGAGAACAGGAAGTAGGGCTGAGGAAGTTGCTAAAAGCGTTGCACCATCTTCTTTAGGGTAGTCATTGACAAATATTGTTGATTTGGATTCCCCTATGAGGATTTCTGACCATACATGTCCATCATCACAAAAGAGACATAAAATTGAAAGAACAAAGGTGGTTGATGTAAACATCCAAATTTTATCACTTCCATATGATCAAAATCGTCTACTCTATTTATCTATTTCATTAATAGTGATTAAATAATTTATTTAATCATTATTTCATTTTCTGCCTAAGGTTCCTAAAAGTATGTAATTAAATAAATTATATAATTTACCTTATCCCTCTTCTTCTCTAAATTAAATAAATATGACAAATTATTTAATTTAGTATTTTTAACATCGTCTACTCTATTCATCTATTTCATCAATAGTGATTAAATAATTTATTTAATCATTATTTCATTTTCTGCCTAAGGTTCCTAAAGTATCTAATTAAATAATTTACCTTATTCCCTTTTCTTCTCTAAATTAAATAAATATGATAAATTATTTAATTTAGTCTTTTAACCCATTTGGATTAAAATCAATTTTTAATTCCCCTTTTTCTCTCTCCTTGTCACATTCTCCATAACCCTCTTTTAATCCAGATTAAATTAATTAATCTGTGATTAGGATGTGCACCACTTAAGCTTGATTAAGTGTCACATCCTCCATAATCTCCCACTTGCCTCTAATCTCTCGTTAATTATCCTAATCCTGTGTTTGCACAACCTTAATCAAAATCATTAGCCACATTTAGCTTACCTTTTCTGGTCAACCTTCCCACTTACCATTTTTAGCCTGGACTCTCTTCCCCATGTGAATTTTTAATTCATATTTATTTTTCCAAGGTTCCTCTCTTCCCCATGTGAATTTTTAATTCACTTTTGTCTTTCCAAGGTCTTCCCCATCCCCCATGCAAGATTCTAGAAGGCTTGACTTGTCACTTTACATGTGCCAAGGATTTCTAGAACCTTGGACTTGTCACATCACCCACATGTGACAAATCTCCAACTTTTTGGAGACCTTATTTTACCCAATAAACTCTCCAATGAATGTAAATTTTTAATTTACATTTATTCTTCCAACCACTTCCCCTTTTCCCATGGAGATTTTTGAGAAATTCTAAAATTCCTCAAAAGTCTCTTTCATCCTCATTTGGGGACAAGAAGTTCCTTTTTGAGGAAATCTTCTCATCCCCCAAGGTACCTCAAAGGTACTTGTCCTTCATCCACCTCATGTACTTCTCTTCCACCTCTTGTCCTTCTCCTCCACCTCATTTCCACATCACTCCACCCTAAGACATCTCACATTCCACATGTCAAGATGTGAGGGCTTGTGAGTCCTCAACTCACCATAGCCCTTCATCTTGATCTTGTTGGATCAATCCCAATCGTTGAATTCTCTAGAGAGTTCCAATTAGCCTATAAATACCCCCTCATTTCTCCCATTTCAAAGATCAAGTCTTTTGCTACCAAACTTATGCCAAATTGTTATTTGCAACATTTTAGTCTTTTCATAAGCATTTCTCATCACTCCATATTACATCTTGCATCCACTTCACTCCATTTCCATCCAAGAAGCACACAAGACATCCAAAGATCAAGGGCCAACCAAGGAAGCAACAACAAGAAAGTATAACAAACATTCAATTTGTTTTATCTTACTTTCATGTTATCTATTTTCTTAGGCTAATCATTGAGGTGCCCTTTTATCTTGTTATTTCCTCTTGTTGCATTATTAGTTTTTATCTAACATCTCACATTAGGACTTGAAATTTTATTAGGATCACAGTTGAATATGATGGCGATAAGGATGGAGAGATTATTATCACTCCTGATGAAATACATTAGGGAATTCCATCTTTCCCATTGAACACTTCATCAAGTTCAAAAAGATGAAAAAAGAGGAATAACCAATAATGATGACCTAAGGATGGAGGCCTGTAGAGAGGTCATGATGGATGACTCTTTTATCTAGACCAATGCTTTTAAATATTTTTTATGGAGGGCACATGTCTCATTATATGCTAAGAGGGTGGATCAAGAAAGAATTTTGCACCCTGAGCTCCCAGAGCAAGTAATTAAGTATAAAATAAGGTTGCAAATGAAGGAAAGATTTAAAGAAATAACACCAGAGCAAGTCCAAGCATTGGTATAGAAGAGTGGAGTACTATTACTTCCTAAATGGGATATTCCTAATGTTGTGGTGTTCGATACAATAAGAAGGGAAAATAGGCCACTTCTTGCAACTGACGAAGAGGGTGTACTGGCACTTAAAGGATCATCTTTTAGTGAGGAATGGGACGCTTTGGCAATCTGGTCTTTGTCCACCGAATCTAGGAAGCCAGTACTCGCAGAACCATCTGAATTTAGTGGTCACCTTATTGTAAGAAGAGTTGTTGATACCCCAACATTGGAGGCTATTGATATGGTAGTGAATGTTGCCAAGCTAACTAGGCAACTATTGAGGATTTAACCAAGGACCGAGATACTCTGAGAGGTCAATACAATGCCATTATTATTGAGTATAATAAGAGTCAACAAAGGTTTGCAGAGCTAGAAACTAAGTTGGCCTTATTAAAGCATCAAATGTAGACATTGAAGTCTTAGGGGCAGGCTAGCTCTAGCTGCACTATCTTTGACTCACCAATGGAGCAATCTCAACCCTCTTCACAAGGATAGTCCTTAGCTATTGTTCCATATAATATGGGATAGGTGCCTATTAAAATTGAAAGGGATAATAGCCCAGGAGAAGGACTCTCTAGGGAGAAGTTAATTTGTCAAGTTGAGGGGTATAAGGAGATGGTGCAACAAATCTGGGAATCGGTAGGGAAGAGCAATTCAGTGATTGTGGACACTGTGTTGAAAAACTTAAACAAGAGGGTCCAAGGAAAATTGAATAGTAATCATTCAAATTATGCTCTAATGTTGCAAGCACTTAGGATGTTCCCGAGAGATAAAGAGTTGGCCACCCCATTGCTGGACAGATGGAGCCCCAAAATTGAGAAACTGAGATTCATGGCAGTAGGAGCAAAACAACATGGGGATAATTATCCTATGGTTATATCAACTTATCAATTTGTCAAGGGAGTGATGGAGCAAACGTTTCAGGGGTATGTGTCGCCTACGGAGTTAAAGATCAAAGGGTTAAAGGCCAAATATGATGCAATGGACTTAACTCCATTGCCACACATTTTTCATAGTCAAGACGAGGTAAAACCTTTGTAGGTTTGGAAAGAGAATATGGCTAATATAATGATAGCTCAGACACATGAGATATGCATAAATGTTGACTTTGGTATGCTAGAGAATACACTAGAGAAACTTTCATTTGTCATTAGTTTCTTAGAAAACTTTGAAAAGAAGGCCACTTCAGTAATGGTGAAATATGCACCCTATCGAGATAAGATTGATCAGGTTATGGATTTTAAGTGGCCATCTGAGGAAGACTTTGAATTATGGAAAAAGGTATTCACTGATGAGTTTGAAATATGTGTACTACAGTTGAGAAATGCAACTTGGTCATGTTTAATACAGATCTGGCCTCAAAAGTTATATTTGAAAATATGCATTTCCCTTTCGACTTCAGGTACGAGCTGCTGAGGTGGAATAAAGTGATATAACGGTTAAAGATTCCTTTGGTTTGAATGAGTGGCCCTTTGAAGGGCGATTTTTTTACTTCCATATCAAATAATGATTATTCTTGTCTTATGCCTTTTCCCTCTAAATGCATGATGCAAATGTAACTAAATTGGGACTTAGCGGTCCAATGAAAAATGGACATGTGTACCCTCCGACCTGAAGCTTGTTTTTCTCCCTTGTTTTATAAAAGGGAATTTTGGGTTGTGGTAGAGGGTCTCCTGAAATATTTGAGATTTGAGAAATAAGGGTTTGGTGATACAAAGAGTATGAATGTAAGTCCAGGTCTTAAGGTTTTGAGTTAGATAAGAGAACTTGGTCAATTATGGGGTTCTTAGGTATGTTCGTATTAAATATGAAAATGGTTTGAGTCTGTTTTCTCTCCTGTTGTGACATTTTGTATAAATTATTAATGAAAAATTGGTCCGAGATGATTTTCATTGATCTTCATTTGTTCTTTACTATGAATTATGTTTAATGATGGCTCTAGTTCAAAGGATTAGTTAAATGCTTCAATCAATCAGTAAGTTCATGGAAGCTAGCAATAGGATTTATAAAGTAGTGGTAGACTTAGATACAAATATATGTATTATAATGTGATTCATATGGATCATAAGTGTTTAAGATGAAATTTGCCCTGTATTTCAGTTTTCTCATTTGACTCCGTGCTTTAGGATATGGCACTAGAATTTCTATCATGGTTATATTTTCTCATGTCTTGTGTTATGACTTCAGAACATTTTATTCAAATATTTCCTATCAATCTACTTTAGTTGTGTTTGTGATTCTCTCCTAATGGGACTCGAGCCTTTTCGAGGAATAGCCAATTTTTGAAGGATTTCATCCTTTTAGCGTAGATAGGGGAATCTATTTGTTGTTCATAAATGTGTGGTTGAATTATTTAAATTTGTATTTAAAGAGCACATTTTAAGGAATACCCTCCTGGGTCTTACAGAGCCCGAAGTGTTTGAGAATTAGCATTATCGCTTGTTCTCATTGAGTTGGCCAATTGCTTCCTAGAATTTTATCATTGAATGTGGCAAGTTCATAGAAGCTCTCAGGAAGTCCGCTTGGGTTTTAATTAAAAACACCAATAGAATGGTGACTCTGTTGGGGAACTATCAAATGAAAAGTCTCTAGTGTAGATCTCGTATAGTTAGAGTCATTTGTCACAATATAATTATTTTAAATTGTGAGCATATTTGTCATGTTTGGCACATGCGTCTAGTTTTTGTATGTTCTTTGTCGGTGTGTTGGGTAATGTTTAGGATCTTATCCAAAGTCACGAGTGCAAAAGCGGAGTGCAATCACTTCATAATTCCCAACATTTTGGGTGGCGACTTTGATATCTCGAACACAAATATTCATATAAAGTACCAAAAGAAACATGCAAAGGAAGGTCCTTGTGCACCGACAACCATGAAGAAGACTAGAAGCTATGCCAAAAATAATTTGGAGCCAATGCTAGAGCTCGTACCTAGACAGGATAAGAAATGGGTGAAAGTAAATGATACACCAAGTTTGTTTCATCTCCTACTTTAAATGTCGAGGTAAATAGTGCTTTTATCAGTGGAGATTCCTCAGAAGTTGTTACATCTAATATAGATCATGGTAGTTTTCCTATTGAAATGACTCATGAATTTGAAAATCATATATCTAAAGAGGAGGAGTGATGGGGTTTTTGGGAATAAAATAAATAGTTCCCAAAAGCCACAACACCCGGTGCTATGTCTATTTTCACTAGACAAAATTTCAAACCACGAGGGGCCTCTTTGAATGAGGAAGTGCATTTTTCTTCAAGATGAAGATCAGGTAGAACAACCCTATTATACTCATACTCCAAGTGAGGTAGGAGATATCCTCAAAAATGAGATGGATATAGATAGGGATATGCAAACCTTGATTGAAGAAGAAAAGAGGTTGCAAGAGGCAGAGGACAATAGGGAAAAGATAAAAAAAGAGAATCTGGAAAGATTCTGGGCCAAGCAGCTCGAAAGAAATGCTCAGAAAATAAAGTTGAAAAGATGAGAGAAGACATGGCTAAGAGAAAAGCCTTTGAGGAAACAATAGCTAAGGCAGCTACTGAAAAGGCTTGTGAGGTACCTAAAGCAACAACTTCTATGGGAACTGTTGCCACTATTACATATACCTCTTCTTTCATAGCTACCAAAACCTCTGGCTCATTTGTTGGGTCTAAGAAGGGAACCTTTAGGGATCATGGGAAAGCCCCTATTGATCAAGCCAAGAAAATTCCCCATGGCTCTTTTAATTATAAGAGCCATGCTGATACTAATGTTGAAACAAATAGTGTTACTGACCCCAAGCCATTAGATTTTCCCCAAAACCATGAACTCCTAAGATTGCAATTAATAAATGATCAGTTGCAAGCTGATCTAAGAAAGATGAAAATAGAAGCTGCTAATGCCAAAATGGCAAGAAAAATAGCTTTCCTAAAGATGTCTACACCTACCTCCCTCCCAAGCTTTTGGTTCAAGGCCGAGTGAAAATGAGTCACTGAGAAAGAATTCTGAAAAGAAAATCCCTAAAGGGAGTGGTGGTGGTAACCAAGGTGGTGGAGGTGGAGGTGGTCACAAAAATGTTAGTTCCTACTTAGAGGGAAGCACTAGCAAAGCTAGAAAGCAGGGTAGTAGTGAAAAGGATAAAGAGGGGGGTGATAAGAAAGATGTTGAGCAACAAAGCACCTCAAAAAATGGACGTGGTGGAGGAGCACCCCATGTTGATAGATATAGGAAATTGTGCTTTGGCAACATTCAAGGATATCCAAATCTAGTCCCAGATAATGCACGTAAACATCTCCCAAAATTCACTGGTAATAATGCTTTTAGTGGGGAAGATAATTTAAAATCTTTCCAAGGTTTTGTTGAATATTTTGAGTTATGGGATGATGATGTAGCAATGAAATATTTTATGTAGTCATTGGTTGAAGATGCTAGAGATTGGTATAGAGGGTTACCAGATGCTACTACTGATTCTAGAGATGATTTTTGCAGAGTCTTCAGGGAACAATACGGGGATCAAACTAACCCAAGATTTAAATTGAATGATTTCAATAATATTACCAAGGGATTTAATGAACTAGTTACTGAGTTTAATGCTCGTTTCCAGAAAGCTATGACAATATTTCCTGCATACTTAAGGCCTAATGAAAGTGTGTGTTTAGTCATATATTGTAATGCCTATGATGCTAAAATGTGCTATTTACTAAGAGATAAAGACCCTCTGAATTTGAGATAGGCATATAACATGGCGGTAAATATTGAAAATAATAGGAGAGCTCTGGTAAAGTGGGAAGAAGGGAAGATCCCAAAGCTCCTAAAGGCACAAGGAACCAAACTAAGAAGGCTAGTAAGCCCATGACTGCTGATGAGAAGATGTATTAGGTCGTTACCCTACTACAAAAGCAAGTAAAAAATGACAAGCCTCATTTCAAAGAAATGAAAGACCTCCCAGGTTGCAGGACTATCCCTACAACACTAACTGGAATAATAGGAAGCCCATACAAGGAAATCAGAGAAATAATCAAGTTCCACATGATCCTTTACAAAATCATTCTCTAAATGCAACATAAAATTTACAATGGTGTGAGGTGTGTGGGATGCCACATTCTTCACAACAATGTGCAGTATCACAATCAATGGTGAAATCTCAGGATGACCCGGGAGATGCTCAGTCTCCCCATGATCGAGATACAATGACTAATGTATTACTAGGACCAACTGATTTGGCCTATGAGGAGTACTCCTTAGATGATGAGCCATGTGGTAGAGATGTTGATATCCAAAGACAACAGAGTGATGTACATCACCAGCAAGTGTTTTCAAATGAAGGAGACAATGATGATTGCTTTGTAAATGAATTGGAGATAGATAATACTATTTTGAGAAGACCCTCTGATGAGGAAATTAAAAAATATGCAGTTGCTCTGGTTGCTAGGGTGAGGAACAACATACAATTGAGAAACCGAAATGTTCTAGGTGATTCAGGTAAGCCTTGCAGTCTATTTATAATGTCTAGAATGATGCAGTTGGAACAAATATCAATGATGAGGCTAAGAATGTGGATTCAAAGCCTAAGGAAATTAGGGAGCCTAGGATATGGGCAAAGAAAGTGGATAAGACCAAGATAAAGGGTGAGGTTGTCTCCCAAAATATCAAGGTTAGTAATCAACACCCTCATGATGATGAAATTGCCAAGGGAAAAGAAAAGGTAATTTCTAACGACACAAATTTTCCTGAATTACCAAAGTACACTTCAATAGATATGTTCCAAGTACTTTATCAAGTTAGGGTTACTATTCCATTTTTAGAAATGATGCGAATAGACGAACATAAGGACAAAATTGTTGCGCTTATTAATAGTATTCCTAAAAGTAGAAAGAGTAAGGTGGTCTCTGATCAGATAGATTCAAAAGATGATCAAGAAAAGAAAAAAATTATGGAAGAAATTACCACAGATAGCCCTCAAATATACCTAGGAACTACTATTACAGCTAACCCCAACCATGTCAATCCATTTTTCTTGTGCCTGATTATTGATGGAAAAATGTTGAGAAATTGTATGATTGACTCAGGAGCTTCTAACAACATGATGCCAATAAAGATAATGCATGCAATGGGTTTAGAAATAGATAGTACATATGGTAAATGCTATGCAATGGATTCTTGAGAAGTGCCTATCATAGGGATTATAAATGATGTTCCATACAGATTGGCAACATTCCCTAAGAAGGAGTTACACATGAGTGTCACAATGGTGGATATTCCACCTACTTATGGCATGTTGTTATCTCGGCCTTGGAGTGCTTTAATGGGTGGCAGCATACAATACGATTTATCTTTTGCTACATTCTCTATTGAGCAGAAAGATGTTAAAGTGGATAGGAAAAAGAGAGCCCCTCATATGATTGAAAATGTGGAGGAACCACTAGAGCCTATCAGAATCAACTTTGTGGAAACAAATTTGGAAAATTTTTGTGTTGAGGAAGATAAAACAAAAGAAGAGATCTAGTTAGCGCCTATTGATAAAGAAGTGCTAAAGATATCATTAGAAGATGACTTATGGATAATGCATTTTGATGGGGCATGTTCCAGAGATGGCTCAAGAGCAGGAATATTTTTCACCTCCCCTCAAGGTAAAACATTCAAATGTTCTTTCTTGTTGCAATTTTCTTGTACCAACAATGTTGCTGAGTATGAGGCTCTCATACTTGGTCTATAGATAGCTTCAAAGCATGGTATTACATAATTAAAAGTATTGGGAGACTCTAAGTTGGTTATTTCCCATATTAGATCTCACTTTGCAACTAAAGATAAAAGATAGGCAATACAAAAATGTAGTGTGGGATGCCATTGAGGCATTTAATGCTTTTGGTATTGAATGGGTTGAAAGAGGACAAAATGCTAGGGCTGACTTATTAGCCAACATTGTTGTTAAACTTGACGATGTCACCTTTGGTGGCATCTCACAAATAGAAATACAAATTAGGCCTACAATACTAGATAATATTTGCAACTGGCAATTATTTGATGATGACACAAATATTTAGAAATTCTTGCATTGTGTGGATCAATATGAGAGCCAAGAAATTGATTTTGGCTTGTTTTTAACTGAGATTGATGGGAAAGAAACCTTGTTTTGGAATGAGGTGATTCATCTCAAAAGAAATACCATTCCTCGGGGCTTGGTTGCACTTGAAAGGGATTTTGATGGTCCTGATATGTCAAATACTAAGCAAGCACCCTCTCATAAGGAAGATTTAGAGGAAATAAACATAGGAATGGAAAGTGCTCCTAAGAAGGTTTATATTGGAAAGAAAATGAAGCCACATGTTAGAAACATGTTGATTACCCTACTTAGAAAATATAGACATGTTTTCTCTTGGTCATATGAAGACCTTAAAGCATATAGTGAGGATATTTTCTAGCATGAAATCCCATTGAAACCTGATATGAAATGATTCAAGCAGAAACACAGACCAATTAACCCTACCTTACAACCCAAAATGCAGGAAGAGCTTGCTAAACTAAGGGAGGCAGGAATCATCAAACCAATTAGGCACTCATCTTGGGTCTCTAATTTGGTGCTTGTTAGAAAGAAAAACGAGGACATTAGGTTGTGTGTTGATTTTAGAAATTTGAATGTTGCTTCCTTGAAAGATAATTACCCACTACCTAATATGAAAGCTATGCTGCAAAAGGTCACAGGGTGTGAACTGCTATCCATGATGGATGGATTTTTTGGTTATAACCAAGTAATGGTCAAGGAGTCCTTGCAATTCAAGACTACTTTTACCACACCATGGGGGACATATGTTTATGTAAGAATGCCATTTGGACTAATAAATGATGGTGCAACTTTTCAAAGGGCTATGGATGTAGCCTTTGAAAATTTTGTTGACCTATTCCTTGCAATTTACCAGGATGATTTTACTGCCCATAGAAAAAATGAGGAGGACCATTGTTCTCATTTAGAAAAGATTTTTGTTAGAGGTTTGGAATATGGGATATCTCTGAACCCTAGGAAGTGTGCATTCGGGGTAAAAGAAGGAAAGCTGCTAGGGCATATTGTTTCAAAGGATGGGGTTTAGATTGATCCTGAAAGAGTGGTGGCTATTGAAAATATTACACAACCAAGAAATGTAAAAGGTATTCAATATTTCTTTGGGCGGAGAAATTTTCTAAGAAGGTTTGTCACAAATTTTGCTGAGACTCTTCACCCAATTTCTAAGATGCTAAAAGAGGGAGAAAAGATAGTATGGACAGGGGAGCCATCTAAATATTTTCAAGATATTAAAGATTCTATCAAGCGAGCCCCTATCCTTAAGTCACCTAATTACTCAAAAACTTTTCAGTTGTTTACTTTTGCTTCTTTTCAAACTATAGCTGGGGTTTTATTGCAGAAAAAAATGATGGTTTTGAGCAGCCAATTGCATTCTTTAGTAAATCATTGCAGGCTGCGGAATTAAAATATGATATAGCTGAGAAGCAGGCATATGCTCTGGTAAAGGCTGTTAAAAATTTCAAGCCATACCTGATGGGAGCAGTTGTTGTCCTATATGTACCAACAGCTGTAGTTAAGGATATTTTCACCCAACAAGAGACTACAGGAAGGCGGTGCAGATGGATAAATAGGATCTAGGAATTTAATATTGACATACAAATCACCAAGCTTGTAAGTGGTCAGGGTTTAGCCAAATTAATGGCTGAATCCAATCTGGAGGCAAATCAAATCAACCAGATAGAGAAAAATAATATTGCACCTATCTGTGATATGCAAACTTGTGGCTGGTATAGGAGGATTGTTGAATATTTACAGACAATACAGTGTCCTGAAGGTATGCCACTTAATGAGAAAATAACCCTTAAATTATGAGCAATTAGGTATGCCATTATTGATGGTGAGCTCTAGTGGAGGAGCCCTCGAGGTATTATACTTAGATGTGTGGATGGAGATCAAGCTGAGGATCTACTGATAGAAATGTACAAAGGAGCTTGTGGAGGCCATTACATGGCTAAGACAACAACTCACAAAATTTTAAGAGCATATTTTTGGTGGCCTACTGTACTTAAAGATGCTCATAGGTATGTCAAAAGATGTGACACTTGTCAGAGGTTTGTTGGGAAGTTGAAGCTTTTTGGTAATTTTAAGCTGAGACTAATGTCTATTTCAACTCCTTTCTAGCAATGGGGCATTGATTTCATAGGAGAAAAATCTGAAAAAGTAGTGGAGGATATGCCTGGATATTGGTGGCAACCGACTATTTTACTAAGTCGATTGAAGCAATCCTAGCCAGAAGGGCCACAAGTAAAGTAGTCATTGACTTTTTGACTAATAATATCTTAAGCAGATTGGGGGTACCTGAAAGAATTGTTTCAGATAATGCAATGTGCTTTAGATCTGAGGAATTTGTTGATTTTTGTAATCAATATGGTATAACTATTTCATACTCTTCTCCATATCACCCCCAAGGAAATGGATAGGCAGAGTCTAGTAATAAGAGCCTGATGAAAATTATCAAGCGTATGATTGAGAAAAATAAGAAGGCTTGGGATTCAAAATTGAAATTAGCACTATGGGCTGACATAACAACTGTCAAGAAGGAAACTGGTCATTCGCCTTTTAATCTTGTTTATGAGATGGAATCATGTTTACCACAAAACAATCTGTTGAATATGTATGAGTTTGTCCAGGAATATGATGATGATGTGTGTGATGAAATGTAACATAGAATGAAAGAATTGAATCAACTGGATGAAACTAGAAGAGAGGCCAATAAGAGAAATGAAAAATTGAAGCTTCAGGTGAAGCACCTCTATGATAAGAAGGAAGTTGAAAGAAATTTTTATATGGGAGCAATGGTGTTGCTCTGGAATGCAAGATCAGAAGATAAAGGCAAACATGGAAATTTTTATCCCCTTTTGCTAGGCCCATACATAATTATGGACACACATGGAGAGGATTCATATTTCTTGCAGTCACTTGCAAATGAAGTTCTTGAACTGCGAGTACATGGACAGTTCTTGAAATATTATTTCTCTTGAAATAACTCTTTTTCCATGTATGATGTACAGTCCTGTAAGTAGTGTAGATAGGTGTGTTTTCTTTTGTTTTTGCTTTGTCTGCTTGTCTTGTTCGAACAAGTCCCTGGTTTTGGTTCTCTTTGTATCTGGTCTATAAAACCAAAGATTCTAGAATCTTGCTATGCCCGTAGGGGGCATATATCCCTAGTCAGAGCCACTGGTGGAGCTTTTAAATTTTCCCCCCTTGTGAGTTTGTTTTACTTTGTCCTTGGCTCTAATTGGTTGGGTTTTTACAATGAGTCTTGGTCATGGGTGTTCTATTCAAGCGATGACTTATTATTAAAGGTGGTCGGTCACTTGAGTATGGTCTTAACCCCCTTTTGGTTGTTACATTACCGACCCCTCTTTACCTACCTTCTCGGTCTTTTTCATCCTCACCGTGTTTTATATTTCCTTAGTGTCAGGCTAGTCAAATATTTTAGATTAATCTCTAAAAATATTTTTGGCCTCAAGGGTCATTTCCCTGTCCACCTAGTCAGTCCCCTTTTTATAAATAATTTTTCTCATGTGCAGATTGCATAGCTGTCAGATGAAATGATCTGTATCGTGACCATTCCTCGCATACCTCGCAACGTTTCCTACTGATGTCACTAAAGTGGTGCGAGGTATGCGAGATGCTGCCACCTTCGCCTATGATCGTGGGGATCAGTTTTTGTTCACTGACCGATGAAGGACATTGATGCTAACAATTGTTTCTTTACCAACGCATTGTGGTCATTCCTCACTGACCTCACGTAATTAAATCATTAGTTTTAATAATGTTGTGAGGTGTGTGAATTTTTGAAACATGGATGCTGATGTTGTATGAGGGATGATCAAGGTGGGACCCGCTCGTGCTGAGGTGGTATCCTATAGGAGGTTTTCCGTTCGCCTAAAGTATGGTGAAAAAATGTGGCATTTTCAAACCATTTTGACTTGATCTGAGTCGTTCTTTTTGGCTTGCATTTGAAATAGGATAGTGTTGTACTATAGCCATTTTATCTTGTGCGAGTGAATAGTAATGGTCAAGTTCGAACCGTGATCTCATAATTAAATGCTAAAAGATTAGTGAATTACTATTTTCTTGTGTATTTCCATGATAAAGAAAAACTGCCTGGTACCGAGTGAAGTGAGTCGTCTTTGTGAAATTTCAGCCTTACTATCATTAACATTCTGAAAGTGAAACCCTAAGTAACACATATACCATTTCTTGTATTTTCAAAAGGTCTTATGGTTGTTTCAAGAACAATTGTCGATTGCTTCTTGTTTTGTTCCTGAAGGATTGTTTGAGTTAATTTTCTTTAAAGTATTTTAAAGCTTGTCTTGATAATTGTTGTGGCTTCTTGAATTGTGAAGCATTTCTATTTATGGCTATATGGTGCAAGTTATAATTGTTTGACATTTAAAAACCCTAGCTTAAACTATTCTTTGTCTTGTGTAAATGGCACCCAAGGCCTAAAGCTCTGGCTCTGAAACTACTACTAGGTCCTTTTCCTAGGATATTATAGACTTATTAAAACCCTCTACTAGCAAAAGGCTTGAGGGAAAGGCTTTGTTTTACGGGCCCTTACTCCTGGAGGGGTTAATTGATAAACAATGTACGGTTTGGGATGGTGAGTTACCATATACTAGATGGCACTTGTTCTCAAATTGGTTTAGGAACAAGAATTTTTGTGTTCCTTTGTGTAACCCATGGAGGTTGGATCTGGGTAAGTTGGTGGTCCCTAATGTCCACTTGGATGTAGCTTTGTTAAAAGATGTTGCTGGAAGGTATGAACCTGTAACCAAAGTTGTTAGAATGCACTCTAGCATAGAAATGGTAAAGATAACCAAGGAGAAAATTATAGAAATATTTAGTCTACATGAATGGAGTCAGGATATGGTTGCCATTAATCTTGAGGTTTTCAGATAAGAATACAAAAATACTAAGGGTTTGTTCAAAGTATCTCTTTTGATACCTCATTTGGCAACCTTAGGAAGAGGAAAGAATAAGAAGTAGGTAATGATTGGTAAGAATGAGCACAAAACCTTTTCCTGTGAACTGCTTCTCTAACTATTTCAAGAATATAGTTTGTGCCTTATGCCAAGTTCTACAAATTATCTTGAAGACCACTCTACCTATTGATATCATGTATATGGTTGTCAATCTCCAACATCTATGTTATAATGTGGTATATGATTTTTCCACTTACTTGGTAGAAAAAATGCACGGGTGTCTAGTGGCCCTAAAGGAAGGAAAGAATTGGGTTGGTTTTAGGTGGTTTTCCCTGTTAATGCACATGTTTTTGTATAGGGGCCATACAATGTTTAGGCAGGATATGGAACTAAAGAAGAAGGAGGATAATGTTGGCATGCCTATCCAATATTGGACTAGGATCCTTGATATGCATGATCACAAATTTGATTATGTAACGTTCCAAAATGTCTTTGGGTCTAAGTTGAAAAGAGCTCTAGTTCGTGATCCCCCTGAATTCCTAAAGTGATTCATGATTTCTTGAGGCCAATGGAAAGAAGGCCTAAATTAAATTTGACACATAATTGGGGAGATATTATCCCTTATTATAATACAAAAAATTTCAGAGTATATGGCACTAATGTCAACCCATATGTTCTGCCCAGGGATGTGCCTCTGAGAATTGGATTTTTGGAAATCATGGGATAGTTGGGGTGTGCTCAAGAAGTACATTTGCTAGGAGAACAAAATAAATGATCTTTCTTTCCTGAGTATATGACGTTTGCTGATTTTGTTACGGCAAAGGGAGGATGGAAAGATTTATATACATTTCTTAGACCTTATGGATTAAATAATGTACACCCTAAGAGTCATGATCCTGAGGGTTTATTTCTCAAATGAATGCCAAGCATCAGATTGTAAATTTTGTCAAAAATTTCTATTTCCTTGAAGACATTATCAGGAACATTTTTGATTTAGAGATACAAGAAGAGAGAACGGAAAAATACATTGCCTCTACCAAGATGATTAAAAAGAGGCAAGAAAAGATACCCGTTTTCAATCCCATACCAAATATCAATGGTGAGTTGAGCAGGGCTATGTATGCCATTGAAAATTTTGAGAATCTAGTGGGGATTCAGAAGGATGAACGGGTTGTGGAAGAAAGGGGAAAGTCACAAGTTATTGTGGAATACCCTGAAGTAAGGTTGGAGGAGAGGCCTACCTATCAGCCCCCAAAGAAGATCAAGGTTTTTTATAGGAGAATAGGGAAGTATAACTACGGAAGTTGCTAAACGCATTGCACCATCTTGTTTAGGGCAGTCATTGCCAAATATTGTTGATCTGGATTCCCCTCTGAGGATTTCTGACCATACATATCCATCATCACCAAAGAGACATAAAATTGAAAGAACAAAGGTGGTTGAATATGATGGCGATGAGGATGAAGATATTATTGTCACTCCTGAGGAAATGCATCAGGGAATGCCATCTTTCCCATTGGACACTTCAATCATGATCTGGGGTAGTTGCATTAAGGTTGGGAAAAGATGAAATAAGGGGAATAACCAATAATGATGACCTAAAGATGGAGGCCTACAGAGAGTTCATGATGGATGACTCTTTTATCCAGACCAATGCTTTTAAAGATTTTGTATGGATGGCACATGTCTCATTATATGCTGAGAGGGTGGCTCAAGAAAGAAGTTTGCACCTTGAGCTCCTAGAGCAAGTAATTTAGTCTAAAATTAGGTTGCAGATGAAGGAAAGGTTCAAAGAAATAATACCAGAGAAGGGCCGAGCATTGGTACAAAATAGTGGAGTACTATTATTTCTTGAATGGGATATTTCTGATGTTGTGGTGTTTGATACAATAAGAAGGGCCAATAGGCAACTTCTTCCAACTGATGAAGAGGTTGTACTGGCACTTAAACGATCAACTTTTAGTGAGGAATGGGATGCTTTGGCAATCTGGTCTTTGTCCACTAGATCTAGGAAGCCAGTAGTCACAGAACCATCTGACTTTAGTGGTTACCTTGTTGTAAGAAGAGTTGATGATACCCCAACATTGGAGGCTGCTGATATGGTAGTGAATGTTTCTAAGTTCACTAGGGAAACTATTGAGGATTTAACCAAGGACTAGGATACTCTGAGAGGTCAATACAATTACATTCTTATTGAATATAATAAGAGTTAACAAAGGGTTGTAGAGCTAGAAACTTAGTTGGCCTTATTAAAGCATCAAATGGAGACATTGAAGTCTCAGGGGTAGGCTAGCTCTATCCGCAGTATCTCTGACCCACCAGTTGAGCAATCTCAACCCTCTTCACAAGGACAGTCCTTAGCTATTGTTCCATATAATATGAGACAGGTGCCTATTACTATTGGAAGGGATAATAGCCCATGAAAAGGACTCTCTAGGGAGAAATTAATTTGTCAAGTTGAGGAGTATAAGGAGATGGTGCAACAAATCCGAGAATCAGCAGGGAATAGCAATTTGGTGATTGTGGACACTGTGTTGAAACACTTAAACAAGAGGTTCCAAGGAAAATTGAATAGTGTTCATGCAAATTATGCTCTAATGTTGCAAGCACTTAGGATGTTCCTGAGAGATAAAGAGTTGGCCACCCCATTTCTGGACAGATGGAGCCCCACAATTGAGAAATTGAGATTCATGGCAATAGGAGAAAAACAACATGGGGATAAGTATCCTATGGTTATATCAACTTATCAATTTGTCAATGGAGTCATGGAGAAAACATTTCAAGGGTATGTTGCCCCTATCGAGTTAAAGATCAAAGGGTTAAAGGCCAAATATGATGCAATGGAATTAACTCCATTGCCACACATTTTGCATAGTGAAGATGAGGTAAAACCTTTGCAGGTTTGGAAAGAGAAGATGGCTAATATAATGATAGCTCAGACACATGAGATATGAAAAAATGTTGGCATTGATATGCTAGAGAATACACTAGAGAAACTGTCATTTGTCATTAGTTTCAAGTAGAAAAATTTGATAAGAAGGCCATGCCAGTAATAGTGAAATATGCACCCTATTGAGATAGGATTGTTCAGGTTATGGATTTTAAGTGGCTATCTGGGGAAGATTTTGAATTATGGAAAAAGGTATTCACTAATGAATTTGAAATATGAGTACTAAAATTGAGAAATGCAACTTGGTCATGTATAATATACATCTGGCCTCAGAAGTTATATTTGAAAATATGCATTTCCCTTTTGACTTCAGGTACGAGCTGTTGAGGTGGAATAAAGTGTTATAACGGTTAAAGATGCCTTTGGTTTGAACGAGTGGTAGTTTGAAGGGTGGTTTATTTTCTTCCATATCAACTAATGATTATTCTTGTCTTATGCCTTTTCCATCTAAACGCATGATAAAAATGTAACTAAATTGGGACTTAGCAGTCCAATGAAAAATGGACATGTGTACCCTTCGGCCTGAAGCTTGTTTTGTTCCCTTGTTTTATAAAAGGGAATTTTGGGCCATGGTAGAGGGTCTGCTAAAATATCCGAGATTTGAGAAATAAGGGTTTGTTGATACAAAGAGTATGAATGTAAGTCTGGGTCTTAAGGTTTTGAGTTAGATAAGAGAACTTGGTCAATTATGGGGTTCTTAGGCATGTTCGAATTAAATATGAAAATTTTTTGAGTCTGTTTTCTCTCCTGTGGTGACATTTTGTATGAATTTTTAATGAAATATTGATCCATGATGTTTTCATTGATCTTCATTTGTTCTTTACTATGAATTACGTTTAACAATGGCTTTGGTTCAAAGGATCAGTTAAATGCTTTAGTTAATCAGTAAGTTTATGCAAGCTAGCAACGAGATTCATAAAGTAGTGGTAGAATTAGATACAAATATATGGATTGTAATGTGATTCATATGGATCATAAGTGTTTAAGATGAAATTTTCCCTGTAGTTCAGTTTTCTCATTTGACTTCGTACTTTAGGATATGGCACTAGAATTTTGATCATGGTTATATTTTCTCATGTCTTGTGTTATGACTTCAGAACATTTTATTCAAATATTTCCTATCAATCTACTTTAGTTGTGTTTTTGATTCTCTACTAATGGGACTCGAGCCTTTTCGAGGAATAGCCAATTTCTTGAAGGATTTCATCTGTTTAATGTAGATAGGGGACTCTATCTGTTGTTCATCAATGTGCGGTTGAATTGTTTAAAGTTGTATTTAAAGAGCACATTTTAGGGAATACCCTCCTGGGTCTTACAGAGCCCAAAGTGTATGAGAATTAGCATTATCGCCTGTTCTCGTCGAGTTGGCCAATCGCTTCCTAGACTTTTATCATTGAACATGGAAATTTCGTAGAAGCTCTCAAGAAGTTCGCTTGGGTTGTAATAAAAAACACCAACAGGATAGACACCATGGCAACAGAGGCTTGATTTCCTCTCATTCACTCCTCCACAAGCCTTGAGTGCTTTGGACGAAGGCGGTAAGATCATACAATCTCTCCTTTTTCTTTCGATTGAGTAAGAATGTATTGCTTGTAGTTTCTCTCCTTTCTCATTTATCTTTGTTATTACAAATTTGGCTATCCGTGGAGGTGGAAACACCAAGATAGGGGTCTTACTAAGGTAGGCCCCTATAGAGGCCCAAAAATTTCTCCCTTCCTTATGTGCAGGTGGAGAGTGCATGGAGCAAGCTGGCGAGGAGAGAATTCTATGAGATCGTCTTCGTGGCCTTGGTGGTAATACATTTATTTTATCATATTCACATTTTTGTTTCTTTCCTCTTAATCTCATTCCATCACTTTAAACATTCCTAGACTAGGCTAGTTGTCTCCCTCTTCGAGTTGGAATCTTGTCTTATCGGTTCTCTGGCGGTACAGATGCCAACACACCTGTGAGACGCCATTCCGCTGCACTATCGTCTGAGAACCACACTTTTGTCTTTAGACAGAGAGTTTCCTGAGACATGAATCCAAATCTAAAGGCCGACTCATCTGGTCTCCTTCCAACATTCAGATTGTAGAGTGATTGAAGGGTTCATAATCCTCATCATTCTCATCCTCGTCATCCTAACTACCCTTTAAACTAAGGTGGGTTAGGGCAGCCTTTCTGCTCTTGGACTTTTGTGACCTGGGGCCTTGTAGTGGGTGGTCCCCCTCTCTCACATTTTTGGTGAACCTGACATGAACCATTTTGGTTTCCTTCTGCAATACTGAAATTCCCTTTCCTCGTATCTTAGGAGTGTTGTAGGGGTGAGTGTTGTGAGGCTCTCGCCTCGCAACCCAACCTGTGACCCCTAGTCGGCGTAGTTGGAAGGTTCCTAAGTATTGCATAATGAAACCTTAATTGGGTCAATACTCTATCTCATAAACCTTAGGAGGCTCTTTAGAAGTACCACCTAGTGTGTGATGGCCTCTTTCCTTAATCAACCCATCCCCTTTGCGTAGAGTGTGAGTAGCAGTACAAGCATAACCTTTACTTCATAGGACCTGCCAATGGGATTTAATAGAGATCCATCTCCTCTTTAAGTTTTTGCAAGGATAAATGAGAACACTGTAGCAGATGTTCTTGTTGATCCGACGTTGCAAGTGAACATTATAACTAAGGAGATCATGTTGATTAACTTCCTGCACAAGGATGGGTATGATCCACCTGAAAGTACCATCCACACCCACGATAAACTTTTCATACCTCCTATAGGGAATATTGTCCTATCAATCCTTGTTGGACCTAAATCTATAGGCCTTAAGTTTGACATTATCCTGGGGTCTAACCTCTTTAGAGTGAAGCTAGGTATCCCCTGGCTAGTAGCTATGAACGCAGTACCCTCGGTCATACACAAATGTCTAAAGTTTGTTCATGGAGATTCGATACATGTTGTCCACGAAACCGGTTATAGACCACTGGTCGCATGTGGCAGCTATACCTCGGATTACTTTTGGCTTGCCTCTCTTGGTCCTCTCCCACCTAGGAAGGATCTCTTACACTGCACATATCAAAACTATAAGAAGAGTTGCACTAGGCCGAAAGTGAGATACCCTCCTTCGTCTTATGCTATCTCACAGAGTTTTCTTAAAGGTTGATATGAATGTTGCGAAGGCACGTAGAACAGAAGAAGAGAAGCAGTCTCAAGATCCTCCTTCTACCTCTTACATGGTTTGGCTTGATGCTTCCTCTCATCCTCACATGGCATCATTTTCTTATGTCTCGCACTTGCGAGAGAATCCCATGGTGCCTGCTTGGCGGAAGGCCAAGCGTCCTACATTTGAGCTCCCTATTTTACTGATGGAGCCTAGGACCACTCCATATGGTAAAAAAAAAGTCCTACGTGGAGATTCCTTGTCTCAGCCTCCACGGCCTCCTACTATTCCTATTACTAAAATAGTGAATGGGAAGAGGCTTGTTGCCAAGGCACTAGAGTCGACTCCTCCCGTCATTTCCAAACCTATCCCTCCTCCTTCCATTCAAGAGACTCCCCTTCCATTGGAGACAACCGTAGAAGACACTCCCATGGCTAAGCACGATCCCTCTATCCCTTTACAAGTTCCAACTTTCGGTGTGAAGAGTCGTAGAAACTGCCTTGCACACAAGCTTAAGCGTCGGTGAAAGAATCTCTTGGCCAAGCAAGCCTCATCACAGAAGAAGGAGAATATCATATCTCCTACCATATCTTCCTCTCTCCCCCCTTATGTCCTTGTTCAACTTAGTTTTTTACCTCTTTCAGCTCCCACTGTGAGTGCACATGTACCCGGAAAGGTACAGGTGTTCATCACTCCTTCCACATAGCTACCCTTGTTGACTTTTGTTCTGGATGTCTTGCCTTTCCCAAAGCCTATGGATATGGTGAAAACTTTGGTCATATCTGCTATGGTTCTTTTATCTTCTCCCTCAATCCTTGCTTCGTCTATGGGGAGTTCACCTCCTCCAACAAAGAAGAAGGTAGAGCATGGTCCCTCCAGTAATGGAGGATGAAAGAAGAGCCCACCTTCCCAAAAAGGATGCCCCACGCTGACTTGTTATGTCCTAGTGATGGAACTAGATCCAACCTCCCCTGAGTTCGACATTGCTCTCGAGTCTCTCGGTGAGCCTAGTAGTGAACCTCAGGTGCAAAACCCTCCGTCTGTTGAGGTAAAACACGACAGTCCTATCAAGTGCATGTTTAACTTACTGGATGAAGTTTCGACCTTGTTAGTGATCTTTGCGAGGTCATTGACATTGGACCCACAAGAGCTGAGCGACGAAGACCTTATAGGTCCCTCTACCTTAGCCCTTATTGTGGGAGGATCATAAGCTCCTCCTCTTAACATCACACCATTGTAGGTGCGTCACCCTTCCTACGATAATCTAGAATGGGAGGCTGACAACCTCTTGGTTGACTAGTGTTAGGGGGAGACCCTCTTCTTAATATTTAGATTAGATGTGTCTGTGTGTTGTGACATGTATTCCCCATGATCATGCTCTACATATC
The DNA here is from genome assembly GCA_007115665.2 of Sequoiadendron giganteum. Taxonomy (NCBI): domain Eukaryota; kingdom Viridiplantae; phylum Streptophyta; class Pinopsida; order Cupressales; family Cupressaceae; genus Sequoiadendron; species Sequoiadendron giganteum. The sequence goes on along the minus strand of CM021100.1, from coordinate 253,104,639 downwards.
TGGATGATCCTCATCGCCCTTGTTGGTACATGGATACAGGCATGGTGTTTCTGTGGTAAACCTTCCTCTATATGTATCTCTATTCTTCCATGTTTGTGATTTTCTTTCAATAAATTGGGGATGATCTACAAAGCATCAAGAGCATTTAGGCCTCCTTCCATGTTCATCCAATTTTTTATTTTACTTTGTCTTCTTGTGCATTCCTCACATGGCCTGATATAGTAGGGGGTTGATGACAATTCATTTATATACTATTATTATACTTACATATATTTATGAATAGTTCTAACCCCAAAATATCAAGCTACCCTTGTGCCTTCCATATGTGTTCCCTTTTTCTTTTTACTTTCTCTCTTCTTTGCTTGAGTTGTCCCTTTAATGTGTGACAACACATCTTAAACATTTTATTACCTTTTATAAATTGCATTCGTGGCAAATGAATCTTTTCTCAAACACCCCTCATGTACTTCTTTGTTAAAATCATATTCTCAGCTTAAAAACCCTAACAAAACATGTTTCCTTCATCATGGGTCCGTAAAGAAAGGACTTGGGAACTTTCCTTCAAAGCGGGAACCATCTTGTTCTTCCCCTCGCATGGGGGCATATCCTTCCTTTCAAATTCCTTGATAAAGTGAATATCTTTCAAAAGGATTCCTTGATGACAAATCGATTCAAGAAAGAAGATGTTAACTTTAGAACAACACGTCCCTTGAGTGGACCCCTCCTCTTCATGTTGGGTTCCCAAGGGACCTTTTCACAAAGTTTCAAATGATTTATTGGTGTCTAGTCTGGGGGCAGTCCGACTAGACTGATTTTGCATTTTTCATGTCTAGTCTATGGGTAGCCCAACTAGACTTTACTTTACATCTTCACGTCTAGGTTGGAGGCAGCCCAACTAAAATTTTACCTTTCAGACAACTCGTCCCTTGAGTGGACCCTCCTTCCTTTTGAAGGGTTCCCAAGGGACCCCTTTGAAAGCCTTACAACTTAGTGATGGTCTGCGTGACTATCCATTCACTGGCCTGCGTGGCCACTTCCTGATGTGTTCTATCTGCAGGTAGACATGTCACCACCTCTAGCTTTACAAAGTACTTCCTACTTGGTTTCCTTCATGTGAGAGTTCTTGGGGGATACCTTCCTTGTAGGCCTGCGGGTCTATAAGGTGTTTTTCCTGGTTTCCTTCATGTGAGAGTTCTTGAAGGATAACACCCCTTGCAGGACCGTGAGCCTATAAGATACTTTCGTACTTCAACTTTGTGGTTCTATGAAACTATGAAGCCCTCTCCTGCCAATTCCGGGTTTGCTAGACTGTGCTTTGCTTCCTCATCGAGTCAGGTATACATTTCTTACTCTACTACTTCCTTACTACTCTACTTTACCAAAGCACTCATTAGTACTCATGCTCGCTAAAGTGGGGGAAAAATGTATTAACATGAATTTGCACCCTAGTGTAAATCCCCTTTTATCTCTTTAACACTTTAGAGAATCAAAAGTGGAGGTCCACTTAAGCCCATTGCTTGCATTCTACTTGGCACCTAGTTTGTCTATCGGTGGGGGTGTTTCTATTGGGGATGACCGCGCAACACATAGACATACATGAGGTGTGCTTACGTCCCTGGAAAATTCCTATGGTTGAGACTACAGAGGTGTTACATTTTTTAATGGACTTCAAAGAGTAACGCCCCTCTTTGGCTAGCCAACCCGAATATGGCCATTTTTTTCCTTCTCCTTCATAATCTTCACTCTCCCATCCATTCTCAAGTTTGGATAGAGTTTGGCAAGATATTGAATCCATACCTTCACCATTTTCAAGCACTTTCCAAGCTTGTTGCAGCACCATTCACTCCATTTACAACAATCCACTACTCTATCACTTCAATAGTGCGAGCATAGGACAAACACCGGGGAAACAGAGGCTTGAGTCCCTCTCGTTCAATCCTCCACAAGCCTTGAGTGCTTTGGATGGCAGCGATAAGCTCCTACAACCTCTCCTTTTGATTTCAATTGAGTAAGCACGTACTACTTGTAGTGTTTTGTGTTTACGTAGCTTGTAGTTTCTTTCCTTTATCATTTATCTCTACTATTGGAAAAAATTTGTCATCCATGGAGGTGGAAACACCAAGATGGGGGTCTGATTGAGGTAGGCCCCTATACAACCCCAACAATTTCTCCCTTCCTTGTGTGCAAGTGGATAGTGCGTGGAGCAAGCTAGCGAGGAGAGCATTCTATGATATCATCTTCGTCGCCTTGGTGGTAATACATTTCTTTTATCATATTCGCATTTTATTTTCTTTCCTCTTAATCCCATTCCATTACTTTAAACATTCCTAAACTAGGCTAGTGGTCTCCCTCTTCGAGTTGGAATCTTGTCTTCTCGGTTCTCTAGCCGTACAAATGCCAACGCGCCGCACTATCATCCCAAAACCTTGTTCCATCTTAAGACAAAGAGTGTTGCCTGAGACACAAATCCAACTGTAAAGGTCGACTCATCTGGTCTCCTTCCAACATTCAAATTGTAGAGTGATGGAATGGTTCATAATCCTCATCATTCTCATCCTCGTCATCCTAACTTCCCTTTAAACTGAGGTGGGTTAGGGCAGCCTTTCTGCTCTTGGCCTTTTGTGACCTGGGGCCTTGTAGTGGGTGGTCTCCCTCTCTCACACATGCTAACCATCCCATAGGGACTCAAGAGCCTTTTCTCTATCATATCCATTTTGGCAATGCTGGAGTTTCTTTTCCCCTTTGAGGAAACTATCAATTAATCTTTGATAGTTTCCTTTGCTAATTTTTTCCACCTTCAAAACACTACATCCAAAGCCAGTCACCTCCACTATCAATTAAGGGGTCACCACAAACATTGTACTACCAATTTTCACTCTATCTTCACATGAGGAATTATAGAATTTCATAGTGATATCATCATTAGAACCCATCATTGCCATGAAGAATGGGGCCATGCCAACATTTTAAAAAATCCTCCATAGCTCAACTTTCTAGCATAAAGGCATGGAAGAGAGTGGGTCAGACCGCTTCGTTGGACCCCCCATGATTTTTCTAAGACATTGAAAGAAGATTAACTTATTACCTTCATCCACAATAACAACAATGGGAGAGGGGTTAGCAATCCGCATAATAATATAGCTCCCACAATCATTTAGGGGAAATTTAGAGGCATTCACTTCCGCTAAAAAATAGATCTATCAAATTATTTAATTAAGGTCTTTTCATGATTAAAAGCTAGATAAATCTTATGTTGAATGTCCATGGTCTTAGGCCAACATCCAGAATTAGTGTGACTGAAGGAACCTCTCAAAATAATAATGATATATATTAATATCCATTTGTAGCTCGAGGGCCTTTTCAAAATGATAGCTAACAGTAGGAGTCTTGGGAAATATGTGAGGAACTATTATAAAAGTACTCTATAACCCCAAAAATATGATTAAAATAATTCTCAAGGCCCTAGTGACAGGAGAAACTAAATCCAAGGTCTTTTCAAATAGACCCCTGCATTATACCAAATCTTATTTAAATGATTTCCCTTGGGGGAAATAATATTATAAAGGTACATCTCATTAAAAATTACCTTTTCATTATGCCAAGTCTTTTCCAAGATCATGGGATCCTTAGGGACTTTTTGATCGGGGGGATCTTTCCCTTATTGCTATCTTTCTCAATCATTTGATACTTAATTATCCTCCAAACCATATATAAGCACATGGTTCAAAGAAATAAGCGAGATGACATGAACAAAATGAATTTGTTGACCACCATTCTATCACTTCTTTTATAGGTCACTGCCTAAGCTAGATAATTTAAATTCAAAAATAGGCCAGAGAAGCCAACACTTAACTCAATTCCCGCACTAGTGAACATTCACATATTCAATGTTAATTGAAGCCTCATCTTCACGAGTAGAGAAGACCCCTCTCAACCACTCCTTAGAAATCCAGTCTTTAATCTAATGTGGAATATTTTCATACTTCTAGAAAGTCCATTAGGAATTTGAGAGTCTCACATTTGTAACCAATGTTGCAATCATATTTCCCTCTCTTTAGATAAGAAGCAAGGAGTGCCTATCTAGAGAATTAATCACATGTTTCGAGTCCTAGATCAAATTCTTGATCTTCCAAGGGGCTCACCCTAACCTTGTAGAAGGTCAATAATTAGTTTAAAGTCCCCTTCAATTATGGCCTTGTTAAAACCAAGTTCTTTCAATTTCTTTATACCTCTCTAGGCTGTAGTATCTTCCACCTCTACACTAGTAGAAATTCCTAGGAACTTTACATAGGCTTCAATACATCTCCCTTTATGATCCCTAATCAGACCTCCAGTAGTTACAACTACTGGGTTTCCTTTAGAGAATTCATCGAAATTTAATTTTAACCAATCAACTGGCCGAGGTTCCCATACAGTAATTTTTCTACTTAGGATGTTAGCCCAATTAATCTTAGTTAGATCGAGACTTAGGCCCCATAGCTACTTGACCTTAAGGTATTTATAATTAGGAATAACTTTTGAGGAACCAAAGACTTTTGAATTCATGTTTTTCATGATTTGTTGTTTTATGGAATAAAAAACCCCTCCATAGATTCTTTGCTTCTCCCAGAAAATTCTATTGTTCCTCTCTTTCCACAGGTGTTAAGAAACAAGGGGGGGAATTTGCAGCCATAATTCCTTAATAATAGAATGAAAAAAAGGGCCATAACCCCATTGGATCACAAGGTCTTCTAGATTGCTTGGAAACACCCAATAAAACAAAAGATTCTGAAAGCCAAAGAATAGACATCTTTAGCAAAATGACAATGGATAAGAAGATGAAAAATTAACTCATCAGCAGATAGAAAAAGGGAACATCTATTGAAAAACTGAAATCCTTTCTTATTAATAAAATCAATAGTGAGAATCCTCCCATGCATCGTGGCCCACCAAAAATAGTTGACTTTAGGAATTAATTTGGTGTTCCATATCAAATTCCAATTGAAGTTTTGATCATTAGAAGAAGCTTCATCCAATATGTTATAAGAAGATTTGATAGAGAAAGCTTCTAAGGGGTTATCACCCCAAATCCAATTATCATCATTGCCTTGAAGGGCCAAACAACAGTCTCCAATCAGTAAACTAAGATTGGAAAACAACTCAAAACAAGTTAGCACATTTCTACTTCTCCTAATTCTCAGGTCTAAGACATCCCATTCAAAGTTTCTCCATGTAGCATTCTCTTCAGACTAGTTAACATACCCATAAAGAGTGGTTCCATATAATCTTATAAGGTCTTGCCTTAGAGGAATTGATTGGGCCACTAAATATAGTGCAAGACCTTTTTTGCATGCCTCACCCTAAAAGCTAATGGACCTCCCATTCCATGCTTTCCTTCTAACTCATTGATACAATATATTTCTTATTTTAAGGACGTTATTCCAAAAATTAGATCCATTAGGCAGGCCTTGAGAGGACAACAAGATACCAGGGGGGTCATTCCCCATATATTTAGCACTAAGGATATTAGTCTAGTCTTTCTTTCCTTGAATTGTGTATGAACAGATTTTAGTTAGAAATTCCTTATTTAATGTCTTTATTCTTTTAATCCCCAATCCCCCAAACTCTTTGGGGAACACACTTTCTCCCAACTGACAAGAGAAATCCTTGATATTTCTTTTGTCCCAGTCCAAAGGAAGGTACTCTAGATTTTTTCAATCTTTCTCATAATAAAATCTGGCATATTGAACAGGTATAAGTAATAGACCAAAACATTTTGGAGAGAAGAATTTAGAAGCTCGAGCTTTCCGGTTTGACAGAGCAATTTTCCTTTCCATCTAGTGAGCTTCCTTAAGATTCTCTCAATGATAACATTGCAAAAGGAATTAGGTGGTTTCTTTGAAATAAGTGGGAGACCTAGGTAGACATTAATAATATTTTCTTCCTGACATCCCAAGATTCTCATAATCTCATCCTTTACTTGTTGAGTGTTGTTATAAAAATACATCTTATTCTTGTTATAATTTATCAACTCGACCAAAGCTTCAACATAATTGTTAATAACATATTTCCATTTTGCTGCTTCCATAATGAAGGCAACCCCAAAAAGAACTGTGTCATCAATGAATTGTTTGTGAGACATCGATCCAAGGAAGAAGTAGCATGAATCCCTTGTAGACATCCACAATCAAGATTTTTTTGGAGATTTCAGCCCAAAACTTCAACAATAATTATAAAAAGATAAGGAGATAAGGGGTCACCTTGTATCAAACCCTTGCCACAAGAAAAGTAACTTTTAGGGACACCGTTAAGAAGAAAAAAATAACTAGTGGTAGAAACACACTCCTTGATTAATCTCATAAATTTTTGACTAATTCTAATTTTCTCCAAAATAATAAATAAAAAGTTCCATGAAACCCTATCACAAGCTTTTGAAATATCCAATTTAAGCAACATACCCAAATTCTTAGAATGATGCATAGAATGAATTAGTTCATGGGAAAATATAGTCGCATCAAGAATATATCTTTCATCCACAAAGCCTTTCTGATTTTCAAAGATCAATTTATCCAACAAGGGCTTTAGCCCATTAACCATGATTTTAGAAAAACTATTATAAACTGTGTTACAAAGATTGATAGGATAGTAGTAAAAAATGGAGGTGGCATCATCCTTCTTAGGAACAAGAATAATGAAAGTATAATTAAGTTGACGAAGAAGTATAGGGTAACTGCACAAAGTTGAGTCCACGAAATGTGGAAGTTTTTGCCTCAGCCAAAAAAATGAAATCGACATTGCAAAAATGGGATCCCGATTTTTATAAGCAGGATCTCAATTTTTAAAAATCGGGATCCCATTTAGCTTCAGATCCCAAGCCTAAATGTCAAAATCAGGATCCCGTTTGTTAAAGGGTCCCAATCCGACGAACACGAAATCGGATCCCGATTACTACGAAACGAGATCCCAATTTATAAAAATCGGGATCTCATTTTGTAATAATCGAGATCCCATTCCGTAATGGTATTTATTTTTAAAAAATGAACAAACCTTGATTTTAGCAACGCATGAGATCCTAAGTTGTGAGCGACAACGACCACTAGAAACAACCTCTAGGTACCCATCCACCCCCATTTTTTTGCAATTTTTCATTTTTTATTGAAATTGTCAATAGAAGAATTGATTTTAGCATGTTTTAAAAAAAATTATTTGGCGTTTTAAGCATTTTATTTCCTATTATAGTAGAAATGAGGAATTGTAGAAATAGATGAAAAAGTGCAATGAAACTAAAGATATTGAATAGAAATGAAAAAATGAACCTTGAATTTTATTTTAGAAACAAAATTTAGCTTTTGAAACCTAAATTGTTCGATCAAACCAAAAACCCTAATTGAAACGAAAGAAAAAAATTGCATTTCAAAACCCTAGAAATTGAAATGAAATAAAAAATTGCATTTAGAAACCCTAATCAAGCTTTTTGAAATCCTGAATTCAAATCAAACCAAAAAAATTGAATTTGAAAACCCTAGTTTGAAATGAAATGAAAAAATTGCAGTAAAAACCCTAATTGCTTAGAATATGAAACCCTAAATTGAAATCAAACAAATCATTTTGATTTTGAAAACCTTAATTTTGAGCTCAAGAAAATTCATTTGCATTGCTTAAATGTTTTAAATTTCATTTGCATTGTATGGAGAAAACGATATGTTAAACTTTAGTTTCAATGTTATATTATAATTAGATTAGAAAACAATATGTTAAAGAATAGTTACAATTCATAAATTTTATCAATGTTTGTTTACAAATTTAGTTAGCAAATTCGTAAATTCATGTGTATAATTGATTTCCAATTGTCACTTAATTAAATAGTATTCAACATTCATTTCTATTTTATGTTTTGACCTCTCTTAGTCATGCCTTGTTTCCATTTCTTGTTTGCATGTGTTGTTTGTTGTCTTTTGACAATCTTAACCCTCATTCTAGTCAATTACTTGTTAATTAGGCTTCTAGTTTAGTCTAAAATCTCAATTTTTGCACTAGTTACCTAGACACTAAAGAATCTAAATATTTTTATTTTCTAAGTTCTTTTAGGTTCTTTCAATTCCAAACAATCTAAAATAAAATACTTGATTCAAAATTAACTAATTTTATATTATACATTTTATATCATAAAATTCATTTAAGTGGGAAATATTAATGAAAAAAATGTTTAAAAAATAATCTTATATTCAATTAAAAAAATATCCAGTTAAAATATACATCAAACTCAATCTTAATAATACATAATTATGTGTTTCTATTACAAAAAATAGTCAATCTATTCATAAAATAAAAACAATTCATAAACTAGGTACTAACTTGGAAGTCCATTATTCCAAGGGCCACCCAAACTTCACCCTAAGTTCGCTAAACCCTAAACCCTTAACACTAAAGCATTCATTTTGTCTTAGGACCTTAAAATGAAATTTGTTTGCCTTAGGAAACTCCAAATTTTATTCCCTTAATCCATGTCATTTTTTCGTAGGACCTTACTACAAAGATCCCCTTAAGCCATCCTATTACCCTAAACCCTAAACTCTAAACTCTAAAGCCTAAACCCTAAAGACATCATTTTTTCCTAGGCCCTTAATGAAATTTGGCTGCCTTGGGCAATGCCACCAAATTTTATTCACTTGATCCATGTCATTTTGTCCTAGGACCTCACTAGACATAGATCCCCTTAAGCCATCCTATCACCCTAAATCATAAATCGATGTCTTAAGGGGTCCTAATATGACATTTCTAAAGGGGATCAAAGAAGTTCTCATAATTTTGTGAAGTTTCCCAAGGCAACCAAATTTCACAATAATAAGATCATGCAAGATTATAATATGAATGATATTTCATGATCTAGGTTGGTCAGTTGAAACAAGAGCTATCTCAATCAACTATTCCATAATAAAATATTCTTCACTAACTTGCAAGTTCATTATATTCCGAGGGACACCAAAACTTCACCCTAATTTTCGTAAACCCTAAACCTTGAACTCTAAAATCTAAACCCTAAACAATAAAGCATTAATTTTTTCCTAGGACCTTAAAATGAAATTGGATTGCCTTAGGCAACTCCACCAAATTTTATTCCCTTAAACCATGTAATTTTGTTGTAGGATCTTACTACATAGATCCCCTTAAGCTATCATATTACCATAAACCCTAAACTCTAAACTCTAAACCCTAGACCCTAAAGCCATCATTTTTTCTTAGGATCTTAATGAAATTTGGTTGCCTTGGGAAAATTCACCAAATTTTATTCACTTGAGCCATGTCATTTTGTCCTAGGACCTCACTATACATAGATCTCCTTAAGCCATCCTATCACCTTAAACCATAAATCGATTTCTTAAGGGGTCCTAATATGACATTTCTTAAGGGGATCAAATAAGTTCTCAAAATTTGGTGAAGTTTCCCAACACAACCAAATTAAACAATAATAAGATCATGCAAGATTATAATATGAATGAGATAAATCATGATCGAGGCTGATTAATTTACGGTTTAGGGTGATAGGATGGTTTAAGGGGATCTATGTCTAGTAAGTTCCTAGTACAAAATAACATGGCTCTTGAGTGAATAAAATCTAGTGAAGTTTCCTTGGACCTTAATGAAATTTGGTTGCGTTGGGAATCTTCACCAAATTTTTAAGCCATGTCATTTTTTACTAGGACCTTACTACATAGATCCCCTTAAACCATTGTATTACCCTAAAACCTAAATCTTAAACTCTAAACCGTAAACCCTATAGCATTCATAAATTGTCCTATATAAATAGTTAATTGTATTTTCATTCAAGTAACATGCCTTAGACATAAATGAGGCTTACATATTTTATCATTTGTATTCAATTAGGCCATTTATATTGAATCGTTTAAGGGTATTTATTAAACATGTATCTTACATTTTGAAATTAAAAACCTAATGAAGGTTCACTCAAATCTTAGAGATCACATGGATCGATTCAATAATATTCACAATCCACCTATGTGCCATCCATCTCCACTGCCTTCACCTCCACCTCCACCCACTCCAACTCATAACCCCCCACCTCCACCACCTAAAATCGATGGTGCTCATTTGCAAGCATGAATCAATTCCAATGTTAGAACCATCCAAGATCAAATCAACATTATTCAAAATGAATAATGTGTCACACCACCTGTGAGGATGATTGCATCTAGGATGCAAACTATTGTTGATGTTGTTAGGGCTATGGATGGGATCTTAGATGAGCATCAACAATGGCTAGATGAGAGGATAACTTCTGAGTCTGAAAAGCAAAACACAAATAAATGAAGAGATGCAGTAGAGAGCCACAATAGTTTCTAAATTAAGACAATGATCTTAAATAGTTATGAATTTATGAATTTGGTGAATGATGGATATTTTGTGTGATGAATTTATAAATTTGGTTGGATGGATATTTTTAGTGACATGAATTTATGATTTTGGTTCTAGATGGATATTTTTAGTGACGTGAATTTATGATTCTGGTTCTAGATGGATATTTTTAGTGACATGAATTTATGAATTTGGTGGAATTTATGAGCTTATAATGATGAATTTATAATAGTATATATTTTATGACTATCTAGACTAGATCATGGTTTCTCCTGATAGAAAATTGTAATATATATATATATATGCATTAGACATAAAATGAGCTTTTTGTGAATGTTTCAAGTTTATAGTTTAGTATGTACACATGTATTAAAATTGAATATAGTTCTTAAATTTTGAAATTGTATGTATGTACATAGTTTAGTTTAATTATGTATTCATGCAAATTATGCATCGTATTTTTTATTTTAAATGTATGTACATGTTAAATTTTGAATTTTATACGCACATGCTGAAGTTCAATCAATGTATATGTGCATTTAAATTTTATATGATCTTAATATAGGGTGATCCCACAATAGTGGTTTACAATTTTTGGCCAAACTGGACATTGAAATAATATTTTTTAACTAAATATTCACATTCGGGCACATATAGCAGCTAAATCGTGAGGAATTTGAAGATGATGAAAACTAGAGTCTTGTCATGTTTTCTCTGTAGATTCTAAAAATATTTTTTTCAATTTTTTTTCAATCAAATTGCACTTCTTTTTCCATCTCCAACGAAAACTAGTTTTTTCCAGAAAACAACATTTTTTAAAAGTGATGCACACCAAATAACACATAAATTTTTTTCCATGAAGGATAAAATTCTAATTCTTTCAAATTTAGATTTGTAACTCTGATATCTAGTGCTTCCACTTGGTTAGATAGTTTTTTATTGAATATTTTTTCTTTAATCAAGTTTTGAAATCAAAACAATTACAATTCAGACATAGTGTGACCGTATAACACGTAACGTTTTTTGTATATATCGAAATTCAATTTTTTTTTGTTGGATCAAGGACTTCAATATATGGTGCACTCAAATTTTTCAATTTTTTTTTTTGATAATCTGCTATTTTTTCACATGTTTAGAACATATACCTTCATTTTTCATGAAAAACCTATGTTTAATAAAACTAAAAAATAAATACATAATAAAATAAAAACATATTAAAATTATATTCATTGGATAGCTCATTTTGAGGACTACCTGATTCCAGTTGGGTTCGTGAATTCTGCTCCATTTTCATCCTTAGCCCGAGCTTCAAAGGGCAAAAATTCTTGCTTTTTTGTACCAGAGAGTAGGGAGGTGGGAAAAGGGGGGTTCGCTAGAAATATGCATTTTCTTTTGTTTTTTGGGTGGGAAATGTGGGCCCAATAATTAATGGGTTCACTTGAACCTTAGTTTGGTCGAACCCCTTTTTGATTCGGTCAAACTTGTAGGTTCATTCGAACCCCTAAAACCATTTTTTTTGCCATGGGGTTGTTTTCTCTGAGTTTTCCTTCCTCCATAAAAATGTAAACCACTATTGTGGCTTCACCATATATGTATGCACATCATATTTAAACAAATTTTCATGTGTGTTTCAAATTTAACTATTTCTTGTAAATTTTTTAAGTTTGTATGTTAATTTTGTATAATTTAATGTAGGTGCACACTTATATCTCATATCATGGATAATTTTAACATTGATTATATCATCGATCCACCACCTCAGCCACAACCACCTCCACCTCCAACACCTGTTGCATTTGATGAGGTTCACTTATGAGCACGCATAAATGATTAGGTTGCATCCATACAAAATCAAATCAATGTTATGTAGAGTCAATCATTGATTCCACCACATGTGAGACGTTTTACATCGCATGCAAAATGTTGTGGATGCCATCAGGACCATTGATTCTAATCTAGATAAGCATCGACGAGACAGAGAACCAATGAGACAATTTTATGCTGGTGGTCTCTCTTATAAGAAAATTTTAGACCTTAAAATAATGAAAGCCCACCTAGCCCTCTACTTTCTTGACCTCGTTACTCGACAACCCATTCCTCCCAACAAATCTAGAATATCCATGAGGTGGTGCATACATCCACAGATGAGTGCACATTTTTGGGATTGATGGTATATGGTTTTTGATAGTCCCCCACATGCTAATTGGGAGTGCCCATTGTATTTTTTGAGGAAATTCTATGTCGAGTTTGTCATGGGGAAAAATGTCAATTATTTTTATTTTAAATCATTTCAGAGTGTTGGTGGTGGCATGCCACAATAGAGGTTAGCGGCAAGGGTTGATCCCTAATGCCCCATGCATGTGAAACCCCTTGTTGCTACTCTTGGTCCTCCAATTCCCGCACCTGTGCATGATCGAGTTGTGGTATCGACATTAGGTTCCCTTAGTACACTCGCAAGAGACCTAGATCAACATTCTTCTTTGATAGCGAGGGGAGAGCATAGAGATGATGATGATGGATGCATTTTTAATGGAGCTGGTCTGAGTACCACTCCAGGAGTGTCGAGGCCCATCCCACATCTATGTACTATTTTCCATCAAGTATGCTATGGACCTGATCAGGACACACCTAGTTCGGGTGGACGTGGAGATTCCAGTGGTTCATCTGGTTGCATCAGTTCATTTTTAGATTTTCTTACAACAGACCATCACCCTGAGGACACTACGATATAGGTATAAATATGCATCTACATGTTCATTTTATAAGAATTTTGATGAATGTATATATCGAAGAAAAGTTTGCAATACATTTTAACAATCAAACTGTTTGGTGCATAGATGACAGTAACGATGGGGCAATCATCTGTTCCATGAGTACATACATCGACACCAGTCCTACTCAACAACCCTTATGGGGTATTTTGATTTAAATTTTTAAAATTATATATGAAATGATTTTTAACTTGAGTTTTAAATTTATAATTGAATCACATATATGTTTGAAATATTTATGTTGGTTTAGGCGAGTCAATCAGCTTCCACGTCGATTCCACCTGAGGGGTTGTCAAGCACTCCTCCATTATCAGGAGTCATAGATTAGGGGCATGAAGATTTATATTGTAAATTGTTTAACTTACATTAGTATAGTTACAATTATGAATTTTGAATTCACTATATATGAAATGTGCATGTACACTTGTAAATATTATAAGCGTTAAATTTCTACATGTATGTCTAGGTTGATACCATAATCAGAATGGGCATCGAGAAAAGATTAGATGTTGTGGCTCCTCGTGAGGCCTTTGATTTTTAGGTTGTTTAAAAAAAATTCTACACAAAATGTGCAAACTTGAATATATATACATATATTAACCTAATTCAAGTATACATGATTTAATTTTGATCTTGTAGGACTTTGTTAGTGCGACTTTCAGCCCTGACCTAGACATAGTTACACCTCCAGGAGGACATGCAGAGTAGGCTCTAGATCAAATGGTAATTTAAATTTTTTATTATATTTAAAGTCAATTATAAATTATATATTTTGAATATAACTTTAATTTTAAATTTCAATTGAATATATATATATATATATAATATAATATGAGCTAATACATGTTTTAAATTCTTTTTCTTTTACAACATGAGACACATCTTGTAGTTGAGCATGTATAAATAGGTCCTAGAGAAGAGGGTGCACAACCTCATAATACGGTACAATTAAAATATGATAAATTATAAATTAATTTCAATTAAATCATTTTTAATTGTAGACTTGTACATCTAATTTCAACTTTCTTTTTCTTGTTTATGTAGATTGATTCAGAGAATTTAGAGGTTGCTTCAGGTGCACCAGAGCATCCATACCCAGATATGATGGTAATTTAATTTTATGATGAATTATAAATTAAATTGTCATTAAATAATTTTTCATTGTCTTACATTTGATTTCATCTTTCTCTTTTATAAAGTGTTTTAGGTCATTCACATAGCCCACATGGTGTGAAGAGGTCTCTTGATTATAGAGACAATACATAACCTAGAAACATGATTTTATGGGTTATATTTGTTTATTTCATGGACTATATTTCATGTTTGTCATGTACTCTGTTGGAATTTATATTTCATGGCTCAAGTACTTAGTTGGACTTTAGTTCATGGGTTGTACTCTGATGGACTTTATTTCATGAACTTAATATATTGGTTTCATGCACTTAATATATTTACATAAATTATGTACTTTATTATTGTTTGAAATTTTAATTTATACATATACATTTATGCATTTTATGTTCATATCAAGACATTACTATAGGACATTAATGTGAAATTAAATATAAATATGAAATTAAAGTTGAAATTAATAAGACATTTTAATATTTATACTTTACAAATTTAGTGATCTCATACATGATATACATGATATATACATTCAATAATTAGTAATAATTAGTCAATGAACTTATTCAATTCATGTCAATCAATAATTAGTCAATAAATCATAATTTACAAACAAAATAAATCCATTTATATACCAAAAAGGATAAATTTCTAAGAAATAAATAATACCATACAAGATTAGAGAACAAAAGCATTAATAAATTCTATAAATAATAGCATCCAACACTAATTTATAAGCTGCCAAAACAAATAATGGCACCCAATACTAGTTTATAAGCTATCAAAACAAATAATGGCATCCAATACTAATTTATAAGTTGTCAAAACAAATAATGGCATCCAATACTAATTTATAAGTTGTCAAAACAAATAATGGCATCCAATACTAATTTATAAGTTGTCAAAACAAATAATGGCATCAAATACTAATTTATAAGCTGTCAAAACAAATAATAGCATCCAACACTAATTATAGGTTGTCTTAAGGTGTCCTAATACAACGTTTTAAGGGGATGTCTTAAGGGGTCATAATACAACGTCTTAAGGGGATGTCTTAAGGGGTCATAATACAACATCTTAAGGGGATGTCTTAAGGGGTCATAATGCAATGTCTTAAGAGGATGTCTTAGGGGGTCATAATACAATGTCTTAAGGATATAATTGATTTAACAATAATGTATGCATGATATTTAGTGATTATACAATCAAATATAAAGTTTCAAAGTAGGAAAACATGCACATTTAACAAACAAAATATATAGAATACCAATTTTGATACATAGAAGTACATAATTATGTATGTACATGTATTTGTAATTTGTACAAAATGTTTAATTTTGTAAGTATGTATGTACATATATGTCATCTCAAAAAAATGTTTACAAAATTTGGATATGCCATCTAAAGAATATCTCAAACTCGTGCCCAAAATGTAGTAGGTCTTCACACCACCTGCTATCAAAAATTTACAAGCAATATCAATGAAATCATCAAAACATACATATTTTAATTTATATAAAAATATCTATATGTACACAACTCAAGTACCTACATTTAAAATTATTCCACACATGTGTGTAGGTTAATCCAGGCATCCTCTCCTTTTTGTTTCAAAGTATGAGATCAATTTGCAATGATGGCTTAAGGATACAAAAAAGGATAATAAATCAATTTTAACAATTAATGTACAAGAAATATCAATATGTAATTGAAACATGTATTTAAATATATTTTAACTAATAATCACCTATTTTTACCAAGTATTCCATGTTGTCTAGGTTGAATTTTCATGGACTAGATCCTTTTTGTTATTATGGCTTAAGGATCTATAAAAGGAAAATATAACACTAAAACTATATTTACCTATATTTACTTATTCCATTGTACCATTTGCATCCTCTCTTTTTTGCAATGCATCTATGATTGTCTCATGCTCTTCCATAGAAATTGTCCATAGCACTTTATTTGCAGGTCTTCCACAATACTGATCTAGTTTTATAGTTGTTTCCACCACCAAATGTGAATAATGTATAATCTTTTTATGCGTTTCATAATCTCCGAATGTAGGTAGACCATTCTTCCTTTCTAGGTATTTTCATAGCCAAGTTCCAACAACCACAACCGATCCTATTGGAAAACATGAAAACCATCATCAAATAAGTTCTCAAAATTTTCTTAATGGGATCAAAGACTTGTTCTAAAAAATTGCTTAAGGGGATTAAAAACTTGTTATCAAAATTTTCTTAAGGGGATCACCATACCTGTTGGATAATGATAGCCATCATCATCTTCTCAAGGTGATATTAACTTATGTTTACTCTCCACACAACAAGCCAACCAATATTTTGTTTGCTCTTCATTCCCCTCAGGTGCAACAACAACATACACATGTCCTACAAACAAAAAATGATTTAATAACTTGCGCATATCCATATAAATAATTTAGCATTACAAAATAATTTAATAAAGTGAAATAAATTAAATTAAATTACCTTCTTGTACAAGGTCTAAAACATGGTCATAGTCTTAAAATGAAAACACTTGATCATTTTCTTCAATAGTTCTTTCATATTGATCATGTGCTTGTGCAGGTGTCAACGATCTTTGCTCCAACTTTTCAACCCATTCTGTATTTTCACATGCTTCCCAATCTCTTGAGATGAAAAACTAGAAAAAACATGCAAGCTCACTTGTCCAGATAGTCCATGTGCTTGTTGTCGAACTCCTAAATGAATGCCATTTAGTAGATCCACTAATTGTCTCACAGTCAACTCTAGGTACAATGTTATCTTCTTCAACCAACCAAAATAATCGATGAACTCTAGAGTACTCACTCGAACCAAGTGTAGATAATATTGTATTACACCAATCGAAAATCCCACTTGCATCTTTAAATTTTACTGCATCTTCAAATTTTAATTGTTCTTTAGCAAGAATTCTTTTGACACACGCACCAGCTCCATCATGTTCTTCTTTACCATGCCCAGCTTAAAAAAAACTCCATATATGTTGGACATTAAGTTCTTTGTGAATCCTACTTAACCAATAGAACATTCGAGCATTCTTGAACTGCCCCGTACAATTATCTGACCATATGAGGTGTTCTTTCATATGGATTCCTCTTTCTCTTAAATTTTTATAAAATATACTGAAACAGTATTAAACAAACTCTTATGAGTGTAATCGGTTGTCACTCAAATAAAAATGATACTCCCTCAGAAATTTTCTATCATCCTCAATGCTATTATCTGCATGTCTATAAACAATATGGACAAACATAGCTACTTGCACTGAATTATAATACTGTGATTGAATTTCCTCTTGCGGAGCTAGAGTATAATTTCCTACAAAATCAACCACTGAAAGTATAGTACCAATTTGAAATGTGTTTCTACATGCACGAAATTGGCCATCAAGCCATCAAGCATGTTGAGAGTGCATGATATATTTTGGTACTATCTTATTCTTAAATTCACTCATGAATGCATGCACACTAACTTTTTCAGTAACTAAATCACAATGCTTTCCTATTATTCCATCTTTTAAAGAATAGTGAACATTCTTAAATCTTTTAACTTCTACTAATTGTTGTCCAAAATCATTATCAACACTTTCATGCATACAAATTCCTAAGAATGAAAGGTTTCCACAGTCAATGCATTGCTAGAAATACAAGAACTTAAATAAAACAATTTACCATTAGATCTTTCACAAAACAAACTTGAAATAAACTCCCTTATTGCTTCAGGTGGCATATTAATACCACATACCTATATAATCATGTTAGTATGCAAGGTACAACGTATATATCGAAAAACATCATAAAAATAACTAAATTGAACATGTGTTTTACAACAACAAGATATTCGTTGCTTATTAATTTTTACATAACATGGTTTACATTTTTCAAAAGACCTTTGATTTATTTTAATATTACCAGGTAACACTAAATCACCACAAAATTTTCTATAAAATTTAGTTTGTGTTGTATCTAATAGGTGTTTTGGGTGAGGATCACGAACTTTGGACCCCACCTTTAATTTTAAAACATCTCTAGCATTAGATGAAACCCTAGTATTATCATGCCAATATTTTTCAATCAAAGATTTAATTTCAACATTCAATTTCATATCAGACCTCGGGAGTCGACCACTGAAACTCCAACATTGGTTGATAGGATCATTTTCTATAATTATTCTTATTTTTTCCGCTCTTAGCAATGTTTTAGGATGTATTTTTAAAACTTCAATAATATTTCTTACCATTCTTTTTTTCAAAGTTGCTTTATTAACTATAGCAATTGTTATAGCTCTTCTTGCTGCATTTTTATCTTTAGATCGACTATTTTTTCCAATCGATTGAATGGCACTAGCAACAGTACACATAGCATGTTTTAATGATTGATCTTTTCTTTTTCGTTTAACAAAAAAGCCTAACCTTTTCATTATTTTCCTCAATTTTTTGCATTCTCATAAATTGAATCATTAGTTGACATTGAATTGTAATTTTTTTACGATAAAATAATTCGTTGTATATTTTATTTGCATGTGTTCTTATTTGCCTCCAAGAAATTTGACTAGGAAGATTATCAAAAACACCATGTTCAATTTAAAAAAAAGTATTTTCATTAAATTCAACATCACATTCTAGATTTTCATCTTCATCTTCATTTTCATTTTCATTTTCATTTTCATTTTCAACTTGAAAATGATTTACATTTTCATCTTCATTTTCATCAACAAAACGGTTTTCATTTTCATTTACATCGACAAAATGATTTTTGTTTTAATTTTCAATAAAAAGATTATTCTCAATTTCATTTTCAACAAAAGGATCATTCTTATTTTCATTTTCAACAAATTCTATAAAAGTTTCATTTCTCTGAATATTATGAATGTCAACATCGTTAAGTCCATCATCTTGTAAAATTTCTACATACGAATTTACGATTTCACTAACATGTGGATTTGAAGACGTACCTGGATTTGTGCATATTGAAACATTCTCCATAGAATTGAAAGAGGGATTTGAAAACATAGTAGGTCTTGATTGTATAATCATATTCTTCTCCAAATTGACTTCTTGCAAATTCGCTTCATCTACAACCATGGTCTGCTCTATGTTTTCATCTTCAATAGTTGTGGAATTGGATGCTCCCCCATCATTCATTGATTTAATTCTAAATCTTCTTTCTCTTTGTCTTTGTCTCTCCTTCTCTTTGTTTGATTCAATTTCTTCAGAAGTCAATGTCTTCCTCCTCTTATTACGAGCTTTATTTCCCATGATAATAAAATTCTGAAGCACAAATGAATGTAAATAGTGAAATTCTTCAAAAAATTTGATTCAAATTGGAAGTTCAAGACCTATAAAACTAGCACAATTCCACTTTAAAACTAATTTCTTCATGCCTCCTTTGAAAAAATCAATTCATATTGCAAGTTGAAGACCGTTTGTTCTTTCTTTGAAAAAATGGGATCTCTCCTTTGAAAAAATTAATCAAAAAAGCAAGTCACCACCTGTAAAAAAAATGCTCAATGAAAAATAGACCAATTTTACTGCTCTCGACCGTACATGCTGCAACTTCACAGTAAAATTTGACAGTAAATTTAAATAACATAGTTGAAAAGAAACGGGATCCCGATTAAACCGTTTTTTTAAATTTGAATTTTTTTCGCCTTGTGGTCAGGTTTTTGCCTCGTATTTTGGTTCGGAAAAAGAATTGGGAGTCCAAACTTAGGCCTTCAACTTGGTTTGACCTACAAGTTGAAGGTTCTAACAATGTTAGGGAAAAAATCGAGTTTGGACATATGACTGACGACTTTTTTTGCAGAATTTTTTGACGAAATTAAAACCCAATTTAGAAGAGACAATGCAGATTTAAAATATATAATTTTTTTTACAATTGGATTAATTTTACTATTTTTCAACTAATTTTTGATGAAATTGGTCCATAAACGTTAAATATCAGTGTTTTTTACTATTTTAATAACTTTTAATCAACATAACATTTTGATGAACGGATTGCACAAGGACAAACTTCAGACAATTATTTTCAATTAAAAAAAAAAAAATTGCAAAAAATGATAACTTTAGGTCATCTTATGCGTGTCGTACACGACAATTTTTCTAAATGACAAATATGTCTGATAAAAAATTAACAAAAAAAAAAAAATTCAATAAAAACTTACAAAAAAATATTCGGAACAAGCTTCAGTGAGTCACAAGTCTTTTCCCAAAAGGATTTAGAAAAATATGATAATTTAAGTCAAAATATGGATGTCATACACGTGCATGGTATGGGAAAAAAAATGACTTTTAAATAGTAGTTTTTACAAAAGCCTATTGAAATTCAATTTGTACAATTTGAGTATTGAAATAAATTACATATTTGGAAACTAGACTCTGAGTACTACATTTTATGATTAGTGACTTGTTTGAAGATTTCATCTCTAAGTGCTTCAAATTTTAAGGTCAAATGTGTTAAACTTTGAAAATCAAGGAAAACACTTCCACTTTTTGGCCAAAAACTAGACTCAACTTCTTGCTAGCACCCTGGAGCTAACTTGAATTGGGAATTTTATTGTTCCCTCAGATTCATACTTAGCATAACCATAAGATTTATAGTGATTTATTTAGGAATCAATGACACTATTGGAGTATCCTAGTTACATTACTAAATGGAGGGTACAAATGTTTAGGCCTACCCAACCATCAATCATGATACTTTTAATTTTATTCCTATGAATGAAGACCTCTAGGTACAAGCCCTCATTATGAGATGGATCATCGAGAGAAATGTCTTTTTAGTTAACACCAAATGATGAGGAGTTGAAATATGTCCAACCATGGCTTGAAATTAAGCAACATGACTATTTCTTTATGTACAAAAAACACTTCAAGGGCCATGTCTATGATTTACTTATGTGCTAGGGATATTTTTAAAATCTCTAGAATGGATATTTGTGCTAGGATTTTCTTTACATGGTCTAGGAGGTTATAATAAAATTTAGAGGATGACATGAATTGATCTCCTTGAATAGTGGTTCTACCTCTACATGTAGTTACTGCACATTTGGGATTCTTGTTTAAAGGGGTTATATTCGATATGCAAGGAAAGGATTCCCCTAGATGAGTTAAGGTGTAATCATAAGACATGAAAATATATTTGGATCCTTTAGGATTAATATTTTTACTTGAAGACTCACCTTTCCCATGATAAAGGATAGGATTCTTGAATATCTTGAGATCATCGTGAGTTCTAGGTTGATTTTCTACACCAACATCACCTTGATCTATAAGATCTTGGATAACATTTTTCAATTTGTGGAAATTGGAAGTCATATGTCCTTTGATCTTATGGTACTCACAATAGTCATTTTCTTTGTACCATAACGGTTTAATTGTTGGTTCTTGATTTATTACATCTAGTAAGGTGATAAGTTTAGCTTGAACTAACATTTTCAATGCAAATTCAAGTTATTCCCCTAAAAGAGTGTATTTCCTTTTAGGAAAATTATTTTTCCTAGGTAGTCTTCTACCACCTTGATTGTTTTGAGGATTTTTTGTTGCCAATTTCAAGGTAGGTTGAGCATTCTTAACTATTTTTTCATCTACCACACCATCATTGACAAGTTTTTTATTGTACAATTTCCTTTAGATAATGTTCCATTACTTACACCAATTTTTTTTATGTTATAATCGAAAGGTGAGATAGCCAAGAGTTTCTTGTATTTTTAAGTTGAACTTGGAGATTTTTTCATCCCTTTTCATTCTAGAAAATATTGTAACCAAATGAATTAAGAAATAGAGGGCAACAAGAAAGAGTTTGTTCCCTATCTAGATTCCATTAGAACCTAGATGAGCTTGTTTATTCTATATAGAAATGAGAACATCAACATAATATTTGTTAAGAAGATGAGAAGTATTAGTCCTAAATTGAAGGGAGATAAGTTTGATTTTTTGTGTTGAAAAAATACAAAAACCAATGAAGGGAGGATGATTGGAAAAGGTGACAAGCATATTCAACTAAACAAGAAAATCATCATTAGAAGGTCAATCATGAGTTGAGGAGAAATATAGAAATATTTAAGACCACTAAGCTTGACAACCTTGACAATAGTTAGACCAAGAGAACTAGTGAGGAAGATGGAATTATTTAAGACCACGTGATGGGTGAAAGACACTACTTGAGTATTATGGCATGGTAAAGAAGAATCAATTTTAGCATGAGATAATTCAGAGCTAGTAAACTAGCTATAGTTTGAGGGTTGCTCCACCATATTAAAGTTGCCATGGATTATGAAATCAACTAAAGGGAGATTGTTACAAATCCATCCCAAAAGTAATAATCTTTCCTAAGCTTCATTAGAGGCATAGACAAAGAAAATTCCAATGGTATGCTCTTAAATTAGACATAACCACCTAGAAAAGAATAATTTTGGATCAGCTCTTGAGGATATTACAAAGTTTATAAACTAGGGGGTAATACCTAATACTAAACCACCCTTACCTTCTTGATGATTAGAATGGACAAACATGGCCTCTTTCCAAATAATTTAAAGAGACAATTATAATTGATTTTCACTAATTTTAGCATCATATAGGAAGATGACAATTACTAAGTCTATTAATGATTTATCTTGACATTGTAATGTTAGATAATGATTGAAAAGCCACTCGCATTCCATGGCATAACTTTAGACATCATTGGGAATTAGGGATCATATCCTCTTCCTCATTCCCCAAGGCTTATTATTGGTTATCCCAAATAAAAAAATTATTTGTAGGTGACCAATGCATTGACAAGTGACAACATGGCAATCTTGAGTGACAGTAAATTTTTTTACATTAGGTTGAGTTGGTAGAGTGAGGAAAACAAGATCCTTTCTATGAACATGTTGTTTGCAAACACACCAATCTCTAATTAGATGGTCATCCTTCCTATAGTATCAATAGGCATTTGGTTTATTAAGGTACAAAATGCTTTGGTTCATATAGAAACCATGGCCAAAAGGGTTATAAATTCAGGCAAAGGTTGAATAAGTCTACTTCAATAGAAGCATGGAGATGCACTATTAGACAAGCAAATTTATCTGCATTTTTTTTACTAAACCACACAACCAAGCTAGGCAGATCTATCTTTTAAAAAGTGATAGTGTTAAGTTGAGGAAAGACAATTTCACCCACATCAGATACTTAGACTTAGAGCCACCCTCAAAGTGGAATTCAAAATCCCAAACCACATATAACAAATTTGGCCAAAAATTATGCAATATCCATAGTTTAGGATAACCTAAACATACTCAGCTGATCTGAAGTTGTAGGAGATCGCAACTTTCCCAAACTCTTAATAGACTCTAGAGCCCAACCCTTGTTTTTCTTGTTTGATGTGGCCCATTTATAAAATTCTACTTCATTTGGAACAATAATTGATCTTAACTGGTAGTTGACAATCATGTTTAGAAATCCATCAGGTGATTAAAATTCACTAGATTAGCCTTGGCTAGCTTAGTTTGATCGCCTAGAGAATTGTCTACAGGCTAGGCAATTACGGTCCTTGTGCCCAAATTGATGTCAATTGTGGGTGAAGTGATGAGAGGGGTTGGAGTGCTGGAGGTTAGACGCAGCTACCTTTATCAGTGACAAGGTGTAATAATCGTCAGCTTTTGTCATGTCATCCTCGAATTCCTTGATCTATAAATCAAATTGTGTTGTTGTTATTTGTTGACTTAGGGTTTTCAACGATTCAATCACATACTTTTGGCAAAGATTTTGTGGACCGACTGGGCTTTAGAAGACTATTGTGGCACCAAGTGATTGGGCCTTTAATTTGTCAAGTTAAGATTCTCCTCAGGGTGCAACATTTATTGCTTTAAAAAAGGGCTTATTCCAGGCTTTGTGGTGAAGGAGCTTTTTTGCAAGGGACACAAGTAAAGCACCAGCAGTGATGGATCCAAAAGCAAGCAGTTAGGGAGTCAGTGAAAAGTTGACAAAAAAAAAGGGAAAAAATCCAACTCAAACTGTTCTCTTATAGTTTGTTGAGTTGCTATTGTTTACTTTTAGAGTTGCGCTACTACTTTCATTTTTCTCAAACATCATTTTCACGCAACAACTAAAGTATGTACTACAGATTTAGGGAATATATTTGCTAAGAAATGCTTTGTTCATCTTTAAAGCAATAAATGCTTTAGCATAGCCCTTATATACATCTGTCAATTTGCTCTATAGCTTTATCCACATCTGAATCCCACCCATGTGTGCTGTCTATTTGAACACTTAAAAGCATGGATTTAATTTTGGTGTTGGTTCATACTTCATATATATTGTTGTATTGATGATTATAATTCTGGATTTAGTTTGTATGATAAATTATTTTAATGATTTTTTCAAGATATTTTAATTGTGTAGTATGATCTTGTTTAGAGATTAATTGTGTCAGATATTTTTTCATTGATGTGATCTTTTGATTGTGTTCATATTTTTTGTACTTATCACTAAACAAAGGTTTGTGTTTACAAAGACAATGAGATTTGTTGTAGAATATAGAGAAGATCTGGGAGTTCTCCACTAGTAGTTAAATCATTTAGATGGTGTACAATATGCAAACATGAAAAGTAATAATGCAATGTCTAAGGATGTTAAAATAATGCAATCAAAAAATGTTTTAAAAATTATTTGTTGTTTGATTTTATATGTGCAAGTGTGGACACTAGATGATTCCATGACAATTTTGAAATGAGATATAACGACTTATATATGTCAAGGAATTCTTGATCTTAGTGGCTTAAGTCAAGGTATTTGGTGTGGGCTAATGAAGTAACAGTCAAAATCTCAAGACAATCAAATTTTAGAACAAGGGATTTAAAATCTGAATTTAGTGAACGATTCTATGCAGCTTGTCAAGTTCATGGATAGAATTGTGCTATGTCACCTATTTTACATAGGAGACTTGGAGAATGGGATTGATTCTAACTAAAATAATAGATAAAAACGTTTTAACTAATAGATTCAAGATAAAAATCAACTTATATACAAGAAAATAAAATTGAACACTATAACATTATATTTTCCAACAATATTAGATAATATAAAAAGAAAAGTCTATATTTTTATTTTTTATATGAGAAAATTAGAGATGTGTTTAAAGAATTAAAAAAAAGTCTTTATTTTTATTTTTTATATGAGAAAATTAGAGATGTGTTCGAAAATTTAGGTGAGGCTCCTATAAACCTCCACCTAATAATTAATTAGATGACTAGATAAACTATATCTATCATGTCAAAAGTTACATAAATTGTTAAAGGGTTCAAATCTAAATTAAATGTTAACAAAGCACTCAACATCACCTAATCTATTCAATTCCAAAAATGAAAAGCATTCACTTTTATCTATACAAGGGAGAGGAGCCGATCATGGGCATATGACGTATGGTGGGTATAGTATTTGACAACCTAGATTAGTTTTGGGTAAAAGATCCAATATATTTACATTTAATATCCAACTGCAAATCACTTTAATTCAAAAAGTACACAAACTACCAATCATGTGATGCCACATCAACATACCAATAATTCATGACTTAGTGACCCATTGTTGGTCAATGACACATTTTGGCTCTATTTTTGTGGTTTTTGAAGAAAAAACATTGATAAATATGCACAAAAAACGGAGGAGTGCCAGCTGAACTGTGTAGGGATGTGTGGAAAAAAAATTGACGACTCCCGTACTGCTGGTGTAGACCCCATCACCCTACCCACCATCCATCCCTCTCCCTTAACTTATAAAGGCAAATGCTTTTCCTTCCTTAGTCAATTCCAAAATAAAAAGATTTTAAAAGAACAACTGGGTTAATCAAGGATTAATAAATAAATAATGGATAATGCTCTAAACAGTACGTTGAAACTCGTAACATGAAAATGCGAATTCTCGAGCATCCTTACAAGAAATTATTATGACAGTGAGATGGATTTGACTGTAGAGCCCAATCGTTGCAGTAGAACATCATTATGACGCTAATCTCTTCAAAATTGCACTTCACGTATTGGAATAGAATACCTAAAAGCTCACTCGGATTTTTCTGGAATAAATGGATAATGGTTACAGTGGCAAACGTCAAAAGAATAATTACTCATCTTTATTATGATCATTTACACTTTTGACAAGACACTGCAATTTCATCCTTAATTCCACAAAATTTGACTGTGTTTTACAGTGAAAAAGTCTAAATACAGTTACACGTCCATCAGATCTAAGCGCCATATTAGGCAATTCTTTTACTATTCAGAGCTCTGTTCATCCGTGCCGAGAAGAAAAATAGCACATGACCCACAGCTGCAAACCTAATCCTTTTTGCTCTAACAAGTCATCACTACAATCTGTAGATCAATTCAAAAGCAGTGAATGCTTTAGCCTGTGGCCCCCGCATTTATTCCTCTGAAACTTCACACATATTTGGTAAGTAACTCATTATCAAGTAGTTGATGTTTTTGCATTGTTTTACATTATATACAATTTTGTAGTTTTTGAATTAATCTCTAGTCATTCATTTTAAGTAAGACTGATGAGAATCTCCTTACATATTTAGTATATAATGTCATAACTAGTTGCAATGGCTTATTACAATCGTATGAGAGATTAAGTTTCAATAATCTATATATATTAAAGTGGGGACCGTTGACAAAGGAATGGGATCCCGTTTATAAAGAAGGATCTCGTTCCTGTCAATGGTCACGACATTTAATATTGGGAAACGGGATCCCGCTTTACAAAACGGGATCACGTTTTAAACAAGATCTCATTTCCTAAAATTTGAAGTTGGATTTGCTTTGTGGTCGGGTTTCTTCCTTGTATTTTTTTTTGGGAAAAACATTGTGAATCCGAACCTAGACCTTCAACCTAGTTTGACCTGCAAGTTGAAGGTCCTAACAATGATTTTTTTTGTAGAATTTTCTGACAAAATTAAAATTTATTTTAGATGAGACAATGTAGATTCCAAATATGTAATTTTTTCTACAATTAAATTATTTTTCTATTTTTCAATTAATTTATGACGAGGTTCACAAACTTTAAATATCAGGTTTTTTATTATTTTAATAACTTTTGATCAATATAACATTTTGATGAACAAATTGCATGAGAACAAACTTCAGACAATTCTTTTCAATTTAAATAAAAAAATTAAAAAATGATAACTTTAGGTCATCTTATGTGTTTCGTACACGACGATTTTTCAAAACGACAAATATGTCTAATAAAAATTTAACAAAAAAAAAAAAATTCAATAAAAAATTACAAAATAAAATAAAAAACAAACTTTAGTGACTCATAAATATTTTCCCAAAAGGATTTAGAAAAATACGATAATTTAGGTCAAAATATGGATGTCGTACACATGCATGGTATGGTAAAAAAAATGACTTTTAAACAATGGTTTTTAGAAACACCTATTGAAACTTAATTTGTACAATCTGGGTATTGAAATAAATTAAATATTTGGAAACTAGACTCCGAGTAATAAATTTTATGATTAATGACTTTTTCGAAGATTTCATCTCTAAGTGCCTCAAATTTTAAGGTCAAATGTGTCAAATTCTGAAAATCAGGGAAAACACTTCCTCTTTTTGGCCAAAAAGTGGATTCAACTTCTTGCCAGCACCCTATACCAACTCTAAAGAAGTCGTTGGTAGCTAGAAGGTGATCATTGGAGATGGTATACAAGAAATATTGAAACAAGGCCAAGGGGAAGCCATCTAGACCAGGGGATTTAAAGGCACCAAAGGAGAGAATAACCATTTTATCCTCTTGTATAGAAAACTTGTTTTCCAGAGACTTACAATCATCTTGGTGAACAACCCTTGGGATATCCTCTAGAAG
Organism: Sequoiadendron giganteum; assembly: GCA_007115665.2. Taxonomy (NCBI): domain Eukaryota; kingdom Viridiplantae; phylum Streptophyta; class Pinopsida; order Cupressales; family Cupressaceae; genus Sequoiadendron; species Sequoiadendron giganteum. The sequence continues at coordinate 253,076,515 of CM021100.1, read as the reverse complement.
GGAATCCAGATCACAGGGAGGGAGGTCCTGATGTCTTCCATCATTTTTGAAGGAGATAGCCTCAACTTCCAAATCCTCATCTTTGTTGAGAAGATCCTCATTGTCCCTTATAAGAGAACAAATCCTATTTATTTTTCTATGCTTTAGCATTGATTGATGGAATACTTTAGTATTTATCTAGCCTTCATTTAGCCACTGAACTCTGGATATATATTCCAAAATATCTCTTCTTTTTTAGCAAAAGAAAACCATTCATTCCTTAATTCACTTTCTCTAGTTGAGGTTTCCTGATCAATGGCATTCACTTCCATCATCTCTTGAATTGACTTAAGCTCAAGGAGGACATTTTTATTAGTCTGAAATATATTCCCAAACATAATTTTGTTCTAGCCTTCAACATTAAACCGAACTATTTTTTAGTTCTTGAGCCACTCTAAACATTGGAGTCCCTTGACATTGAAGGTTCCACCAAAGCTTAATAAGATCTTTGAAGTTTGGGAAAATATTCCACATAATCTCATATCTAAAGGGGAAGGGGCCTAACATTCTTTTTTCCTCCCAATTCAAAACAAGAGCACTATGATAAGAAGTAGATCTAGGAAAATAAAATAACTATAATTTGGCTAAGATATCCCAATCCATGGTGATCATAACTCTATCTAGCTTAACATGTATATGATCTTGTCCATTATGCATGTCCGACCAAGTAAATTTGGATCTTGAAAGCTCCACATCCACAAGACCTTAAGTGGAGATAAAATTAGTAAAGTCCAACATACTGTTGAAGAAATCATCAATCCCACCAAGCTTCTTTGAAGGATAGATAGAGGTGTTAAAGCCCCCTACAAGCATCCACTTCATATTTTGGTTGTTAGAAAGGATCACCAACAAAGAATCCCACAATAGATTTCTAGTAGCTATGGTATTAGGGGCATAAACATTGACAAGGTTCCACTTCACACTACTTCTACAATCTTCAAAGGCTATATCTAAGAAATTATGGTTGTTGTAGCCTTCCTTTATAGAAAACCTATCCAGGTTTTAAAGAGTTGAAATCCCTCCATAAGCACCATCAGCATAAAAACACAATAATGTGCCTTTGGCTAAACGGATTTAATCATTTTATTAAAATTGTCCTTCATTTTAGTTTCCTGAATTAAGAGAATATCAATCTTCATATCAATAATAGAGCAATTAAGAATATGTTTCTTAAGAGGACTATTCAGTCCCCTAATGTTCCACGATAGAATCTTCATTAAAAATAGAAAAGGTAAATAGGGACTCCCGAATCATTTCTTTGATTTATTTCCATTAGAGAGACCCTCCAGGGTCCTCTATTTTTGTGAGGCAATATCTCAAGATGCTTCCCTTAATCTAACCTCCTTGTTGTTTTCTCTGTCCACTTTTGTATCATTTCCAACATCCATTTTCTTCTTTTTCTTGGATTTACTACTAACTTGAGTCCAAGGGTCTTCATTAACCTCACCCATTATGGGAGAGGTAGGGAATAGCTTTGTGAAACCCAAAATATCAAGCAATTCTTTCATTTTCAAATTCAAGGAATCTTGAGCAGAAAAGTCCTCCTTCATTAGGGAAACACATAGGTTTAGACCATTATCTAAATTTGAGGAATTCGTAAAAGAATGGAGAATTCCATCCTTAGTAGAAAAAAACCCAAGGTCATCATGACTCATGAGAGTGGGAAAGGAGATACCAACATTCAAGACAAAATCATCTTCCTTGGTTCATTTCTCCCCTCCAAAATATTTCTTGAAGTATCCATCCCAAACTCCACAAGCTTTGGAGAATCCAATCCTCTGGTCAAAGACTTTATTTGATCAACATTATTAATAGGTGGAGTAGGGTCAACAACCTCCTTGTCTTTTTGGGAAGACTATTTCTTACAAGTATTACTAAGATACCCAAAATTTTAGTAGACCCGAAAATACAACCTAGCATTCTCATACTCTAAAACCCGAGTCCAGGATCCAAACTTGGACTTTAAAGTAATAGAAGGAATGAAACTGTTAATAGACATGTTAATAAAAATCCTAGAAAAGACCAACCTAGACCTCTAAGAAGTTACTTTGTCCACAACAAGGAGACTCCAAAGGAGTTTTCAATCAACTCCAATACCTTACGATTCCAAAACTCAAGAGGTAAACCAAGAAGCCTTACTCATGTAGGAGCAATAGAACCCAGATTTGTCGAGGGGTCTAATTCTGGATGTCATTTGCATAGAGCCAAACAATTCTTGTAGTTCTTGTCAAACACCTTGGGGCCACCTGTAAGGATAGAGATTAAATCTTCCTAGTTTTTTAAACTAAAAAGGATAAGACCATTTGACATGACACTCACACCAAATTCTCCTTTAAGAGTCCAAACATAGGCCATCCACTTATGTACCTGGTCTATATTAGGCCTGAAGGATAAAAATCTCCCATCCAATGATATTTGGAGACTCACAATAGATTCATCCATGATTTTGTCTGAAATAAGCACTTCCAGACCTTCCATTACACAACATTCCTTTGACTCAAAGGTGGGGAAAATAACCCTCTTAGATGCAAACCATTTTTCCACTAGTTTGTCTGCATATGACACTTGATTTCCTCTCAGAAAAGGAGAACCTCCTTCATGATAAATACTGACAGTACCATCAACCCGAGACACATACTCCTCTACAAAATCCTTTGACCCTGAGGAACTAGTAGCCAAATTTGAGACACCAACATTGACACCTATTAAAGAGGAGAAAGCCTTGGAAGGAGACACCAACTAGGGCCCTCCACCCAACTTCACCATGGCTAAAGCAACATAACACAAATTTGAAATTTAGAAAGCATGCATAGAAATAATAGTGAATTTTTTTTTTTTATCTCATCATTAACAAATAAATTGTGGTAGTATGGTTCTAAGTGGCTAGGAACCCCCTATTTAAGTATGTAAGTGAAGCATAGTAAAATATAGGGTTTTGAAGGGGTGAAAAGGTAGGGTAAGCCAAAATAGACCTATCTTCCTTTATTTCATTAGGAAATGAGATCCATGTAATGAATTTATTAACAACCCTTAGGTGAATCAAGTCAAAGTGAGAATATTCATATTTACTTATGATTGAAGGATAGGGGTCAAGGTCAAACAACACTTTGGGGAGAAAAACTAAAAATAGAAAATCAACATGAAAATGCAATCTAACACTTGAAACAACAATATTAAGATCAATAATAAAAAAACTAGAAAACAAAATACAAATCAGAGAAGGGCAGAAACATGTGTACCAGTCACCAAAAGTGATTTTTAGAAGTAGATCCGAGACTCATTTGCCCATGGGAAAATGAGTCCAAGTGTATGTTTTTTCTATAGCTTTTAGGAGTCTCTAATACAGATTTGAATTTTCTAATTTTCCTAGGTTTCATAGTTGAAATGTCAAAAATGACTTTGGGATTTTAGGTTTTGTGAGTTGACAACAATTTGGACAATTTTTGCAACTTTGACAACTTTGTAAATCTATCACTTCAAAAGGTCTTCAAGTATTCTTCAACCTAAAACTAACATCACACACATAAGAGAGAAAAATGTTTGTTTTGGGTGAATGGGGGTTTTCCTTGGTCAAACCCTGTTTTGGTAATCAAACCTTGAATTGAAATAATGCATGAAATAGGGAATGAAGAATGAAAAAATCTATGTTATCAATCAACAAACCCTTGATTGAAACTTTGATAATAGAAATCTTAGGAGGTTCGCAACTTGCATGAAATGGTTGAATTGGATGTGGATCTTGACACTTGAATCTTGGTTGAAATGGTAATTTGAATGCTTGACTTGATCAGGAAACCTACATCACAATGTTAGCTCCAAAAACATGTATGAGGCAAGAATATTTTGATAGGATGAATGGATCTTGAATGTTGCAATAAAACTCTGATACATCTTCTCTTGAATTCCTTTAATTTCTCTTGAAATTCTCTTGAAATCTCATAAAATTTCTCATGAAAGTTTCATAAAAGTTCTAGGTGAAACCTAGTGAAATAACCTTGTATTTATAGGTATGTATCCTTAATTTCCCATAATTCAAATATCACAAGCCGACTCTGAATTATGGATTTGAAAATGTTAAAATACACCAAAAACATAATTTAAATTTAGGTCCTAAGGTTTAGGGAGGGCCCATTCGCCCATGGGCAAATGGGTCCTAGGTCCATAAACCTATGACACATATTGCTCAATGTGAAGTGTTATGTTTAGGCATTAATTAATATCATGTTTCCCCTTCAGAAAATATAATTAATTAAGCTTGTAAAATGAATTAAAGGGCCAATTAAGGCATAATTAAGCTCAATTTAATTAAGAGGGCCCAAATAAGTGTGAATGTAATAAAGTACATTTAAGAACACTAAATTAAGGCAATATTAAGCCCAATTTAAATAGGAGGGCCCAAACAAGTGACAAAATGTAAAGGGTTAGATTTTCCTACACTACATTTAGCCCCCACTTTAGTGAGAGGATGACCTTGCATCAAGCTCACACTAAAGTAGACAATGAAGAGAGGTCTAATTGTACAATCCTTGGAAGGATAAGATGATAAAGATCAAGGATGATGATCAAACCTACAAGATCTAAGATCTCATGGCAAAACCAATAAAGACACAAGGAGACACATGCCTGTGTTAAACATATATACACTAGTAGAATTTGACAAATAAATGACTACGTGACTAAAAATTTGTCAAAACAACTAAAGAGGACTAGATTCTACTCGTTTTTTGCAACACAACTATAAATGACTAAATAAATAACTAATTTGATCATCATAAGTGACTAATTTGATGGTTGACTAAATAATTAGTCACACAATTAGAAAATATGATATTAAAGTGGATAATTAAAAAAAATCAATTCAATTGAGGGAGTGGGTTGTATTATAATATAATATAATGATAAAATATTATATTATAATACAATATATATATTATAATACAATATATATATTATAATACAATATATATATTATAATATAATATGATATTATATAATAAAATATATATAATATATATATTATAATATATATTATTATTTAATAATATATTATATATATTATATAATATTATAATATAATATTTATATTTTTTAATATTATATTATTATCTAATATTATGTTATTAATATTATAATATATTTAGTATTATAATATAATATAATATAATTATTATATTATAATATATTTATTATTATATAATAATATAATATAATACATTAAGCAGGAGATTTAATAGTATTTGAAGTGCATTAAGCAGGATATTTAATAATATTTAAAGTGCATTAAGCAGGAGTGCATTTTGAAATTCATTTTTAGAGGCAAAAAAAGCTTGTGCTCTAATTTTATTTTAACAAACATACTCTAAAGCCCACATCGAAACCCTATTTTCAGGCTTCAGCTCACCAATTTGGAGAAGTGATAGGTGAATAGCAGCGAGGAATGGTTTGGAGGAGCTGAAACCAATAGCAACATCACTCTCATCTCTCTTCCTTGTTTCGGTTTTGTTTATTCTTGCAGTTAAGTAGTTTTGATTTTGTCTTAGTTAATCTGGTTTTTGACCATATGGATTTACTTTTTTAGTGGGAAGTTGGGAGCCAAGGGAGTGAACGCAATGTGGTGCCCCTATTGGGCCTCTGCTCGCAACCCTTTGACTACAATATGATGGTGTACAAGTTTCTACAAAATGGAGACCTTGCAATGGCTCTCAGAAGAGGACGTGGGGTTGTAGAGGATCCGATGGCACACACAAAGGATGCCAAGGATTATCTTGTGACAAGATAAGGTGTTAAAATTCTCATTTGGATAATGCTTCAAGGCTTATATAATGTTGGGTAGGATAGGATCAATGAAAATGACCCATGTCAAGATGTCTACCATAAGCAAGTGTAAAGTGTGCACCAAAATTTGTCAAGATTAAGATGGAGATGGATGAAAATGGATTGGATAAATTATTTGTGTATGAATAGATTTATTATGGATAATATGGATGGGATGAGATGCTTCCACCACAAGTGGCACATGTAGATTCTTGATTCTACACATGATGCCTATTTTCCAGGTTTTCATCATGGTACCTACCCAAAGCACCACCGTAGTGGTTTTCATTGGAGGACGACTTTTATCTTTACTATTTTCATGATGTTTTTTATTTTTTTTGTGAAAGATATTAAGTTCATACTGAACCACATGGTGGTGTCAATGTATATGCTTCTGTCATAACATGCCATCGGTATCCTACTTGAAGAAGCTAATTTTCTAAGATATGTTCACTTGAATGCAAATTTTGAGATTCCTGATCTACTTTGTTGATACTAGAGTTAACACTTGCTTTGTGTGCACATCGTGATAGAGTGCCTTTTGAGTCCTTATTATGAAGATTCATTTCCAACACATGGTCAATATGAGAATTGGATATCATGCATGGAGGTGTGGATGGTGTTATGTGTTTAGGAATAGGAGATGGATTGGTTGATAGTTTGGAACCTCTGACTCTCCAAACTTGGGAAGATGAGAAATGATGGGTGGATATGGAAGTGTGCATGGAATTAGGACCAAGTGCTTGATATACTTTGTATGTTGCTTGGGAAGCTTGATTTTTCCTTTGTGGACATCCGTGATGGATTTTTTTCCCTTTTTTATTTTGTCCCATAGTTTCTTTGACTAATGGAGTTTGATAGGGATAATCTTTCTTTTTTATTCTTTGGTATCCACTGGTATTTGATTTTTCCTTCATGATTTGCTACTTATTTTTATTTGATGAATTTCTTCATGCTTTGATTCAAAGATTTCTTTTGATATTGGTCCCAATCTATGGATGGGGTGATGGGTGGATGAAGATTCATGACGTGGCTAGTTGTAGTATTGGCATCGGTTTCATCATAGGGATTTTTCGTGCTCCCTTTTGTTTTAGACATAGTTGGCCCTAGTATGGAAGTAGTACCTTCATGATTTGATTCTACCTATTTTGAGATGTCCTATTGAGCAAGCATCCTTTGATAAGTGACCATAGCAGATGATGTTATTTCAATTTGTTGCTCTGTTGGCTCTGGAATGTCCTATTTGGTTTGACCTGTTTCCATGAGTGGATAATGTTGGATATCTGCATATATGATGTCCTCAATCTAAATTTGGGATAAATCTGATCCTGATGTTGACAACTCAGCTTGACTGTAGGAATCAATAACCTACTCCTTTTGTGTAATAATGTCAGTAGTAAAGGAATCATGTTCTAAATGAATATCATCTACGTGTCCATCCAAAGAAAGCATATCATGGGTAGATGGAGGAGTATGTGGTATATGGATATGATCATCATTTGTGAAATCTTGTATAGATAGGAGAGTTCCAATTAGATCATTCTAGTATTATGGAGATACAAATTATTGATCTTGGTTAATGTGGGAATTGGTTTTGACATACTTTGGATCAAGTTCTTGACATGGGTCAATTTCATAGGATGGATTGCTTACAAAGGGTTCTTAGACATCATCATTAGGCATGGGAAATGGCTCAATATCCTATTTATCTTTGAGTGGAGTTGGATCAAATCTTGAGTTGAGGATCCCTTTAGTATTTGTAACCATGAGGGCAAAGGATGTCAAATGTCTTGGAAAGGACCATTGCTAGACTTTGGTGAAATATGTTGATCATGCTTTGGAATAAATTCTTGAGATATTTCCTCTAACTCATTAGGTGATGTAGAAACATTTTCAACATGATCATTGGTCGATATATCATGGATTATGTCAATAGGATCAAATAAATCTAACACTTCTTGAAATAGATCATTGTTTGAGGGGTTCTGATCATGACTAAAAAGTGACTCTTGATGTATGTTGATTTGATCATTGGATGAGGTGGAAACATCTTCAAGGTGCTCATTGATGGATAGATCTTGATCATTGTTTTCAACAATTGTGGTGGAGAGATTGCCAATGTTTTCAAGCATAGGATCAAATGATGTTAACATTTCTTGAATTGGATCATTATTGGGTATTGTTATTGGATTTTGATTATGATTGAAAAGTGACTCTTGATGTATGTTGATTTGATCATTGGATGAGGTGGAAACATCTTCAAGGTGCTCATTGATGGATTGATCTTGATCACTGATCTCAACAATTGTAGTGGAGAGATCATCACTATTATCACTACTAGTTGAATCTTGATCATTGTCCTCAACAATTATTATTTTTTGATCAATAAGGTCTTGGATGAGATTTTTGAGTTGAATACAATTTGATGTTTTATGAATATTTTCTCTATGATACTCATAATAAGATCCACCCCTATTCCAAGGGAAGTTTAGGACAGAGTTGAATGCACTTACTTTTGGAAGAGTGATGAGTTTTGCATTAAGTAGCTTTCTTAGCATTGTTTCGATTTTCACTCCAAAAGGAGTTTATTCACATTTCTGATCTTGTGAGAGTTGTGCTTGTTGAGGTGATTCTTGGAGATTTGGTGATTGGGTTTGTTGTTGATATTGATATTCAACCTTTTGACATTGGAGATATTGTTCTTGATGTGGTTGGGGACACAACCTAATGCTTTGATGACATGGTTCAACCAATGGAAGAGTGTATTGATTTTGGGGTGGATATGTCTCTTGGTGCAATGAATCAACTATTTTTGCAAGTGTAGCAATTTGATCTCACAAAATTTGATCATGATTTTGATCTTGACACCCTTGATATGGTTGATTTGGATTTTGTTCAAGCAAATTTGGAATGTATACTTGTGGTGTTTGTATGGGATCATGGACAAATTGATTTTGGACAATGTTCCGATTTGGGGTGATGTTTAGATTTGGAATTATAGGTTGAAATTGAACATTGTTTTGGTTGGGAATCACATTGCCTTGATTTAGGTAACTTTGATTTTGCATGGTGTTACCTTGACTTGGATCAATACATGGATTCATTAACATATTGTTTGGACTTTGAGAAACATTTGTATGATTTGCAAAAATATCTGTCCCAAAGTTTACCAAGTGTGGATTTGATATGTTCATGTTTGGTAATATTGTACTTGGTATATTCACATTTGGCATGTATGGATTTTGTGGGATAATGTTGTTTTGTGGAAGAATCATGCATTGATTGTTTGGTTGATAGATTTGTGGGTTTGGACTTTGATTTAAATCTACCATAGGGAAAGGTGTTCCAAAGTTTAGATTGGGAATACTCACATTTTTTGTACCATTGATGTTTGTAGGGGATAATGATCCCATGTATGGATTGTATAACTCAATTGGCATTGTAAGGATTTGATAGTTTGGTTGATTTAGACCACTCATGATGTATGAATCAAGTTTATATTACATGTTTTTCTTGTATTTTGACCTTGTTGACCTCTAAGGAATTTAGGACCAATGATGAGATGAAGGATGGAAGGGGTGAACAATATGGGTGTTGAACTTTTAGGAACTTTGGAAGAATACTAGACTTTAGGAATTTTAGATTTTTTATTTTGGATTTGATTTGGATTTTGGATAATGAACTCATAAAACCCAAGATGTTGGATGTTATCTCAGAATAAACTTGTCCACAAGGTGATAATTCAATTAAGTGTATGAAGAAGGATTCATCCACACACACTTAGTCAAACAAGATTATTTTTTTGATTTTGATTTGAAGGATTACCAAAAGTCTAGCATGAATGATTTTTACAAGATTCTAAGAGTTGTTTGTGAGATGGGATTTGATTGATGTTTGAGATGGATAAAATGATTGGTTGTTTTGATCCTAAATGAACTTATGAGGGACTTATTTACAAGATGAAGGTTTTGAAGAACATGATTTTCCCTAAGAGTACTTCAAACCAAAAGATCAATGTTTTATCAAAAGACCATTAGACAAAAGATAAACAAGAACATGTGTTGGGTTCAATTGATTTCATCTTGATTAATGAATTGCTTTTACCACATCCAATGTCTTGCTTAAGTTTCAAACTAAATATCTATGTCTTAATTTCTTCTCATCCCACAAGGTCCATTTTGTGGAAATCAAGAGAATCAAGGAAATAGTTTCGTATGTTGACTTTGGGAGAAACAAATTAAGAAATCCAAATGTTTAGAAGCCTTCTAGGGATAAGATCCCTAGGGACAAGCAGTAACACTTCAATTTTTCAAAGGTATTTGCTCCTACTAAAGGGTTTAAAATTTGATGTCCTTATTGAATGTTTGTTTTCAAAATTTTGGATCCAAGCAATGTGTTTAACAGGCTCAAAGATTGCACAACCCTAGGATGGAAAATAAAATATTTGTTGAATTCCCACTTGGATTTCTCTAGTTGCGCTTATTTAGAGAAAATGATTAGAAGCTTGAACACACTAGCTCCCCCTTTCTCAGCACACACTTCTTAGGTTAGCCAAGCTTCAGTTATCATGAATCTCCCATGACGAAATTTTCATCTCTATAAAGAATCGCAAATATGTGGGACGGATTCGAAGGTTCGACCTCCTGACACCAATAAATAGATAGGGATTTTGGATTCTACACAAGTTGGTTCGTAATCAAGGCACTCGTTCAGAAGGTCACGTGAGAGGAAAGATCAACCCATATACAAAGTATCACTTAATTCTCCATAGGAGCTCTTGTAATGCTAATATTTCTTCAACATTCAAATTTATATACAGGTTGGGAGTAGCTTGGCATTTAGAAAGTTACCAGTTTGATTCATTCCCTTGGGGTGAGTACTTTTTCCCACCAAGGAAGGATCTCTAAGGGTAAACAATAGTGAAGAAGTGCATTTGTAGTTCGACCAGCTAACAAATTTAGGCGAGAGCACACACAATGCCTTTTATTCACACTCGCAAGACTTGTCCAATTTTAAAGCCCAAATTTGAAATGTGGAGGAAATATTTTAGACAACCTAATGTCACTAAAATGATTTTGATTCTCAAGATCATCACGAAGCACGAGAGAACTACATACACATTTGAATGGCAAGAGCTTGTAAAAAAATTACAAAAAAATACAAAGGCAAGTTCGTTTTAAATCCTCAAAGGCAATAATGAATCCTTTTTATAGCACCAAATTTGAATGTGAAGTTGATTGTTCAATTTTAGTCCCAAATCAAAATTCTAGGAAGTGTCTAAGGTTCAATTTTAATCAACTTGACAAAGCTTGAGTTGTAGGTTAATTTTATGCCCAAAATAATTGTAGTTGGTCCTAAAGCATGAAAGGAAAATATATAATAGGTTATTTTCCCATGAGTGTTTAAATTTTTTTTTACAATGATTATCAAATTCTTTTTCTTTCACTTCCATGCTCCATGATCCTTTAAAACCTGTAATCCAAGCTCCAAATGCTAGATGAAATCAAGAAACAAGAAGATATGAGGGTTAGATAAATGATTAAGCATAGAAACTCTAAAACTTAGACCAAGTTTCATTGTGATTTGACATTAGGTGAAAATTTGAAAACTTAACTCTATCAAAGTCAAGAAACACCTACATCATTGTATAGCTTATGAAGTTCTACCCCATTTCAAAAAAGACCTTCGTATGACCAAGATATGGCCATTTTAAGATTGACTATAAAAGAAAAAAAAACAAAGAGCATATCATGTGCTAAAACAGAGATCATATGCGCTAAAACAGAGAGTATATGCACTAAAATATCTTGTCAATGCACTGAAATAGGAGGTAAATGCACTGGAACATGAGGTAAATGCACTAGTCTAAGATGTGAATTTGTTATAATAGGGCTTTGATGTGCCAAAAGTAATCACCAACGTGCTGAAATGGATAGTGGATGCACTATATCAGAATTCACGAATGAACCTGTTGACAAAACTTGCCAAAAAAATATTAAAAAGTGGCTAGGTCCCACAATGGGTGCCAAAATGTGAACACTCCAACCTAGACCTGTTCAAACATGGAAAAACAAACAAACATTAGTCCTCAAACACGTTTAAGCCAAACGTTCCTTATGAAATTCATTCAAGCATAAGAACAAGAAAATAACATAAAATATCAAATAAAAGCTAATGAAATCTTATTTGAATGCTCAAACCAACATCCCATGGGGAATTGGTGCTTCTTTAATGTGGAAAGAAGCCCTTTCCCAATTCCTTGATAAGATTGATGATGATTGATTGATCCTTGATGAAAAATTCCAATAACCTAGCTATGGATGATGGATTCTATGATGATTTGGATGAAAATGAGAGTGAAATTGCATAAAATTGTGGGTAATAACCTTACATGAAAATATGGATCAATTTGTGGATCCCAAATCAATAGATAAGGCCTCCATTTATAAGGAAGAAGGATGGAGGATTGAAGAATGTGATGAATGTGAGATTAAGATTTGAAACAATGGAATTGTGCCATTTGTCAACATGCTAATGAAGGAGAGTGGAGCACATTTTGAACAATGTGCATGTTAAATGCATGTAGGTGAAATTTAAATTTGAAGAGGTGCCTTGTGTAAGAGGGTATGTAAGAGGAATTAATGCCAAGTTGGCTCAAGAAAAGGACATGTAAGATATTTTAATACCAAGTTGGAGGGAAAAAGTCCTTTAGGAGGGAGAATTCAAATAAGTGGAATATTCCAAGAATATGCCATATTTGAATGAATATAGGAGGAATTAATAAATCAAATAAATTGATTTACATGTGTAGCTTGCAAAAGCTATAGGAATGGAGGAATCGTGTTAGGAGTTAATTAGGATTAATTAACTTAGATGAGATTAGTTGATTTGTGATACATGATTTAAATTTTTGAGTTTATTTAAATCATATGAGAGGAAATTAGAGTTTTAGAATTTTAATTAAATAAAGTTGATTTATTTAATTAAAAGAAGAACATTGGGATTTAACTAAATAACATTGATATATTTAATTAAAAGAAGAACATTAGGATATAACTAAATAAAATTGAGTTATTTAATTAAAATAGAGAACATTAAGATTTAATTAAATAAAATTGATTTATTTAATCAAAGAGAGAACATTAAGATTTAATTAAATGAAGTTTAGGATTTGATTAAATAAAGTTTATTTATTTAATTAAATGAGGAATCTTGATGAATTATTTAAATAAAGATTATTTAATTAATTGGTTAGTAAAGAGAAGATCAAGGAGGAATTGAAGCTAGTTAATCAAAATTGAGTGCATGATATCAATCGAGATATTTTGAGTGTCTACAATGACTACCATGACTAAATAAATGACTACAATGACTATCATGATTAAATAAATGTCTACCATGAATAAATAAACAACTACTGGTCATTATTAAATAAATGACTACCATGACTAAATAAATGACCAGTTAATAAAAATCAATGACTAAATTAATGAAATTTCGATATGTGCAGGATCATCATGGAAAAAATAGGCCCTTAAAAGACAATGAAAATTCAAAAAATTAGAGTTAGTGCAACTTGATGTAAAAATTTGAATAAGTTATCTATATTATTTCAAAATATGTAAGAATATAATTTGTAGTAAATTGAATGTAGTTTCTAAACTACTAGGTTTATTTTTATTTTTTAAATATCTATTTGGTGAAAATTTGAAATTTCAATGCAGTAGTACTTAAATTTCAGGGAAAAAATAAGAAGTAGGTGTCTTTCTGACCACCCTAACCACAATAAAATGATAATATTTTTTTATAAGAATTTAGATATAAGTAGAGGACTTATGTCCCGATGTGATGCATATTTTTTGTATTTTTTTTCCAAGTAAATAATTAATTATGAATTTTTTATTACAAATTTTGAAAAATATAAAAACTCATATTTCTGACCACCTTAACTTGGTCAAAATTTCATGAAATTCAATTTTTTTTTTTAAACCTATAGTATGCGAAGCATAGAATGTGACGCATGTTTCAGATTCAAAAAATAAGATATTGTTTGAAAGTTGTAGATGTTTTTCAATCGGCCTATCAATCAGGACTTTAGTCATAATTCAAATAGAAAATGAATAGAATTATTTATTAAATTCAAAGTAAAGCATAATTTATATTGGTGGAAAGCTAAGAATCTCGTTTAAAAACCCTTTTCGTTTCATCAATTTTGGATAAAACAATTCATCAGCCACATGGACCATCATATCACTTACATATCACCACTTTTTGGCCCATCATGATCCTGCACATACCCGACTAAATATATTACCAAATCGTTCAATCAAAATAACCAATAAATGACTAAAATTGGTTTCGTCATAAATTTGCTCACATTGTAAATGACTGGCAATAAACTACTAATGGTCACATGACCAATTTTTAGTACTTTTTTAGTCATTTATTTATGCTTTTGTATTAGCGATATTTATGTAACAATGACAAGATACACAATCATACAATTCCAAAGACTTAGAGAAAAAGAAAAAGAAAAAGAAAAATGGAAAAACAAGCCTTCACTATCCAACACGATGTGGAACATACCTCCAAAAATATTTACAAGTGGAACCCGTTGTCCACAATGCAAACAACAACATGCTCACATGAGCTAGTGAAACTTTGTTGTCCACTAGTTGAGCCCCCAAGGAAGGAAAATGAGAGAATCTTATTAGGCTCCCATACCATACCAAAGTTATACCTCCAATAACTTTAATAAGGCACCACACAATATGAAATTTGAGCTCCATAAGGCTTAGAAAGTTGTGTTATTCTAAATAGTTATGAACAAACAAGGTATCACAAGCAAGTAATGTGTGTTATTCTTGGTGGCCATCAAAAAGGGGTTGTAACTTCGAGCTTCATAAGGCTTATAAATTTGCATTATGCTAAACACTTATGAGAAAAATGTGAATAGGGTAAGACATGTTCAAAGGGGTTTTGCTTAGTTCATGTAAGGTCTCCTCTTAGAGAACATTATGCCTAATGTCTCCAATATAAGACAAGTCTAGGATAAAAGATTCAAAACTTAGGGTATGCAATGCATAGCATCACCACTAGGAGGAAAGTTGTATGCCAAGAAATGTCACAATATTGGAGGACATCAAATCCAATGACACCACCAAGAAGAAGACACATCGCAAGAAGTAAGAAGACCATGCAATAAAACATAAGATAATTATAAGATCTCCAAAAATGATAATGCCAATGTATGCCCCAACTTAAAAGAAATTGCTAACACCACACTATGAAAAATTACTTTAAAGTAGCCAATGATATATGCTAACAATAAAGAAGACATACGAGCTTATTTGGAAAGCCCTATGCCAAGTCATATGTTTCCAAAAGAAGCTATGTCATGAAAAAGGAATGGGTTGCCCCCAAAATGAAATCTCAAACACATAAGGGATCCACGGATTTGGGGTCAACATATTTCTTTATTACAATGATATTATAGAGCTCGAAAATGTCATCATTCCCCAAATAACTCATGGAATGAGAAGAATGACACATAGAGAGTGAAAACAAAGAAAAGATTTCGAGTCAACATGGAAGAGACCTAAATGTCTTGATGCCTTGCGTCATCCCCAAAAGGAAAATACAAGACAAAATAAAAGATAAAAAAGGTTAATGACATGTAGAAGAATGAAGGTACAAATCAAGGATTGAACATGAAGATACATCAAACAGAATAGTACAGGGGATCACTTTACACGCATGAAATCACATAAAGAACCTTCAAAAGAAAATAAAAACAAGACTAGCAAGGCACATGTGAGTCAACCTATTAGCAGGTTGATTACATCCCAGTCTTGTTCATCATATGTAGAAGGTAGGTAACTAGCCAAAGGGACAACATCAAGTGCCAAACTACGACAAGGCTATCTATCTCCTTTCCCCCACTAAGTGCATGATAAGGATGAGTTGAGATAAGTGGTGAGAATGAGCTCCTTGCAAGATATAAAATGATTTGCAGGAGAAGGGCCTAAAATCATCCTATCATCCTTGGGAGCTATTTGTTCATTATGAGGGAGGACACTTGCTTCCTTAGAAGATATGGAGAGAGAAGGATCTTGATATCCTAAAACTTTAGTAGCTTCGATTGGGATTTATTCTAACAACTTGTGAATCTCATACTAATTTTTTGTGTCACATCCTTTTTTAAATAAGATTTTAAAGCCTTGGCCATAAGTCTCTTCTAGGTTGATGGTTGTGTTGATGACTTTATTAACATAGGATGGACGAGTATGCTCTTTGTTAGAGGAACTAGGTTCACTCATTGTTGGAAGTTTAGGCTTGGTTTGTGATTCAATATCAGGATGTAAAAGAGAAAACATCTATAATGGTGAAATTATGCATGCTTTCATCATCTCCACCTAAGATGTCAACTTCACAAGGACGTTCATTAGGGGTAGGTTGAGAATGATTAGGTTCTATTGCATTAGGATCATTACCAAACACACAACTTGAGACATCAACTAAAGATGTTAAGGACTTCCATATATTACCAATTGACATGTCCATTAGGAAAGAATGAATTGAAAAGCAAAGAGATTACAAATTTATAGATTTAGAGGAAGATAATTTTTTATTATGCTATGCAAAATCCTGAAAATGATGTATTTAAGATGCAGATTTGAATTCAAACAATGCACTAATTTTGAAAATTATGGTTAATATGAACAATTTTAGATAAAAAAAATTTAGAAAATTAAAACAACATATTGAATACAAAAACATAGAAGAAAAGATTAGTGATTTTAATGCCCAAAATTTCAAAAAAGCCCTGATCGGGGATTGATTCACCCATAGGCGAATAGGTCTCATGTTAGGGTTTTTAAAAATTTATTTGCAAATTTCTAAGATAATTTTTATGGTTTTTAGATTCTGGTTTCAGATAGTGAGTTATAGTTTTAAATTTCTGTAAAATGAAGTCTAAATGCAAGTGCAAAATAGTGCTAAATGACAAGCAAAAAGACCTAATTTGAGTTGCAAATTTGATTCAATTTTTTAATGTAAATGAGTGCTGATGCAATTCTATGTAAACACTATGTAAAATGATTGATATTTTTAATTTTTATAGATTTTAAAGAATGCAAAAATGCAAACCTAAAACCCTAAATGAGATGCAAACTAATGCAAGTTAAGAGACCTAAATAAGATGCAAATCAATGCAACACAATTCAAATGAATGCAAAACCTAGATCTAGGGCTGAAATGGACTCCAAAATTAGAAAGATTTAATGCTCAAAAGTTGGGTTAACCAAAATGGAACATCAAAAAATATAGGGTTTTGAAGGGCTGAAAAGGTGAGGTGAGCCAAAATAGACCCATCTTCCTTTATTTCAATAGTAAATGAGATCCACACAATGAATTCATTAAAAAAACTTAGGTGAATCAAGTAAAAGTGAGAATCTTCAGATTTCCTTATGACTGAAGGATGGGGGTCAAGGTCAAACAACACTTCGGGGAGGGGTACGTGTAGGATCATGATGGGCCACAAAGTGGTGATATCTAAGTGATATGATGGCCCATGTGGTTGACAACTTTTTTTTTACCCAAAATTGATGAAACGAAAAGGGTTTTTAAAGGAGATTCTCAACTTTCCACCAATATAAATTATGTTTTACTTTGAATTTAATAAATAATTATTATTCATTTTCTATTTGAATTACGACTAAAGTCCTGATTGATAGGCTTATTGAAAAAAATCTATAGCTTCTAGGTAAGTGCACCAATCTATGACACAATTTTGGCTCTAAAGATGCCACTTTTTTTTTGAAATTAGCAAAATCTGATTTGCACGAGAAAATGAAGATAGTTATGCTCAAAATTTCAAGATGTGGCAAGAACAAAAGTTGAAGTGCTCCGAGTCTATTTTCTAAGCTACTATTGTTTTTTGAAATTAGTGAAGATTAAGGGTCTCAAAAAGGGGGGGGGGGAAGGGGGCATAACAGGTCTTGTTTTTATCAAAAAAATAGCATAGCGCATGAGGGCTCCCCCCTTTTTGGTTAAGTTTTTTTTAGAATTTCAAAAATCCCAATAGTGAGAAATTAGCTAACACCATGTAGTTTATCCTCCTTCTTTAGGATAATTTTTTTAATGAATATATAATATTTTATGAATTTTCAAAGTGGATACATCCTGAAAAACCAAAATTTGAGCGTGCTCCCCCCTAAATTTTTTGCAAACTAATCGAAAATTGATTTTTTTTTCATCATGTGTAGAATGGAGTCTAGTTTCAAAAAGCGTAATTTGTTTCATGTTTCGATGAATGTGTAAAAATCTATCCTAAACCTAGCACATGCTAGTTTTTGACCAAAAACGAAGGTATTTACAATAGAAGCCATGGATCAAAACCTTAACTAAATCAAAATGAAAAAAGAATTATATATTTAGATAGCTGAGATAGAGGTTAACACTATCACATTTTTTTTTAATAAACTTGCATTGAAAGATGTGCAAATGAGAAAGGGAGCACTGACAAAAATATGAGAAAATTTAGCAAATCCTATTAATTAACACATCTAAAGCAGGCCTTTTGGCGAGTGCCAAATGACTCTTCACATTTGGCGTGCGCAAAATTTGGTGTGTGCCAAATTTGGTGTGCGCCAAATGGCCTACTTTGCATAGAACTAGATTTTCGCTTTCTCTGTCAGGGAAACTATATACATGAAATAAACATTTAAGTATAAGTTGACATTTACATATGGACATTTACTTTCTTATACGTTAAGTTATATTTCATGTATATATAGGTAGGATGATTGAGAGTGGTTTTAGATCTCTAAGAGTTATAATGCAAATTCTAATTTTTGGAAGATCTTAAAAATTTCAGACTTAGTCAAATTTCAGTAATCACCATGTCAAATTTCAGTAATCAGGAGGTCAAATTTTAGTACTCAGGAGGTCAAATTTCATCTTTCTCTCTCTATCTCACTCATTTTCATCTCTTATTCTCTAGACCTCTCTCTCTCACTATCTCCATCCCTTTATCTAACAATATTTTCCTTGAGCTCAAGAACTATGTCTCTACATGTCCATCTCTCTCTCCTTCCCTCTCTACATTTTTCTATCTCCCATCCCTCTCCTTTTATCTCTATATATCTATCTCTACTCTCTATACCTACCTATCCCTCCCTCCCTCCCTCTCCTCTCTTTCTCTCTCTTTGCTTCCCTCGCTCTCTACTCTCTATCTTGTCATTCTTTCTCTCCTTCCCTCTCTAGTTCTCTCTATCTCACTTCTCTCTCCTTCCCTCCATCCCCCTCTAATTTTCTCTATCTCCCTCTCTCTCTCCTTCCCTTTCTACTTCTCTTTATCTCACCTCTGTTTCTCCCCCTCTCTCTCTCCCTCTCTCTTCCTTTCACCCACCTTTTCTCTCTACTTCTCTCTATCTAACCTATCCCTCTATACATCTCTCTCTCTCCCCTCTCCTTCCATCTCAATCTCTCCACCTTCCTCCTTATCTCTCTAATTTTAAGTTCCATCACACATCTCTATCACCTATCTCACTTCTCTCTTTCCCCTTCCCTCTCTACTCTCTTTCTCTCTATCTCACCCCTCTCTTCCTACCTATTCATCCCTCCTCTCTCTTATCTCTCACCTCTCTCTCTCTCCATCCATACCTCTTCCTCCCTCTCTCCTTGCCTCTATACTTCTCTTTATCTCCTCCTCCCTCTATCTACCTAGACCTCTCTTTATTTTTGTCTCACCTCTCTCTCCATCCCTACCTCTCCCTATATCTCTCCTTTCATATCTACTTATCTCTACCTAGTTGTCCCTCTATACCTATTTCTCTCTCCCTTCTTGCCTCATCTCTCTTAATATCCCCACCTTCTTTCCCTCTCTAATTCTATCTCTATCACCTCTCTCTATCTCTCTCCTCCCTCTCTATTCTCTCTATCTCTCCCTCCCCCCCCCTCTTTCTATCTCTCCTCTCTCCCTCCCCCTCTTTCTATATCTCTTTTCCCTCTCTCTACCTATATCTCGCTCCTTCTATCCATCTCAACTATCCATCTTTACCTATCCCTC
>CM021100.1:253017338-253056491 GCA_007115665.2 Sequoiadendron giganteum | reverse complement strand
TATCTCTCTCCCCTCTACCCTTAACCCTTAAACTCTAAACCCTTAAACCCTCTACCCTTTATCTCTCTCTCACTCCTTCCCTCCCTCCCTCCCTCCCTATCTCTCAAGTCTCTCCCTCCTACCCCCTCTCCCTCTCTCAGGTATCTCACTCACTCAATCAATCACTCCCTATATCTCTCACTCCTTGTATCTCTCCCATTCCTCTATCTCTCACTCCCTCTCTCTCCTACTCTCTTAGGTATCTCCTTCCCACACCCTATCTCCAACTTTTTCTCCCTCTCCTTCTCTCTCAAGTGTCTCCCTCCCAACCTATCTCCCTCTCCCTCTCTCTCACTCTCTCTCTCTGTCTCTATGTATCTCCCTCTCTCTCTCTCTCTCCCACTCCCCCTCTCTCTCTCCCACTTTGTCTCTCTCCCTCTCTCTCTCTCTCATTCCCTCTATCTCTCTCCCACCTTTTCTCTATCCCTCTCTAATGTCTCTCCTTCCCACTCTATCTCCCTCTTTCTATCTCTCAAGTATCTTCATCATACCCCATCTTCCTCTCTCTCTTTGTCAAGTCTCCCCCTCCTATACCCTCTCCCTCTCACAGTGACTACCTCCCTCTCTCACTCTCTCTCCGTCTCCCTCTCCCTATGCCTCTATCTCAAGCATGTCCCTCCCACCACCTCTCCCTCTCTCTCAAGTAGAGGGTTTAGGGATTAAGGGTTAAGGGTTGAGGGTTGAGGGATTAAGAGGGTATGGGGGTTGATGGATTAGGGTTTAAGGGTTGAGGGTTGAGGGGTTGAGGGATTAAGAGGGTATAGGGGTTGAGGGATTAGGGTTGAAGGGTTAAGGGTTGAGGGATTAGGGTTTGAGGGTTGATGGATTTTGAGGGTTGACAAATTAAGAGGGTATGGGGATTAATGGATTAGGGTTTAAGGGTTGAGGGTTGAGGGGTTGAGGGATTAAGAGGGTATGGAGGTTGATGGATTAGGGTTTAAGGGTTGAGGGATTAGGCCTCACTTATCTCACAATCCCTCTCTATCAGACCTCACTTAGCTCCCACTGTACTTTCTTAGGTCTCTCCTTCCCACCCCCTCTCTCCCACTTTGACTCCCAATCCTTCTCTCAGGTGTCTCCCTCTCTCTCTTATGTTTCTCCCTGCCACACCCTCTCCCTCCCCCTCTCTCTCTCCCACTCCCTCTCTCTCTCTCTCACTCCCTCTCTCTCTCATTCCCTCTATCTCTGTCCCACTTTGTGTCTCTCCCTCTCTCTCAAGTATGTCCTTTTTAGATGAACATATTTGACGCTCGCCAAATTTGGCGTGCGCCAAATGGGTTTTACCTTGAAATGGTAGAAAAAAGGCTTGACCCTGTGATTCAGGCCCACATTCTCCTGGATATTTTCTTGTTCATCGCTTTATCTGAGTCAAAAACACCTTTTTTTATGTAGTTGACTTCATATTGTACAAATCTATGCTTGATCCATCACCTTTTTACCAGCAATCTACGTGGTAGACAATGTAGAAGAAGACATTTTTAAGGTAATATATTAATTTTGGTAAATTGAAATGTTTGTATTTAGTAAATTTGTTTGGTTTTGACAATATTAACTAAATTTCCTTAATAATTTTATTAATCATAACAATTGGACTTAGAATTCAACATTGAATTAGATGAGATTTGCATAGAAAAGTTCAATTTTTATGAGTTTGAAGAACAGAAACAATAAAAACATGACATTTACTTAATATAATTTTTTTTATGAATTCTATTTGCATTTCTTATAGTAGTCCATTTCTGACATGGCTAGTGGAATTCACCATATTTCATTCTTTTTTCAACTAATTTGGAAAACCTAATAGCTTTCATCAATGTTAATGCAAGTGTCCATTAATTTTTTTGTTCCATACAAAATTCAGCTTCATCACATGTGCTTAGATAAATTGAAGTGAGTTTACATAGTTGAGAATGCTTATTGTCTTTCTAAGTTACCTCATTGCCAAAGCAATAGTGAATAATTATAAGATATAGCATCACAAACCCTTCTTTGAATCCATATTCTTTATGACTTTGTTGATAATCAAAATTTTGGTTTTGAGAAAAATAAACACAAGAGTTTCTAGATTTCAATTAGGTGGCAACAATTTATACCCTAGGTTTGTGATGTAGAGTAGGGAGACAAAACCTTCAACAATCATAATTAGATCGGTTTCAAAATATCTTCAATCTCAAAAACCTCAATTCAATGTTGAATTGACCAATTCACATCTAAAACAAAACAAAGATCATCCATAAATAATAAGCTATGCTTTTCAAGAAGACTACCATTCTAAACCTCTGGAATATTTTAACAAAACCCACCATATGTAAGTCTATTGCTCGAAATATTGTATTCATACAACAGTCACTCCTAACAGAATGAAATAAACTCAATATTACTAGAAACTCTAATCCATGAATTGTTCATCATAACCTTTATAAAGTTCAAGTTCAATAATGCTAGTCAAAAGACACATCTTCAAAATGAACGTTCCAGGCCTCTTGTGCAAGAGTACCTTGTAAGCTCAATTTTGTCAAAAATTTCATCTTTAGTTCAAGCATGGTCAAATGCTGGGATTTTAGTTAATGTTGAGTATATTGTGTTCAGAATGATAAATTATACCATTTTATAATGTATTTGGAGCTAAGGGAGTTCAGTTGTGTCATAGCTTGCAATTTGGCTAAATGTGGTAAAAAAAGTTGCTAAAAGATGCAAAAGTTGCAAAGTTCGAGAGAGTTGGAATGAAATCAAAATATATTTAATAACCTTCAATGCCTCGAAGGAGAGGTTGTTGGTTGATTTGTACCCCATTTTTTTTATCAAGAAGAACATTATTAAATTCTAGAAATTTATTGCTTTCTCTCACTTTTCTTGTTGTTGTATGGCTTGTATGAACTGTAAGATGATATGAAACCCATCGGATGTTGTAGATTAATGAATTAGCTTTCATTTTCATCTATTTAGAGGTTCTAAATTTTTGTATAGCAAAATTTATATTGTTTTTACTATTGCTACCTACTTTCATAGTGTTCTTGGATTCAGGGGTTTCATTATGTAATTCGACCCATTACACTTTTTCTGCCTACTGCAACATGTGGGATGGGTCCTTTAACTTTTAAAATACATGCCTAACCTATTTAGAATGTTGTGGGGTCAAGGTTGGGTGTTTGGGATAATGTTCTAGGATTGTAGCAGGGTCTTTTCATAGTGAAAATTAGGGCTTCAAGTGGTGTTTTGACAAAATGTGGGAAGGATTGTCCATGTAATGTATTATTCACCATGTGCAAGGTCTAGTAAGTGTGTTTGGTTCTTTGTATGGGTCTGGCAGGTCCGAGAGATAGGAGTTTCATTAAAACCCCAAGTATTTTGCATAAGGCAAGAGGGTTTAAAGTATTAGGGGTCTAGAGGTCTTGGAGTTGGAAACAAATTAGGAAATTGGAGGTTTTGACACATAAAATATTGTTGTTTGAGGATTTTGAGTAAAGATGTAGTGTTTAAAATGTACTCTCTTTGTAAATTAGGCGAATTGAATAACCTTTTCCAAGGTGGGTCTATTGGATGTCAATGTTAGTCCAAAGGAGTTGATGCTAAGGTTTACCTATGTTTTATAACTTGTAAATGGGTATCTTAATCATCCCTGAGTTTGTCAAGTGTTTTGGAAAATCTTGGTGAAAAGGCCCTTGAACCGGGTTACCTATGCTACAAGGGAAAGCTTGGTAGAAGTTGGGATTTTTAGTTGAACATCTGATTTTGCTTTGGAATCTGATTGATTCTCATTGATTTTCTGTATTGAATGGTTTCCACCCCTCTCTGCATCAATATTTTTGTAAAATTCATTACTTACTTTTTCTCTATGTGTGTTTGTGGACATGTAGCATTCAAGGTCATGCCGAGGAAACAACTGAAGCCTCTAACACCAAAAGAATGTGCAGTTAAAAATGAAAGGAGAAGAGAATAAAAAAATGTAGCTTGTGAAGAAAAGGAATTGCAGCCCATACAACCAAAAATTCCCGTGCAATCTAAGAGAGATGTAAAATTGGCAAAACAAAGGGCACAAATGAGGAAAGTTCATGTAAGGACAGTAATGGATATAGAAGTTGGGGGCACATCATCAACCATAGGTGAAGCTCAATGCACATCTCCAGTTGAAGACACATTGACAACAACATGCGGTTTTCTAGGTACATCAGAAATCACATCTCCAATTGAAGACACACCATCAAAAACATTGCCTTTTGAAAGTACATCAGCAAACACATCTCTATTTGAAGGAACTCCACAAACAAAATCTCAAGTTGGAGGTACAACATCTTTTACATGTCAATCTCAAGGTATGTCATCAATTGCACCTCCAATTGAAGGTACACGATCTATCCCCGATGTTGTTGACCTTCCCAATATTGACACAAATTTACATTTGAGAACTCCTCCTAGAGTTTTGCATAGAAAACCTACATTTTTTATTGATATTGATTCAAATGTTTTGAAATGGATGCCTAATAAGATTCCAAAATGTACATGTCAAAAATATGCAAAACGGATATGGAGTTTGTTTTTTGTGAAACTAAGTGAGGGTGGAAGATGCTAGCTATTTGTTGAAATGATGAGGAAACTCAAATTTAGGCCCACCATGAAGGCTCTTGGGCTAAGATTTTTGAATGACTCAAGTGAAAATTACATTGTAAATAACTTGATGAGTGCATATGAGAGCATGGGTTCCACCTCACGCACGAATGATAGTTGTGCCACACGACTTGTGATGACAACAACACTATTAAGCAGTCAAACAAGGAACAAGGTGAACCTTACAAGGGCAAGTAAGTCTTTGAAAATAAGTAGATCATCTCTAATGAGAGCCAAAGGAAGGCGTGAAAGAGTGGAGGATCCAAATAGCAATGAGTTATGGGCATTTTCAGGTAGATTGCCACAGAAAGACACAAGAATTGCTCAAGGCTTGAGATCTTTAATTGTGAATTATTGGAAGGTTAACACAAGGACCTCTCATAATCAAAGAGATGTTTTAACAAGAAGAATTGGTAGTAAAAACCATGAGCCACATCCAATGCATTATTTGGATACCACTCAAACCCAATTTTTTGCTGATTTTGTATAGAAGTTTCTTGAAATTAAAATATGTCAAAGGTAATTTGAAATTCTAAAGCCTTTTTATGTCAAAATAAATCACACATGCACTACTTGTTGTTGTAGGGTTCATATTGAATTTTCTAACCATTATGATGTTTATCGACGTATATGTGTAGATATGCATACTGACAATGTTTTGTAGGAATGTAACATAATGCCTCCACTTAAATCGTCAAGAAAATTTTTGTCTTCCATTTTATGTGAAAGAGAGGATGGTCAAAGTTTTTACAAAAAATCATGTCTGGATGGCACATGTGATCATTGTGGTGGCATGCAACATTTTCCAATTTTCCAACACATGGCTAGTACACACACAATTGGAGACAAAATTGTGGAATTTGGCAAATATAAGATAGTGGCATACAGTCTAAAAGATGGGAAAGAAGCAAAGAAGTGTGAATTGGTCAGTGATAAGATTCCAGTGTATCAGTTTATGGACATTTTTCATGATTGGGTGGTTTATGATTATGCAACGCATACACACAAAGCACAATGGTTGGACTCACAATTCAATTTATGCAAGGACACATTTCTACTTCATCGTATCATTTTAGTTGTCGACTTCTTTGAGAACTACACACTACAACCACAAAACGAGGTTCAATCATAGTACTACAACTCTGTGCAGGTTTCTATATTTGTACATATAGCATTCATTCATGCAAATGATAGTATAGAGGAAAATAGGAAAGTATTGAGGGAGTATCACTTTTACATCAGTGATGATCGCACACATTCTACAAAGTTTGTTCAAGGTTGCTTTGATATGTTCTATGTCGATCTGGCTAGCAGGGGCATATCATTTAGTCAACATATCATATGGTTAGATAATTGTACATCACAATTCAAGAACACCAGAATGTTTTACTGGTTGACCAGGATGCATAGGATTAGTGGTGTTCAGCATATGTGGAACTTCTCAAAGGCCAGGAATGGAAAGGGGGAGCATGATGGAGAAGGTGCATGTATCAAAAGAGCCCTAGCACGAGAAGAGTTAAAGTACACAGTGTAAAGTTGATAGATGCAAGATCAATTTTCTAGTGGTGCAATGGTTCAATTGGTCCAGGTAGTGAAGGTAATTCTTTAGTTCATAGATTTTTTCATTTAGTAGATGATACTAACATTGTAAAATATGAGGATTGTTGTACACTAACAGGATCGAGCGAGCTACAGTCTTTTAGAAGCTCCAATGCAGGTACATGGACTATCCATACAAGGAAGATGGAATGCTTTTGTTATGCATGCACACTTCAATCATGGAATGATTGCGAGTCAAGAGAGTGGGTTGATGAATGGTCTGTAAGAAGTCTAACCCCACTTGACACTTATCAGCTCTCGATGGCTCTACAAATCATGGAGATGCAATCATCCATTGACTTTGATCATGTATCGGACCTACTAGAACCAGGTAATATATCTTACTCACAAGTTTTATTATGTTGCTCAGTAAATAAATCTAACAAGATGAAAATATCAATGCAGGGCACATTTATATGGTGATTGCAGATGAAGGCAATGAAGAGGGTACAAATTATTACCCGTGCCATTGTATCGAGGCCAAAAAGAAACTGGAGTCCCCAGTTATAGACGGAGAAAACATAGAATATCCAACAAGTTTGGTGGTTGTTACTGGAACATGGCTTCATAGGTATCCAGTTAAGAATGTTGTAGTTTGGTTGTTTGAGGACTTTGACACGGATCAAAAAATTCTTCACTATTTGAACCTTGTCGTCACCACCAACGTTCATTTGATCAAATATAATGGTAGACCTGCGAAGAAGAACTTGTGGAAAGTGCTTGAGTCTGACCACGAGGCAATAGTCAACACAATAAAGAGTAGAGCAAACCTAGATGGTTCCCTGGATTGATTTGTAAGTATGCACATTGAATTTGTAAATCCATGTTATTGATCACTCTTTTGGACCAACACCTTGCAATAAGGCTTTTTCACCATTATTGTTTGATGTCATATGCATTTATGACTATCATTGATCCTTTTCTGATTGTGATTGTAGGTAATACTGAAGTTTTTCAAAGTATATAAGAAAAAAACATCGGTTGCTGGTGCAAGTGTTCAGTGGTATGAGAAACATCAGTTGCTGGTGCATTTTCTGGTTGTCAACCTTCTCTTTCTTTTCCATCTCCTAGATTTATCAGATTCTTATATGCTACATGTTTTATGTTAAGCCTCTCAATGATATATTTGAAATTTATACGTAGGGTCATCAAGAGATGATAAAGTAGCGAATGGGCACATCACCATTGTAGGACCTTCAATCAACCTCCTTATCTAGCGTGCATGAAGGCGATAGTAGGTCTTGTTAGTTGTATGACTGACATTATTTAGTTATTGCTCTTTTAATAATTTATATGTGAGTCTATGTCTAAGATTGAGAGGCTTTTGTAGGTTTTTTGTGGACCAAATTCCAATGATACTACACAACCACATCTAGAGGCTACTACCCATGTGTTTTGTAGGGACCAAGGGATGTACATGTTTTGAACCATTTTGGAATGCAAATAGCTGGGCCAGCTGAGGTGGAATGGAAAAATGAAACTGGACAACAGTTCCTTTTGTTTCTTCTCAAGTACAATATATTTCATGATCTGTGCTAGAAATAGGAGGATTATTTCCCTACATGTATTGATACAAGTATTGACAAATGGGAATATTTTCAAGATGTTCTTCCATCACTATTTTAATATTTGGAATTGACTTAGTGTATTTTTTGATATATTAAAATCATTAGAAATTAATACATGGAAATGTGTATATTACATTTAAAATTAGATGTAATGCTTCATGGTTTACATTCAAAGTTGTCTTCATTGAATTCCTCAAAACTCACCTATTAAGAGAAGCAAAGACAGTTTCCTGAGTCCCGGGCAGAGTTCATTCAACGAGGGGTTTGAGAGTCTCTTAAGGCACTAATGGCCATTCCACCGATGTAAGGTTAGATGGTTGGTGGAATGGAGTTTCTTTAATGTATTTTCAATATAGATATGTTTATATGTGCAGGGGAAGACATGGTGTATGAGTTTATTGTTGTCCTAGTGATTTTTCATCATTTTTGGAGCATGAATTCATGGCTAGAAGTTAAGGTTTGAAGAAAAAAACTTGGAATGGTGTGGGAAATGGTTTATTAAGTATGTACAGACCATATTTGATGTATCTTAGCCCTTGGTAAGGCGTTTTGGGGTCAAGAGTGTAAAAATTCAATAAACCCCTATGTGTGCAAGCCTAATTTGGCCTTTATGCAAGCATAACAATAGTTTTTTTGAAGGTGTTGTTCCAAAACAACCACTCCTAATTTTTAAATATGTTATATAAATCAATAATGGGTATCCCAAACAGGTTTTATATCATGGGTTGGAGATGTTTTATGAAAATTATGGTCAATTTACGACAAATTTCTGGTAAATTAAGCCTTGTAGCAGCAGTATAGTCATTTTTAAGGTTGATCCTTCCAAAAAAATTATACCTTAATTTTTGATATGTTAAAGTATTCAATAATGGGTCCTTGAAAAAGTGATTTTTCTATGGATAATCAATGTGGTTTGTGAAATATACCCGTTTTAGTCCAGTTCGACTAATACTAGCAATTTTGTGTTTCGATTACAAGAAAGTGTGAATCTGTACAAACAATGGTATGAGTGAATGTTTTTGTTTTGAAACTGCCTAAAGGATGATGTTAAAGGTGTATTAAGGTTTGTGTTAAAGAGATTAAAAGAGAGTAAAGAAAGAAAGGTTTGTAACTACAAAGATAGATAACATTGATAAAACAGTGAAGAAGCATGCTAGCAGTGTGTTGGGACTGATGAGAGAGTTACAAGGACAACTTGTTGTTAAATGGGTAAAATGTTGAGTTTTGGAGATTTCAATGAACCTGACTTGGAGATTGTTTTCAAATTTCCATTGTATGAATGTTGAGAGTCTTTGTAGTGCCTTGGTGGAGATTTGTTGTTATTTTGCAAGATTAAAGGTTTGAAAACCTTGAGGGTGAGTTGATGCCTATTAGGCTGAATCATTATGAAGAAGAGTTATTTGACTAAGAATGGACATTTCCATTGTTGTGAGTCTTCTCCACCCTGGCTTCCCATCAAATCATAACTAAATTTATCATTTCAAAGCAATTTTTTTGATGCATTTTTCAAGTAGTTCACTACCTTGTCTATGATATTGCTTACTATTATGCTTTTGATATAATTTTTCGAAGCATCCATAGCTTGTTCAAAATCACTTGTTTTAGGATTTTAGCCATAGCAGCAAGGTAGTGAGCTGTTTGAGAAGATGCTTTGGTAGACATGTATGAAAAATGTGGTAGCATAGACAAGGCAGTGAATTGTTTGAAAAAATGCCTAAAAGAAATGCGGTCTCATGGTGATTATTGTCATTGCATTCCATCACCATGAGACCGCAATTATTTGAGGCATTTTTTCAAATAGTTCACTGCCTTGTCTATGCTATTGCTTACTATTATGCATAGACAAGGGAATGAACTATTTGAAAAAATGCCTCAAAGAAATGTGGTCTCTCGGAATGCCATGATAAGCTAAAGCAATTGGCAGCTGCTCCTAGTTATTAGTTATGCAATGTGAAGTAATTGCATAACTACTTAGGTTGACTTTGTAAAAATCTATATTGTAATTGAAATTTTGTCATCTATCAACATCTAGTTATTTGTTATGCAATGTGAAGTGATGCTTTGAGTTTGAAAGATGTTGAATGCATGAATATAAACTTCAAAAATCTATTTTCTACAAAGGATGGTTATGGTGGTTGATCGGCTCAAGGGGTAGTTGGAAGGTGGTATCAAGATATATTGTTGTAATACCCCGAGTTGAGGGTTGATTTTGTTTAGTTTCTAATAAGAAAATATACTTTTGAAAAAACTGATCACTGATTTTATTTGTTTTCCTGAATTTTCTTTGCCTTGTACAGGCCCATACAAGTCTATCATGACTTGAGGCTTTGGATACTTGATTGCATATGTGTTTACTCTCTTTGCATATGTTCTGAAGGTTTAAATCCACCATTGGTGTGTGTGGGATCAACAAACTTGGTTACTACTTTGTTTTCTATGTTAGGGGTTTTGAGGGCAACACCATGACACATTAGCCAATCCACCTACTATTCTGACCCTGTGGCTCAGTGGATTGGCCTGTACCATGATTAGTTTGGTGTTTGAATACTTTGGAGGCTGAGAGGATGAATAAACTCAGTGGGGTGTGAAGTTCTAATGCTGTTTAACGGTGTTTCCACCATGAAAGTAAGGAACTCAAGTAGTGAATCTGAGAAATACTGAAATGAATAGGATTTTGAGTGTCTTTTAAGTAAGGTCAGAGGTATTGTGGGGTGTTTGGACCTTTGGAAGGATTGGGGGAAATTAGGCTTGGACTAGGTTTTGAGTTTGTTGCAGGAGCACCTACACCACATCAACAATTTTTTTTATTTGAATACATCAATAGGGAAATGTTAGTGTCTTTAGGTTTATTTTGTATAATAAGCTTTGAGATATCAAGCATAGTGCAAATAAAGGGTGTTTTGTGTCTTAGAAGTCAATTAGAAATCATATAAGTTGTAAAATGCTGACAAAGCAACTTTAACACAAACAAATGTAATTAAGGGACCAACTAATCCCAAGGTTGGTTATGGGCATTGGGGAGAAGAAGGTTGTTGGAAAATTCTTTAGAAAGCCTTACCAAGGCTCGAATGAGAGAGTGGAAGAAGATTTGTAACCATTTTACACAATAAACACCACAGTTTTGAGCAATTTTCTAGAAAAATAGTGTTTTCTTGATCTTTTTGAGTGTTGTACGGGCACATACAGGTTCTTCATGGTCTAAGAATTTTAGAGGATGTGTCTATATGTTTTCTAGTTCATTTATTTTTTATTTGGTGTCTTAACTCTTTGTTTGTAGAGAGAACCAACACAAACAATGATTGTCCAAGTGTTGTTGAATCAAGGGTTTGAGGGGAAATTTGTGATGTAAAAATCAATCCACCTACTGTTTGCTATTGTATCTCAGTGGATTGATTGAAAAAATGTTATAATAAGTGTTTCAACTCATTTTGGAATAAGGAGTCATAATTATGTGGCATTTTTGTGATTGTTCTAAGACTGAATAGGGGTTTTCCAACATGGAAGTGAGGAACCAAAGAGAGGTTTTTAAGAATTAATGCCTGTAAGGGTTATGTGAGGGTATGATGAGTTTTTGCAGAATTATTTTGAGGTGTTTGGGGCTTTGGAAGTGTTGAGAGAGGTCTGGAGTTGTATGTTTCTCTAAAACACTTGATTTTGTGAAGGTTTAGGATGGTTTCTTGGGATAGTGAGTTAGAGGCTCTGTAGACACAAACTAATGAAAAAATTTGAGGTTTGGCACCATGAACTAAGACTATCCAAGGCATTTGGGTAGATACCTAAAGTTGGAAGGGTGGTCCTTTTGGAAAAAAAGGGCTAATTGTGAAGCCAAAATTGAAGTAGGTGTGTTGAAAGTCTATATCGGTCCAAAAGAGTGACCATTGATTCTTTGGTATGTTGTGTAGCCCTGCAAATGGTATCTCAATCCATCTTGTAATTGTCTAGTGTTTTGGAAAGGCTGGGAGAAATCTAGCTAAAACTGAGTTTTGAGTACTACAAGAATAACCAGTCACAAATGTGAGTTTTGGAAACCTTCATGAATCTGACTTAGGGATTGTTCTCAATTGATTCAATTGTCATTGTATGCATGTTGATGGTCTTTGTAGGGCCTGTGTGGAGTCTTGTTGTTCATTTGCAAGGTTGAGGAGTTGAGACCCTTAAGGGTGGGTTGATGCCTATTAGGCTGAATCATTACGAAGAAGAGTTCTTGATTGAGAATTGACATTTCCATTGTTGTGAGTCTTCTCCACCTTGGCTATGCATCAGAGTGCTATAAGGGTGGATTGTTGGGTAAGGTGTTGAATGATGAGTCTGGTTTGATGGAGCTTTGAGGTTGTGTAGATTGCTGAAAATAGGTTGTATTAATCTTGTTAGGAGCCCCTTGAAGGCAGGTTGTCAGACTGATTGGGTTTGTGCCTCCTTGCCTCTGCATCGGTGAGACACAAGTAATTGAAGCATTCCAAAGGATACAAACCACCACTAATGGAGCTTATTTATATAATATGCTTTAGATCCAAGGCTTATTGAGCATTCAAAAGTAATTAATTAAGCATTAAATGTAAACAAAATCTATGCCTACAAAATTCAAGCATACAACTTACACGATACGCATGATAACATCATTCAAGAATGGAAGTAACAAAATAAGAGTTTCTTTAATCAAAAATCCGAAAGGCTATACAATGATACATATTGATAAAAGTATATAAATATATCCAAAAAAACCATATAGGTTTAGTACAAAGGAGCCATATGAATGTAAAATATCATGTATATATATCAATAGTACAAAACATATGTTCCAAAATGCCACATAGGCATACAACAAACAACACTAATACATAGTCATTTCCCTCTAGGGGAAGGAAATAGATCTTGTGCTGCCTTCAAAATTCAACTGGATGGAGTGACTATTGCTTCTCTTGTCTTTTGAACATGCACGCTACTCCTCCTCTCTTCACTTTGGACCTTCAACTGATACAATTAAAATTAAATATGTTAAAACATAGAAATTGAATTGTGGAATGGAATATAACAAAATATATAATCACTTACCGCATATATATAGTCATCATGCACATTTACAACATCACCACATCCACGATCTGGAGTGACAATCACCTGTAGCAACCATGAAGATATAAATTAAAATACATAGAATTATTGTGAAATTTTTCTATAATAGGCCATAAAAGAGAAAATATAATGTCAAATCGACTAATCTATTCCATACCTCTCTCAATGGATCAGAACTAGCTATTACTACAGCCACTCCATGGTCCATCGTGCCACCAACATCAGCAAGGCTATCTCTTATCAACATCTGCAAATGAAACAATATCTCAGATATCATGTTGATATAGGAGAACATAATGTGGCACGATCAAGGAATACTTGAATGAAATGTTTGTGTTTCCCATCAATTTTTTAGATTTGTATATACACAAAATTATGAAAACTAGCTAACATAGATTTACAACACTATTAATGAATAAAGGCTACCTTAGTGTACGTTGTTTGAGGATATGAATTGCGAGGTGTGGAGGAAGAAGGTGCACTGGGAAACTGTTTGAAATCCGAAGCATGTTATGAGACAAACATTCAAATATAACATTCAACTGTTCAAATGCAATAATAATATCTTTAATACTAGTTTCATACCTATGGAATCATCGTCAAGAATGTATAAGGGTTTGTAGGAATAGAGCATCCCTCATGAATAGTGCGACCCTAAAATTTCATCATATCAAAATTCTACTAATTTAGTTATTCTTAAATTTCAAAATATATTTTAATAAATAACATTAAAATAACTTGCTAAATTTTACTTGAGTGTCAATGTTGAATGTGTCATTTAGAATATCATCTGTGAAAGCCATCACCTCTGCAACAGACATAAGTTGTGTAGCAGCATCATGAGGGCCTTGATAATCATACGTGAAAACAACACCGCAAGCGCCATAATGGTGGGGTGGAGCTCGGGGCCTACACATCTCCTCCACACCAGGCTCTACTAGATGACTCACACACTGTAAAATGGTCTAGGTGAGTGAGCCAATCGACTTCATCATGTCAACCTCTATACTATATTTAACAATGGAAGGAACAATGACATGCTCCACCATGGGTCTTCCCAAGGCTCTCGGTGCCAACTATGGATTATGTCGTGCAACAAGTCTATTGTGTGTGGAGCCCCCATGGTGCAGGAGCACCTAGAAAACACCTAGGAAACACTAGGCTTAGGCAATTTTGTTTTTGGAAGTTATGAGGTCATGTTGACCATTGCAATTGAGTTAGAGAATTAATAACATGCCTTGGTTAGGAGCTATCAGGAGCTATCAGGAGTGGAAAAGTTTGAGTTTAGACACTCACTTTTGTTAGTTTCTAGGAAATTGGCAAACGTGGCAAAATGGAACATTTTGCACTTTTGCCACCTTGTAAC
Organism: Sequoiadendron giganteum; assembly: GCA_007115665.2. Classification (NCBI taxonomy): domain Eukaryota; kingdom Viridiplantae; phylum Streptophyta; class Pinopsida; order Cupressales; family Cupressaceae; genus Sequoiadendron; species Sequoiadendron giganteum. Next base: position 253,042,241 of record CM021100.1, on the reverse strand, counting down.
TAAAATGACCGACCAAGGAAGGTATAACCACTTTGGGGAAACCTATATAAGGTGTGCCTCAATCGGTGTGAAAGGTTGGAAGGTATTGGAAGTTTTTATAGTTTGAAATTTCATGAATGGCAAGTGAGGACAGTGAGAAGATTGACTGACTTTTCTGTGTTTTTGCTCTTGGTAGTGTGTTAATGGCATAACTAGGCATTGATATATGTGTGGAATGTAATGTAGTTATCTTCCAAGAATTTTTTGGGTTTGTAGGTAGTTGTTTCCATCATTTTCAAGTTTTTGATTGTAATTAGTTAGTTTTATTTCCTTGTTGTTCTGACTGGCAGACCATCAGAAATGGAGTTCTAGTCCACTTTTCCCCTACACCTAGTGTATGGGCTCTTGGAAACGGTGGCAAGACTCCATGCCTGTATCTATAGTAGAGGTAGGAGTCTATAGGGGTTAGGAATTCATGAAGGAAGTTTGTTCGTAGGCGAGCTTGGCAGTGCCCGGCTAGGAAGGACAAAGAGTGCAGGGCACTAAGGTTGTAGGGGTGCCCATCTCCTAGAAAACCACGGTGTGGAGAGGATGTTGGTTGCCTTGCAAGGGCTTGGCAAGGAGGAGGCTTCAATAGACCAGGAGGAGGCAGAACAAGCTGATTGATCACAATGAGGTCAGGAAATGGCTTAAAACAAGCCTAAATTTGCTAAATCAAGGGTTAGGACAGTGTTTGGAGGCCTAATTAGGGCTCTAGGGCTTGTAGCCTTTTTAACCCTAGATGAGGGTTTGGTGGAAGTGATGGAGAGTTGGAGTTTGGTGATTGTCCAAGAACCCTAGGAAGATGCTATGAAGCCATTAGAAACATCTCTACACCCCTGCAAAGAACACACTGAGAATTGAGAGTAATTGACCTTTAGGGAAGATTAAGCGTTAAGGGAAGGAAAGAATCAAGACACCAAGATTGGCTTGATAGATGGAGAGTGAAATGATAGTGGGGTTGGCCAGTAGAACTAGGGGTAGCTATACATGAGATAGGACCTAAAGGTTAAGGTGGGAGAGTCACCTAGGAGTTCTTGAGGACAAGGACCCAAAGCATGGAACAATGATTGTTCCATCCACCCCTACCCTGAAAGTCTAAGATGTCAAAATAGTTTGGCATTTTATTGAGGACAAACTCGCAATAGAGTTTCCTCAAAAAGTATTGTGGTACCTCATGGTTATTGCATGGAGGTTGGTCAAATACCATCCACCACCACTCCCAAAATTTGATTTTAATTAAATCATGGCGGCATCAATGGATAGGGAACCTCCTGCATGCATGGGACAAAGGTTCATTAGTTTTTGGGTCTTTAAATAGGGCACACAACTCGGCTTTGCTAATTTTAAGTTTTTTGACATCTGCATATGACAAACCATTAGCATAAAATTGCCTCATCTCATCTCTCTTAGTTGACCAAAAATTCATTTGCTCACTCATTTCTCCTACATGAGTTAAAATTGACTTTAATGATTTAGCAATCCCTCTTCTATAAGGGTGGGTTTCGGCATGCTCGGTTAATCTTGCAATAAATTGTTGAAGGTCTCTTTTATTGTTTTCAATTTGATTTTGAATATTTTCTTCTATTCCTTGAGGATGCCTATGAATTGATTGAGGGGTTTCAGGTTGTTCTTGTATAGGAGGCTCTTCATGAGGGGGTGATTGTGCATTCTCAGTGTTTTGAGGTGGAGATTCATTCCCTGAGAAATACAATAGAATAGAAATACAAACCTCTTTGCAATCTTTGACCTGTCCGACATGTTGGCGGCATCCTTGTGGAAAATGGCAAGCTAAGGATGCAAAGAATGAAAGAATTTTGGTGAGCGTGAGTTGCAAACCTCAATTCCTCCTCCTCAAGCCATGGGTTGAACAAAAAATGAGGGTTCCAAACCCATTTTTTGTTTTTATGTGTAGAAACACAATTGACATTTGCCAAATTTTTTGGCACCTAAATTGTGTCACCTAAATTGTGTCAGAGATTGGTGCACTTACCCTTCCGAAAGGTATCACATTTTTTTAATCTAAAACATGCATCACATTCTATGCTTCACATAATATAGAATTAAAATAATAATAATTGAATTTCATGAAGTTTTGACCAAGTTAAGGTGGTCAGACATACAAGTTTTTATATTTATTTAAAGTTGTAATAAAAAAATCATAATTAATTATTTACTTGGAAGCAAATTACAAACAAATATGCATCACATCAGGACATGAGTCCCCTACTTGTATCTAAAATATTATAAAAAAATATTATCTTTTTATTGTGGTTAGGGTGGTCAGATAGGCACCTACTTCTTATTTTTTCCCTGAAATTTAAGTACTACTGCATTGAAATTTCAAATTGTCACCAAATAGATTTAAAAAATAAAAAATAAACCTAGTAGTTTAGAAACTACATTCAATTTGCTACAAATTCTATTCTTACATATTTTTGAAATAATATAGATAACTTATTCAAAATTTTATGTCAAGTTGCCTAATTCTATTTTTTTAAAATTTTATTGCCACTTAAGGGCCTATTTTTTCCATGGTGATCCTGCACATACCTGGAGAAAAACTAAAAATAGAAAATCAACACCAAAATGCAATCTAACACTTGAAGCAACAATATTAAGGTCAATACTAATAGAACCGGAAAAAAAATTGCATATCAAAGAAGGGTAGAAACATGTGTACTAGTCACCAAAAGTTATTTTCAGAAGCAGATCTCAGACTCTTTTGCCTACGGGAAAATGGGTCCAAGTGTAGGGTTTTTCTGTAGCTTTTAGGAACCTCTAATACATATTTGAATCTTCCAATTTCCCCAAGTTTCATAGTTGAAATTTTGTAAATCACTATAGGATCTTAGTTTCTGTGAGATGACAACAATTTTGACAACTTTGTAAATCTTACACTTCAAAAGGTTTTTAAGTCTTCTTCAACCTAAATGTGCAATCATCCACATAATAGAAAAATATTCATTTTGGGTGAATGAATATTTTTCTTGGTCAAACCCTATTTTGGTAATCAAACCTTGAATTGAACTAATGCATGAAAGAGGGAATGAAGAATCAACAAAGCTATGTTACCACTCAAAAAACCCTTGATTGAAACCTTGATAATGGAGATCTTAGGAATTCTACAACTTGCATGAAATGGCTGAATTGGATGTGGATCTTGACACTTGAATCTTGCTTGAAATGGTACTTTGAATGCTTTACTTGATCATTAAACCTACATCACAATGTTAGCCCCAAAAATATGCATGATGTAAGAAGACTTTGATATGGTGAATGGATCTTGAATGCTGCAATAAAACTCTGATATATCGAGATGCTGTTGAATTAATTTAATTTCTCTTGAAATGCTCTTGAAATCTCATAAAAATTAATCATGAAAGTGAAATAAAATTCTAGGTGAAACTTAGTGAAATAACCTTGTATTTATAAGTATGTATCCTTAATTTCCCAAAATTCAAATATCACAAGCTAGCATTGAATTATGGACTTGAAAATGTTAAAATACTGCCAAAAACTAATTTAAATTTAGGTCCTAAGGTTTAAGGAGGACCAATTCGCCCATGGGAAAATGGGTCCTAGGTCCATAAACCTATGACACACATTGCTCAATGCGAAGTGTGTTGGGAAAGTCTACCTCAAATTTCTAGTCTTTTCCCTTGAAGACTTGGTGTTTTCCTTCATGTTCTTGCCTTTACCCTGACGGTCTGGCTTGGTCTTGGCAGTGTCTATCTAGCGGTTACCGCCTTACCACACGTGGTGAGTTCACTCACCGCGGTGGCATGGTAAGGCCACTTGCAGCCTGTGTTGGCGGTTATCACCATACTGCGCACAGTAAGGCCGCTAGCGGCTTGGCTCAGTGGTTACCGCCATACCGCTGGCAGTGGATCCTCTCACTACGGTGTCCGCGGTGAGACTGCTAGTGGTGGGCTCGACGGTTATAGCCATATCGCGGGTGGTAGGTCCTCTCACCACAGTGGTCGTGGTGAGACCACCAGCAGTTGGCTTGGTAGTTACCGCCACACTACAGGAGGGATTTGGAAGGTCAGCAGTAGCATGGTGGAGATGGTGGTCAGCTTAGACAGTTACTGCCTTACTACGGGGTGGCCAAATGAGCTCAACGGTAGCACATTGTAGCCAGTTTCTGAGCTCAGTGAAGACTTGGGTGAGATCGGTTGAGCTCACCGCCATATCGTGAGGTGACTTAGACAGGGGCGTGGTAGTGTGGTGGAGTCAAGGTGTGAGCTCAGATGGCTTACCGCCATACCACGAGGTGAGTCCGACAGGGCAGCGGTAGCGAGGTAGAAGGCTGTGTGAGCTCGGGAAAGCTCACCATTGTACTGCGGCTGGGGAAAAGGAGCTCGGCGGTTGCATGGTAAGAGCTCGGTTGACCAAGTTCGATAGGTTTGACCGACTGTAAGAAGCAACAAACAAATCAAATGGTGACATGCAACAGATCTTTAAGATCTGATCAGCTGAATGGTTTATTTCCTGATTACGATGGAGTTGCATTATTGAATGGAGGTTGATGAACATGCCTGAGATCGATTTAATGTTGCGCAGCTCGATGCATGCTGAATAAGCAGTGCACATTATCAGAAATGGAAAGCTTGCAGGTGGATAATTTATTATCCTGATGATCGTTGCTGGCAAGGATGGGTTGAACAAGTAAGCACAAGGTATAAGAAATCATGGGTGCAAATCAGATTAGATGAGCGATTAGAGAGAGGCTGAGAGTGTTTGACCAGTCTTGACTGTGAACACTTAGTTTCTCATTTATGATCGATGTGAACCTGTGTTGCCTTGAGGATGGGATGGCTGCAAGGCTAGCTGAGAGTGCTTTGTGAGGAGCGAAAGGGAATCTACATGATATGTCATTGAGGACATTGTCATCATGTAATGATTCTATTTTGCTATTTCATGTATTCTCTAGATGAACAAGATGTAATATCCTGAAGAGCATAGCTCTGGTTTTGTATTGTAACCGTTTTAGTTACTGAATAATACATGTGAGCTGAGTGTTTTGGAGGGTGGGTTTTTTTACCCAAAAGGGTTTTCCCCATGTAAATCTGTGTGTTCATAGTTTTGTCTTTCATTGTTGTCTGATTTAGTTTCTTGAATCTATTATAAGCTAAGCATTTACTTTTCTCATAGAATGAATGGGGGATTTACTGTGCCTATTTTTGCTTTATGGTATCGTTTTTTGTGTCTTTGTTGTGATTTGAATGAAAATCACTAAGGCACTATTGTCTTAGATGCCTATTCTATGATGACAGACCGATCTCATATCCCCAACAAGTGGTATCAGATTTGGTTGAAGGAGGTCGAGGCTTGATGATACCAAAAAATGGTGTTAAAGCCTTCTCCTGGTTATTGAAGTTCTGGGTATTTCTCCTGTGATGATTTCTTAGCCTGGCAAGCTTGAGGAAATCTAGAGAAATCGGTTGGTGATTGATCCTTCGATGAGTGGAATTTGCTTCTTTGATTCAACACACAGTTTTGAAAGACTCTGGAGTTTCCTGGAGTTGATCATATTGTTGCAATATGGTCTGAGGCTCCTGGCTCACAACAAATGTTCCTGATGCAAAGGGCATGATATGTGCTGGTGGTTGTGTTGCAGCGAAGCGTGGTTTCATACTAGGTGTTTGTGTGAGAGGCTCCCTAGAAGTATGGAGTTTCTTGTGTTGTTGTTTAGCCATAGAGTATTGTGCTTGTGTTGGGTGTTCTGACTTAGCACTAAAGGCGGTTTCTCTGTTGCTTTGATTGCATGGAGGCTATGAAGTTGATCCTGGTGGTCTACAACTTCTGAATAGCATGGCTCTCTCGTATGCTTGTGCATGAAAATGGTTTTTAGAACTGGTCTGAAATGGACCTGCTATTCCATTCTTACTTGTGTCTTGCACTCACATGGTTCAGATTCATTTCTTTGGCTTTGAAGGTTTTGTGTAGATTTTCCTAAGAAGTCTATGATGCATATTCATGTTTTTCATTTTTCTGGTTAACCGTGATGGTTGTGTGCAGACTCCTGAGTCATCTGGATGAGCAGTGAATATGGAGGTGCATGGGTGTTTTATAAACATTGTGGTTTTGCAGGTTTTACACGGTCAAGGAAAACTTGTGGTTTGTGGAGCTGTTGTTCAGCTATTTTCTAGACCCTAGCTTCTAGGGTGAGACTGGATGAGATAGTTGTAGTTCAACATGGTTTGAGGAGGTGTGATTTCTTCTCTGCATGGGAGTGTTGGTATGAGTTTCTCTTTCAGCATTCTTGTGGTGTTCTTGTTGGTTTTCTAGAGAATGGTGCTTGAGTTGTGGATGTGATTGGCAAATCAGATCTGTTGCTAATTTGTTGTTTGAGTCATGTTGTCTACATGGGTTGTTCTCTTTGATTATCTCAGTTTTGCAGTTTCTAGTGTGATGATAGATTTGCAGGGATTTTCATTGAAGTGGATCTATGAGTTGAGCATCTTTGTGGGCTTTCTTTACCTACATGTTTTCCATGAGTCAGCTTGGAAGTGGATTGTCATTATTCATGAGGTTGCTTCTGTGATGGTGCAAATTTGTTAGTTGACCTTGTTTGTGGTCACTTGTGCATTGGTGTGGTTGTTTTGAGATGAGAGGAGGAATGGAATTTGAGTACCTGAATAGTCGGTTATGGACCAGTAGCATGTGTGTATCATGATGTCATGGAGAGCTAGACACACTGGCTTGTGTAAGCTTTTGATAGTGATGGTGTGGTCTATGTGATCTGGTGATCTTGGTGCTATTCGACATTGTTGTCTGATGGGCATGTTGTTATTTGTACCTGGAGGTTCTCTGATCAATAGATGTTTGGTCATGATTCTTGGAGAGCTTGATGTCATGTTTCAGTGGGAGCTTTAGCAGTGACTGTGGATTCATCACTTGGTGATGAATGATCTTCTTTGGTGTTGCAGATGCTTCTGGTGGGACTCTTAGATCTTGTTGCTACAGAAGAGTTCTTTTTGCATCTACATGGTCACTATTTGAAGATGTGTAGCATCTTGGAGCCATGGAGGACATTGGTTGTTTTTGGCTAAGATGTTGGTTTAGATTTTGTTTGCTTTATGTCATGGTATACTCTTGCTTGTGGATTAGGGTTTTGGCATGTTTCTTTGCTCTTGAGACCATGGCTTGTTCACTTGAAGCATGGTATCTCCTAATGGAGATGTGTAGATCATGATATCATGATATGTTCTTGTCCTAGGTTTTGGAGCTTTGATAGTGGTCTGGTGTTTCTCTTTGCTTTGAGTACTATTCAACAAAAAATTGCCAAATCCTTTGCGGTTTTACTTTACCTTTGCGACTACGCCTTCCTTTAAAAATGCTCACTACCCTCGGAGCACTCCACGTGGCTATCTCGTGAAGCTTTCTACCTTTTACAATGCTTTGCTTTTGCCGGTCTCCATCTGTGTGCTGAATGGCTTTCTCTATCTATGTTTTGAGCTGGGCCCACCTTGTAATTTATCTTGCTCGGAGTGCTCCACATGGCTCCCTCTCGGAGCTTTTCGCTAGGAATTTCTTTGACTTTCTGTTGGGCTTCGTCTGAGTGACACGTGGCAGTTGTTGCTATGCCAGTTACCTTGGAATTGCTGCTAGACCTTTTTGTACTCTCCTGTTGTCGTGTTTCTTGCTATGACACCACGTGTTCTCACGTACTGCTACATGGTTTTCTGTTTCATTTCATGGCTGCGCTGGCATGCTCCTGGCCGATTGATGTTCGTTGTGGCAGCTCAAGGTGATCTGGGCCGTCGGTCTTTGCTCACATTTTCTTTTCTCTTGGTGGGTTTTCAGGCGGTGGGATGGCCTATAATACGACCATGTTTCTTTTTATTTAGGTGGTTAGTTAAGTTTGCAAAAAACTCTCGAGCATTGGGAAGAAGGCCTTTGTAGTAACTTTATTATATTTGAAGACTCTAGATTGTGCCAAATAATTTTGGCCTTTCTGTTTGTTTATGCATTTAATGAGACTATTGGTCTATGCCGCTATCTTCTTTTCTTGTATGAATGCCTATTCTTCAGCTTTCTGTAATTTTTCATAACTCAATAAATACATACCAGTTTACTTCAACTCTTCTGTGTTAGCTAAATGTTATGCTAAAATTATGTTATGCAAAATAGAAGGTACTCTTACATTTCAAGTTCTTTTGAGAAAATTAGTTTAACTAACAGCAATTTAGTGGTTCGGGCCTTTGCATTCTACACTGTTCTTCGGTAAATTTATCTTAGAGTTTGGCGCATTGCTTGTAGTGTAAATTTTATATTCCTGCTATCTTCTTCACCTTTTATGTCCCCCACTAAATGAAGAGCCGACTTTGGTAAAATCCCAGAGGTCACTTAGCCAGTGCACAATGTCCCCCAATAGCTAAGTTTCCCATGAGACTACTGCTACATGCAAAATTCTGCGTCAACAGTTCTTTTTCTAGCACGCTCGATGGGACCGCAAACTAGCACATTCACCTGATTTTATAAGTGTGTATGAGCCATCAGCCTGTAACAAGGTCGTAGACTACAAGAGTCCCTAGCTAGCTCATACCACCATTAGTTTCTATGCACACAAGAGGTCGCCAAGGTAACCCTTCACCTCCTTCATCTCCTTCATCGCCCACTCCACCGCCATCACCTTCTCTGCTTGTACCTATGGCTGCTAGAAATTATGTAGCCTGGGACTCCGATAGCCCTTTAGTTGCACCTGTGCCTCCTGTAGTATGGGCTCCCATTCTTTCTTCTGCCCTAAAAGCTATCCCTAAGTATTCTAGGGATGAGTCAAAGACACCAACGGAGCATCTGCAAGATGTGGCAAACGTATGTCTAGTAGATGACGTATCAAATGAAAATGTAGCTCTTAGGCTGCTCGCCGCCTCCTTCCAAGGAAAGGTGCTAAAATGGTATTGGACTCTCGAGGCTAGTACTATTGCAACTTGGGACTAGCTCGGAACTCCATTTTATGAACGTTTCTCTAATGCTAGTGAATATAAAGTGAGCCCCCCATGAAGCTCTGCCCAATTTCAATGCAAGGTTCCATTCGACCTGGCAGAGAGTGCCTGTTGGTAGCCGACAACCTCCGGATCTGGCATTCATGTTCTACCTGAAGTCGATCAATGCCGATATCTCATGATGTTACAAGCTCTTGGTGGAGAGACTCTACCCAATGCTTATGCCTTGGCTGTCATTGCGGAAAATAACCTGATCGCCGTCAAAAAGTTGGCACCAAGACCGATAATGCCATTGTTTCCCGAATGCAACGCTGTGGAGGTTGAATTTCCTTCCACTAGTGCATCTACGGCTCCATCCCAATCTATGTATGTGTATCCCAGAAGTGTTCCGAGCACAACTCCGATAACAGCTCCGATGGTAGCTGCAGTGCCTAATCCCTTGGCTGCCGAGATGAACGAGATGAGAGAACAGATGCAAGCGATGACTAATGAATTAACTACTATGAAATGACAACAATATAGATATCAAAAGCCGACTTACCAGAGTTACCAAGGTGGAAAAGATTTGTTCCAATCAAATCAGTGGCAAGATAGGTCACGTGGAAATACCTTGGCCCAGCCAAGTAACCATATAGTTCCAGTAACTCTGCCAATGCAAACTATTCATCCTAGTTCGAATAAAGAGCTGGTAGTTGGACAAAATAGCTTAGTTGAAGATGCCAATTCATGGTGCTTTCCTTGCAATGATGCACACATGCCAATAAATTTCCCGTGGGGAAACTTGCAACAAAAGATCATAGACCAGCGTAGCCAAGGCAGCGCACTAGACCCCGACAACCAATCATATGCCTCTCAGCAGATGGACAATGCTGTCCTCGCTAATCAAATGCAAGGGATGTCTATTCAAAAAGAATCAAACATTGTTCCAGACGAAACTCTCTTTTCTTGGATGGAAGGAGAAGAGTCAGCATTTCAGAATGACATCCCTATCAATCAAGTGCCCCGAGTGCAATCTAACTACAACACGCGTTCAAAGCGCAGATCCACCAGAGAGTTCACAACCTTCCCTACCAATGCTTCATCACAACCAACACCTAGCCCAGTGGTAGACCTATTTCCAATCCCACCATAGTCTAAGGTGGCTATTCCTAGCTCTCCGAGTCCACTTCCTCCGAAGGCGAAGGCTCCGCTGATCACTCCTGCTGTTGCCAAATAGCCAGACGCACCAGCCATGAAGCCAATGTCAACTAAGAAAACTAAAGAGTAAGAAATTGTGACTCATGAGTCGAAAGCGTAGTTCAACGTGGTGGAACAACTAAAGAAATTATCTTCCAACGCTTCTTTGTGGGATGTCCTAGCTATTTCAGAGCATAAGATACTATTACAAAAGGCTTTATTAGGAGAAGATGATGGGAAGGCACTTACTCAATCTAATGCCGAAGAGAAAGTATCTAGGCCCGACCTGGATAAAGTGCTAACAATTCAACCAAAGGAAAAGCCTGAGTCCAGAAAGAAAAGTAAGCCTAAACCTAAGCCTTTCTTTCTAACACTTATTATTGGTGACAAGATGTTACATAATTGTATGATCGACTCTGGCGCTAACACCACTATCATGACAAAGCAAGTAGTTGATGCTGTGGGCTTAAAAGATGAGCCTCTAAAAAAAGGAGTAATGCAGCTAGATGAAAATAAGGTTGATACCGTTGGGATAATCAAGGGATTACCTATGACTTAGTTTGCCTGCCCTAGTATCACTGTAAATTGGGATACTATACTCATTGATATTCCTCATCTATTTGGGATTTGTTTATCCCAGGAATTCACAACAAATGTCAGAGAATATCTAGCACTGGACTGGTCGCACCTGATTATGAGAACCAAACATGGAGCCAAGATGAAACTATTGTCGGAAACTTTGCATTCCAAACATGTTGCTGATGAGGCCCTGCTCAACTTTGAAGCAACACACACTTCAATCTCTCGGGAAGAAAGGTTCAATATAGAATTTTTGGAAGAAGAGGAGGCTACTAGCTCTCAGACAGAAGACGAGGAAAATTTGTTGAAAGAGTTTATTGATACAGACCCTTTCGAGAATTACCATGCAACTGGCCTCAAAACCTATGTTATACATGAAGAGGGGTAGATTATGCCCAAATTTACTAAGGATCCTAGAGGTGAACTGGTGTAAGTGGGTATGGATGGAAACACTCACTGTTCCATGCTCTAAGTCTCACCTTAGAAATTCCCTTTGGTGTCTCTCTCCACCAACTCAACCTATAGGTCCTGACTCAAATGCAAATACCCCTAGTTCTACTATCCATCCCCTCTTCCAACCATGTCACACAACACAACTAAACCTTAGTGCTTAACCTCTGTTTCACCCTTGACCCTTAATCCTCCCTAAAGGCCACACACACACAACACACAACTAGATACCTGTAGGGGTGTACAGATGTGCTATCATGCTTCCTAGCATCTTATTAGGTTTCTTGAATAACCATTAGACTCCATTTCTCCATCGCTCCCTCCAAACCCTCACATAGGGTTAAAAAGGCTACAAGCCTATAGCCCCTTTTAGCCCTCGTAACCCGAGAAAAATGGAAGTTTCTTAACACTTTCCCAAAGAACCCCAAATCTACCCTATGGTTTCATGGTCCTAATACCAACCACTTCAAGATTTCCAAGGTCTTATGCCTGGTCTTGCCGTACACAGGTGTCTTCACAAAAATTTAGCAAAATGTAGAGTTTTCTTCATTTCTTGGCCACCTGATTGGACTGTCAAAGAGTTCTTCCACCAAATCATTTGATGAAGCCTCTTACCAGCTACAAGACCACTATATGGCCTTCCTCCACCTTTCTACCATGGGAATTTTCATGGAGAGGTCTCCCTTGCAAGTTAGGTGATTTTCACCTCTAGACTTTCCTAGCCGGGCACTGTTTTGCTCGCCTAGGAAAGGTCTTCTTTCATGCTTGCTTGCCTCCTAAAGACTCCTAACCCTAATAAAAATATAGGCATGGAGCCTAGACACTGCTTCCAAGATCCCATACACCAGGTACAGGGGAAAGCTGGTCTAGGACTCCATTTATTGCAGTTTGCCAGTCAAAACTACCAAAAACAAGAACCTAGTTAGCTGAGATTAAAAGCTTTAACCAATGAAACAACTACCTACAGACCCAGCCAAAGCTTGGAAGTCAATTAGATCACATTCCACATGCATACAAAGCCTAGCTATGCCATTAATACGCCACCAAAAACAAAAACACGGAAATATTAGCAATTATTCCTACTGTCCTCGCTTGTCTTTCATGAAATTTTCAAACTACAGAATTTGTAGTGCCTTCCAACCTTTCACACAGGTCGAGGCATCCCTTATAAAGGTTCATAAAGTGGTTACCCTTCCCCTTGGTCGGACCTAACCACCACATTAAGCCAAAATTGCACATATGCAACATTTTGGGCTTTATTTCCAATTACTAGAACCTACCAAACATGAGTGACTAAACTCCAAATCTCTTCCATTCTTTATAGCTCTGGATAGCTCCTAATAGCTCCTGACCAAGACATTTTTGAAGTCTCTCCCACAATTCAATGGTAAATATGACCTTATAACATCAAAACAAGAATTAACAAAACAATAGCCTATTCCTAGTGTTTCCTAGGTGCTTCTACACAAAAAAAAATCTTCAAAGATATGGACTTTGTACTTCGATGGCACAAGATGTAAAGTCGAAGCTGGAGCAGGAATTTGTTTGATATCCCCTTCCGAGGAAAATACCTTGAGGTCGTATTGCTTCCAATTCGCGTTCTCGAACAACGAAGTAGAATACAAAGGTCTTGTCCATGGTTTAAGCCTTGTAGAACAAATGGGTGCAAAGCATATAAGTGTGTTCGGAGATTCAGAGCTGGTGGTCAACCAAATCCATGGAACTTTTGCTGCAAAGAATATCTGTATGTGATCCTATTGACATAGAGTCTGGGATCTGATTGACAACTTTGAGGCATTCAATATTCAGGCTATTTCAAGGGAGATAAATTCCGAAGCTGACAGAATTGCAACTATAGGGGCTCAGTTTGAGCCTGCCTCTAAATTATTGAGAAATAAGCATGTGGTGAGGAAAATTGTAAGACCCTCTTTTCCAAATAACAATCAAGACTGACAAGTGTTTGATAGCGATGCTCATATTGCATCATTCCTCCAGTCATCTGGAGAATTTTTTGATCAACTACAACCGAAGATCGCCGAGGCTTATGGGGATCAAATTATCCAGTTGAAATCCAATAAGTTTCCAAGAGGGCTAGTCACTCTGGAGAGCCTTTTTGATTGTGATGATGTGATGAGAGACAAAAGGAAGCTCGTGGTTGACAAAGGTGATTACACCGATTTGCATATTGGGGAAGACAAAAGGCTCAAGGTCGAAAAAGAAGTTTCTCAGAAGAATAAGGATAGATTAAGGCATTTCTGTGAGGAATACCTGAGCGTAGTAGCCTGGTCATGATGACCTTAAAGGATATGATCTTGGGATCATTGAGTATACAATTGAGTTGTCAGAAGGGGTGAAGCCAAATCATCAAAGGCAGAGACTTGTGAACCCAAAGATAGAGTCTCTCATGTCACAGGAGCTAAATAAGTTGATTGCATCCCAAATAGTGTTCTCGATTAAACACAACACTTGGGTGTCAAACCTGGTGCCAATCTAGAAGAAAAATGGGGACATATGCCTGTGCATAAACTTTTGAGATTTGAATAGAGCATCTTTAAAGGATCATTACCCCCTGCCTTCAATGGAGGTAATTCTGCAAATTGTAGTTGGCTACGAAATGTTTTCAATGTTGGACGATTTTTTGGGCTACAACTAGATTCAAGTAAAGGAGGAGGACCAACACAAGACATCATTCACCATGAAGTGGGGGACTTATGCATATGCTAAGATTCCTTTTGGGCTCTCAAACGTCGGAACCACTTTTTAGAGAACCATGGACATTTCTTTTAAGGATTTGATCCACAAGATTATACTCATCTACCTGGATGATTCGACAGTATTTTCAAAATCTGTTGATGATCACTTTGATCATTTGGAACTTATCTTCCAGAAGTGCCAAGAATTCAGGATTTCTTTAAACCAGAAGAAATGTGTGTTCGAAGTTCCCCAGGGAAAGCTATTGGGATATGTTGTCTCTAAGGAAAGCATTGCCACTGATCTAGAAAGATTTGATACGATTGGGGAACTTCCGTTAGCTGTTAACAAGAAGGGTGTGCAGTCTTTCCTGGGTAAGGTCAACTTCATCAGCTGATTCATTGCAGATTTTGTAGGTATTGTTCGGCCTATTACTGTAATGCTAAAGAAGGACCAAATTTTCAAATGGATGGTGGAAGCCAGAAAAGATTTCGAGCTTATAAAGGAGGCTATTTCTTCTGCTCCTGTGTTGGTGAACCTCGACCTGTGAAAAGATTTTATTATGTACGTTTTTGGTGGTGGAAATATCATCACCACTGTGCTTATGGAAAGAGATGATGAAGATAAAAAGGAGTCCCCTGTTGCCTTCTATTCACAAACCTTAAAATAATACGAAGTGAAGTACAACTTTGTAGAGAAGCAGGCCTTTGCAATTGTGAAAGGACTTAAGAAGTTTTGACATTTAATATCATACAATAAGGTGATCGTTTATGTACCATAGCCTAGTGTACGAGAGTATATCATGGAGGGAGAAATCATAGAGAAGAGACCTAAATGGATCACCAAGATCCTAGAATATGATATTGAAGTCAGACCTGTCAAGACTATCAAAAGAAAATGACTGTGCGAGTATCTCACTAAAAACAGTGAAACAGTGACAAAGCTGGAAGCTCCAAAACTTGTATTATTGAACGAAGAAATTTCTCAAGGTGACTGGCTTGAAGATAGAATAAAATTCATGCAGATGGGAAGGTATCCGATCAATCTACCTTCTTTTAAAAGGTGTTTCTATCATTTGCAAAATAGTAATTATGTTCTCCTGGAAGATGTCCTGTTTAAAATAAATTTTAATGGCATCCTGCTAAGGTGTGTAAATGAGGAACAGGCCAAGAAAATATTAGATCAATACCACAATAGCTCAGTTGGAAGGCATTTTTCTGCAAGGACCACGACAATCAAAATTATATGTGTTGGTTATTTTTGGCCAACACTTTTTAATGATGCATTTTTACTGATTAGGTCTTGGAATGAATGTCAGTTTCATGTTGGAAAGAGATAAAATGTTGTTGTGCCCTTGAAGCCTATAGTAGTAGAAGAACCTTTTGCTCAATGGGGTTTAGATTTCATTGGGATGATTAACCCTTTCTCTTCAGCCAGACACAAAAGGATATTAACAACTACATACTACTTCACTAGGTGGGCAGAAGTAGTACCATTAAAAAATGCAACAGAGGTGGAGATTGTCAACTTCCTAGAGGAGTTGGTAGCCAGATTCGACTCGCCTAAAACAATCATTTTCGACAATTTTAAAGCATTCCTCGGCTCAAAGATGAGCCAGTTCACATTAACATATGGGGTTTTCTTGAAAACCTCTTCTAATTATTACCCCCAGGGGAATGGCCTCGTAGAGTCTACTAACAAAAACCTCATCAGGTTACTAAAGAAAATAGGCTCGAAAAACTAGAAAGAATGGCATAGGAACCTCCAGACAACACTGTGGGTAGACCGAATCACGCCCAAGAAAATACTAAGGACATCCCCCTATGAGATGGTGTACGAAAAGGAGGCATTACTGCCTATTGCCATGGAAATTCCTGCCTTGCAGTTGCTTAAATCTCTGGAAATTGAATAGAACGGAGCAATGGAGGTGAGGTTTTCCGAGTTATTCGAGGCTCAAGAAAAAAGAGAGTGCGCCCTTCAAATGATGAACAACTGCCAACGAGTGGTAAAGAAATGGTTTGACAAAAAGGCGTCGGATCAAGGTTTATAATGCGGGGATTTGGTGCCCAAGTTCAATGAGTGTGGAGCAAAGTCCAGTCAGCACAACAAGTTCGACAGCCTTTGGGAAGGACCTTTCAAAATTATAGGGTGCAAATAGTTCAACTCTTTTGAGTTGGAAGACAAGGAAGGTAATGCCTTAAATATTTTAGTTAATGGGATAAATCTTAAGAAATTTCATTAAATTTTCTTGTGTGAAGGCAGTGTAAATGGTAAATATGTAATTAATTTTTTCCTGCTTTAAGTTTTGGGTCTTCTCAGTGCTCTATGAAATACAACAATGATGCAAAAATTTAAAAGAAAATTGCAAATGAGCCAAGATTTGTGCAAAGACATATATTATATATATTGGTCAAAAATTTACATCATATGCAGTAGAGGCCAGTGGCCTTGTATCAATATTTACATATGTCCGCTATGAAGTGGAGCTTGAAAGTAAAAAGGAGAAAAATGGGGATTATCTTCATTCTCAAGTTCTCAGTGGGAAGGACCAACAATCATAGCAACAGGTGGTGTGAGATCAGGGAACACCATTCTTTCAAAATCTTCATACCACTGAAGATTTTGAAATGGTTCAATATAGTGCACATGCATAAGGAAGTAGCAGTCGGCGCGGACCTTGGCACGATGCTCCTCATGAGTCTCCAGCTCAAAGCCAAAGACGAAGGACCTGGTTGGAACAATGCCTCCATGTAGTTGTTGTAGGTGAATGTTGTGAACTGAGGGTATCCCACGATCAAATTGAGCCGTGCACACAATTTGCTCCAGGCCTCCGAGGTAGCATCGAGGAAAGACCCGCTTGGTCAACTTTAAGATTTTGCGTTTGAAAATGCTAATGTCCAAAAGCGAGGTGACAAAGTGGGAGGAGATGCTAGTATTCACCCGGTATTGCTCCTCATACTCCATGCAGTATTTCCCTAGGACCCACTTAATTTCCTTCACATACAATAGGTTTTTTACACCTGTCATGCGCTTCAAGCGCCTGCACCTAATTTTTCCTAAGAAGGCAGCTTGAGTCTTTTTGCATACAAGCCTTACTAGAATTTCCATCTTGCGTGCTTCCTAGCTTAAAAATGAAATTGCCAAGTTAAAAGGAGAGCTTGCTAAGCTAGGAATACTAGAGAATTTTGTGATTTGCTATGCTGCCAAGGGTCTTATTTATAGACTGGCTAAGGTTAGCCAATCGAGGAAAGCCATAATTATGACTGAGCCAAAGTGTGTCACATTGCCTCAGTTTTTAGTGTTGTGGCATGTGAGGTGATGGGAATATGCAGGTACAGTTGCAACTTGTTTTGTTAAGTTTCCATATTCATTAGAGATAGGCCAGGTGTCGGCACAAAGAGCTGTCGTCCCATCTAAATCAAGGCAAAATCATTTGGAAAGGTTGTTGGGCGATGTACCCATGTACGTTCAATGAAATCAGTAAATGTATTTTTGCAAGATTGCCTTGGTTCGTCTTTCAAGAAAAATCAAGCTCTGTCACACGCGAGAGGCTTTCTCTTAAATGTTGAGAGAAATTTGGCTAGTTGGCGATTCTTTCACACATATGAAAAGTTGTTAACGCATAATGACAACTAGGTATGAATGGTGGCACATACCCCTTTTCGACAGCTTTTCTCGAAGATTGAAAAGGTAGGTTAAGGCATGCAAAAATACATTTATTGCAAGGAGTTACCTAAGGATTAAACAACTAAGGCATTCGCAAGAGGAAAGGAATTTTCAAAAAAAGTTAAGCCATTTGCAAAAATTTGTAGAAAATTTCTTGCAAATACCAAAAATGGCTGAGCTTACAAAGAACCCAATGCAGACCCTAGCTCCAGCAAGTCTAAGCGAGCAAATGAGAAGAGCACCCTGCATGTAACTCAATGACCAAGAGTGTTATGCTACTCCGGGCATCCCCACAAAGCCTTGCTGGCCATTCACCCATCCAGTGGACCAGAGAATATTAAACACAATTTCTCATAGGGATCAGGCTTCAATTATAGAAGATTGGGATAACGTCTTTGATCTTGAGCTATCCCAAAATCCAAAGAGCCTTAGGGAGGTTGCATGCGAATTAATGAAGCATGTAACTAACCCTTTCAACAAGCGTTTGTGGTTTTGTGGGCTTCCACAGTATATGGTTCCTTTAGTGCACTCGTGCCCAGAAATTGTGGCAGCATGTGTGGAACGCTTTGATGTAGATACTGGAGTGATCATCGACAAAAATTTTAGGGTAGTCATTAGCCCTGAAGCTATTCAAGATATGTTGTGCATCCCACTTCCCTTGACCTGGGAGGTTAAAATTTTTGAAATAAAAATAATGCAGCAGAAGTGGGGAGAGCTCCAAAAGGCGTAATAGTTTTATCGCTCTGAGATCAATCAACCAACAAATAATTCAGCACCACCCAAATTCCCTTTTAATTTGAAGGCTCTGAAAGGTGGATCTTCTTCTATTGCTTCTATGCTGGCGCTGGTGTGTGGTCTGCATTCGAACAAGCACGTTCTTGAGTTTCAAATGTGCCTCAACTTTATGCTAAAGAAGAATCATGAGGCTCCACTCCTAGATTTTGCAAGAGTTATTAGTGATGGTATTTGGCATAGCTGCAAGAATTTTAGGCCGGCTCTAGGTTCAAGTATCCCTCCTTCTTGGCCAACTTGATTCTACATCAGAATCCAGATTATTTTTCAACGTTTATGTCTCTAGCCATTTTTGACGAGGGCGGATTGAGAAAGCCAATCTTGACATGGACTCCTATCATGTCAAAAAAATTTGATTTCTATGCATTTTCAAATCTATTCTTAGCCCCAACTCTGCAGGCTTTGGATGCGGTTGGCATCAATATGACTGAACGCATATCGCCCCGACAGAGGTCCTGGTTAGGGAAGCTGGTACCGCCCTATGATTGGTTCTTTGTCATGGATTTCACCATACTCCACATACCAGGTTTCGCCTGGGATCCCTTCCGGATCCCTCATTATCTTTCAGATAGAGTGCTGGCCCTAGAAGTAATGAGGCAGCTATGTACCATTGACAATGATTACTGGGGGGGAAAACACTTAGCCTCCCATTTTCTGTTGCCAATCATGTTTAGATCCCTGTCACTGATCAAGAAGAGGACTTCGAAGATTCTACTTTCAAAGTTGGGTCATCTCGGATTAGTATTGATAGAAGATACCTGACATTACAACCCCGACAATAATTTATTAGGGATCGACATCAAGATCCCACATTCGCCTCGGCCATTATGGGACCTTCGGAGAAATTTCAAAGAGGGTAATTTAAGTAGATATGTAGGCCTTGAATATATGCCTATTGAGGATGATCATCAGCCGTGGGTGAAATTTTATTTCATTGTGGGGAAGGCCAACCCAAAGCAAAAAATCAACCCATCCTTGTGCACCCAATTGACTAAGCTCAATTGGATGTCCGAGAAGATTCGAGACTTCTGTATATACTGGTAGGAGACTCTGGCAACTGGCAAGTTTCATGAAGAGGTAGCCCTCAATGAAAGATTTGATGATATCTGGGAGAATGAGCATGTGGACATTGAAAGATCTCTGAACCATTCAACATATGTGCAGCATTACATAAATGAAGAGATTTCCATGGAGCTTGGGGAGGAAGTAATTCAGAATCCCCCCGTCGTTGCTGAGAATCCAATGCACGAGAGGGACACTGGTAAACAACCCGCACACGAGGAAGTTTTGCAAGAACAAGCATCAAAGCCATCCAACTCCTCTAAATCAATGCGGAAGTGAGCAGGGACTACCAGTAGTCAGAGGTGGGTCATTCTTGACCTTGATGATTCTTTAGAGGAAAAGCGACAACAAACCAAAGAGTCTACTGGGGGAGAAGAGCGGCCAATGGAGGAAGCAGTTGAAGTGTTTACAGCTCCGCATGAGCCTTAGGTAACATTTCCTCCCTCTTCTCTCTCTACCATATCTATGGTTTCTTCTTCGTCTGCCCCTGCCTTTTCATTTGTGCCAGTTTCCTCTGCCACTGGGTATCCTGAGCAGTCTAGTTTTACTCCTCCTGGTTTCCCACCTTTATCCTTTGCTTTCCATCCCTTGCTTGGAATGCAATTCGGTGTAAGTGCTGGGCTCATGAGCCAATAGTTTTTGTCTCCAAAGCACAACCCTGGAGCTGGCGCATCTCCATTTTTCCCTTAGTCCGTGTTTTCATCCCCTCTGAGTGGCCATTTCATTCCACCTTTCTCCCCGGCTATCATAACACGGCCCAGCAAGACTTCTGATGTGTTGAGTACGTTGTCTTTCCCACTAGCCGTCCCACAAGATGTCCCTTTTGCTGGTGGCCTAGGCATCCCTACCTAGGAATATTTCTCACAGGTTGATGCAAACAAGAGTGTCTGTGCCAACCGGATAAACAAAAGAAGACAGAAAGATGCAACCAGGCAAGCGAAGCCCCACTTGCAAACTATATTCAATGAAAGTCAAAATTCTTTGATGTTTGCAAAAATCACTCCTAATGTGATTAAATCGATAGGCAAAATGCTACCGAGTGATTATTCTATGAATGTTGTCGAGTTAGACTTGCAGTAGGACCACCCATGAGATAAAGTTGAGCTGATGGAGGAGACCCAGAAAATAGTGACTATTGATTATCTTAAGCTTAACCGCCAGATAAAGAAGAAGGATGATCAGATAGCAAAGCTCAAGGGCAAGGTCCACATCTAGGTAAACAAGTTTAAAGCCCAAGAGAACGAAATAAAATGATTGCAGAAGGAGAGGAGTGCCTTCAAAAGTCAAATGAAGGAGCTACAAAATTTGAGTATGAAGATCATTCCAACTCTCTAGCAGGAAGTTGAGCTAAGCCGAGCAAGTGAAGAAAAACTTCGTGTTGTATCTGAGCAGCTAGGCGAGGGAATGAAGGAGCTCCTGCGAAGCATGGATGCTGAGGTTAGTAAAATGAATGCCATTGTCGAGTTGGAAACTCAAATATCAAAGTGGGCCGAATTAGCCCTGGAAGAAAAATAAAAAGAGGTTTCCACTCTAAGGGAGCAGATGTCCACATTGGACAGAAACTTGTCAAAGCTGAAGGCAAATTTGAGCAGTAGAGAGGCAGAATTGGCTGCCCTAGGGGCCCAACCTTTTTTGCCCCAGATGAGTTCGTTGGTGATTGCCAAAGACTTGTATGCATCATACTAGGACAAGTTGAAGGCATTGTGGCTTACTCTTCAATCCACCTTGAAATTTATGGCGCAAGCGGCTAGCCTTTACAGAACAGTGAGTGAATCAATACAACAGGTTCAAGAGTTAACTCTGACAAAGTTTTGGAGGCTAAGATTTTATTAGGCAAGTTGTATACAACTTCCGGTGAAGCTTTGAGTAGTGTGGGCATCGATGACCGAACAACGGTGGCCATGGGCGTTAGTATCCTCATCTCTATGCACGAGGTTGTTCAATAGGTAGGAGAATGCAGAGCTCGATTGAACTAGGTTACCAACGACATGCGGGCGAAATTTTCCCATTTGACTCAGAGAGGCCTTCCTTTGCCCTTCATTGCGCATCAGCCAGTAGCTAGTGTGGAACACATTGTTGCAGTGATCGAAGAAAAGAAGCAAGACCTTTCTATCTTCCAATCTTTTGATCAATCTCCGACTGCCAAGGAAATTGAGGGAATCATGCATCAACTAGCGCAACTCTTCTTCCAATTGGAATTGGAAATGAAAGTTTCAAGTGGATTGCCTTTCAAGGCAATTATCGATCTAAGGCTAGATCATGAGAATCTTCGAGCTCTCTCTACACCGTCAAATGAAGTTTGGAATAGTCTGTAGGCCACCCTGTCGAGGTTGTGAGTAGTTTTGGGATGCTAAACCAAAGTTTTTGGGGTTCTTCATTTCGCAAGCGAAATGCCCCTATGAGTCGCCAAACTGTTCAACAAAAAACTGCCAAAACCTTTGCGGCTGCGCCTTCCTTTACAAATGCTCACTGCCCTTGGAGCACTCCATGTGGCTACCTCGTGAAGCTTTCTACTTTTTACATCACTTCGCTTTTTGCAGGTCTCTGTCTGTGTGTCGCGTGGCTTTCACTGTCTTCTTTCCGAGTTGGGCCCACCTTGTACTTTATCTTGCTCGGAGCACTCCACGTGGCTCCCTCTTGGAGCTTTTTACTAGGCATTTCTTTGAATTTATGTCGAGCTTCGTCTGAGCGACATGTGGTGGTTGTTGCTGTGCCAGTTACCTTGGAATTGTTGTTAGACCTTTTTGTACTCGTCTGTTATTGTGTTTCTTGCAATGACGCCGTGTGTTCTCACCTACTGCTGCATGGTTTTCCATTTCATGTCTCGCTGGCATGCTCCTGGCCAATTGATGTTCATTGTGGTGGCTCAAGGTGATCTGGGCCGTCGGTCTTTGCTCACATTTTCTTTTCTCTTGGTGCGTTTTCAAGCGGTGGGCTGGCCTATAATACAACCAAGTTTCTTTTTATTTAGGTGGTTGGTTAAGTTTGCAAAAAACTCTCGAGCACTAGGAAGAAGGCCTTTGTAATAGCTTTATTGAATTTGAAGACTCCAGACTGTGCCAAATAATTTTATCCTTTCTGTTTGTTTATGCATTTAATGAGACTATTGGTATGTGCCACTATCTTCTTTTATTGTATGAATGTCTGTTCTTTAGCTTTCTATAATTTTTCATAACTCAATAAATACAAACCATCTTTATTTCAACTCTTTTGTGTTAGCCAAAAGTTATCCTAAAATTATGTTATGTAAAATAGAAGGTACTATTATGTTTCAAGTGCTTCTAAGAAAATTAGTTTAACTAACAACAATTTAGTGGTTCGGGCCTTTGCATTCTGCACTGTGCTCTGATAATTTTTTCTAAAACTTTGGCGCATCGCCTGTAGAGTAAATTTTACATTCCTGCTATTTTCTTCACTTTTTACTTTCCCCACTAAACGAAGAGCTGACTTCGGTAAAATCCCGGAGGTCATTTAGCTAGAGCACAACATCCCCCAATAGGTAAGTTTCCCATGAGACTGCTGCTACATGCAAAATTCTACATCAACAAGTACCTTGGTCATATGCTGGAGGACTTCAAGTTTATTGCAATGATGCAATTTGGAGTTAGAATGAGATGATAGGTTGCTGGTGCTCATGGATGCATGGAGAATAAGGTGAGGCTGGAATTCTTTTGAGAATGTTGCTGCTACAACTAAAATTCTGAGTTGCCTGCACCTTGGTTGAATGCGAGTTCAATAGTGACCATGAAGGAGAATTCTGTTGGGTAAGTCACGGTGACTTGTATATCTTGGAGGAACATTTTTCTCTTCTGGTCTACTCGGCGGTATTTATTTGAAAGGTGTTTACCCATTACATCTTTGAGATGTTCTTTATTTTTCATGGATATGAATCTTGAGTTGTTTTTAAAACTCTGGAGGATTCATTATGAAAGGTGGAAAACATTGTGTATCTCCTTGTGCTTTTGAGGACTGATAGGAGATGGTAATATGGGAGAGTTTGATCTTCTTTGAGGTGCTTACATCCATGGATCTGTGGGTGTTGTTATGGATTTTCCCTTTGGGATTTGAAGAAGATCATTCTTGACACAACTGGCATTTAGAAATGTATGTAGGAGGATGCTACATGTTTTGATTTAGGGTTTCTCTCTAATCTGGTATTTTCTTCATGCATGATTGTTTTCATATGACTTTAGATGTGAGATGAATTTGTGGAGCTAAGTTGGTCACAGTTTGTGCTCATGTGTTGTCACTTGGGTGATGACACGAAGGTTCTTATGCCTCTTTCTTCAGTCAAATATGAAGGATTTTTGAAAGATCGATGGAAGATTGTTGAGAGAAATGTTTCCTGTAGCAGGATGTTGCAAGTTGTGCATATCAATGTGGATTTTCCTCAGAACTATATGGTTCCTCATTTCTTTGTGTAGATGGTTGGTGGACTTGGTATGCCTGGATCTTGTGTGATGGTGCTATATTTTCATTCATCTGGACAGTACCCTTGCAGTGGGAGTACCTGGACGTGTTGGGTCATTTGACTGGTTGACACATGGTGCTTGTTCTTTGATGTTGATGGTTTGGTTATGTGATGGCATTAGTTTACTAATGGTCATACCTTTGAGGTATGGGTGGTTGGATGATTTAGCTTGAGCTGTGGGTGTTCTTTTTTAGCCACATGGATTTGATCAGTTGGATGAGGGTTGTCATTTTTGTGGTTGTTGTTATAGCTGATGGTTTCTTGTTATGGAGAATGGTTTCTCGTTCTATGTTTGCATTGTGATTTGTTGCTACTGTTGTGTCATTGCTGCCTGAAGGATCAAATGTTAGTTGTAGGGGTCTTGGTTGGAGCGTGGAAGCATGGTGTTGGTCCTTGTTCAAGTGTTTGGAGGAAGCCTAAAAGTCTTCGTCAAGTGGGAGATTGTTGGGAAAGTTTGCCTCAACTTTCTAGTCTTTTCCCTTGAAGACTTGGCATTTTCCTTTATGTTTTGGCCTTTACCACGGTGGTTTGGCTTGGTATTGGCAGTTTCTGTCTGGCGCTACCACCTTACCGCGTGCGGTGAGTTCACTCACCGTGGTGGCGCAGTAAGGCCGCCTGCAGCCTGTGCTGGCGTTATCGCCTTACCACACGAGGTGAGTTCTCTCACTGCAGTAAGGCCGCCAGTGGCTTGGCTCGGCGGTTACCGCCATACCGCTAGTGGTGGTTCCTCCCACCATGGTGTCCGCGGTGAGACCACCAGTGGTGGGATCGATGATTACCGCCATACTGCAGGTGGTGGGTCCTCTCACCACGATGGTCGCAGTGAGACCTCCAGCAGCTGGCCTGATGGTTACCTCCACACCACAGGAAGGCTTTGGAAGGTCATTGGTAGCGCAGTGGAGATGGCGGTCAATGTAGGTAGTTACCGCCTTACCATAGGGTGGCCAAACAAGCTTAGTGGTAGTGCAGTGTAGTCAGAGTCTGGGCTTGGTTGAGCTCACTGCCATACCCTGAGGCGACCCAGACAGGGGCACGATAGTGCAG
>CM021100.1:253006785-253017238 GCA_007115665.2 Sequoiadendron giganteum | reverse complement strand
TAGACCCACCTTGGAAAAGGCTATTTAATTAGCCTAATTTACAAAGAGAGTACATTTTAAACACTACATCTTTACTCAAAATCCTCAAACAGCAGTATTTTATGTGTCAAAACCTCCAATTTCCTGATTTTTTTCTAGGTCCAAGACCTCTAGACCCCTAATACACTAAACCCTCTTGCCTTATACAAAATACTTGGGGTTTTAATGAAACTCCTATCTCCCGAACCTGCCAGACCCATACAAAGCACCAAACACACTTACCAGAACTTTCACATGGTTAATAATACATTACATGGACAATCCTTCCCACATTTTGTCAAAACACCACTTGAAGCCCTAATTTTCACCATGAAAAGACCCTGCTACAGTCCTAGAACATTATCCCAAACACCCAACCTTGACCCCACAACATTCTAAATAGGTTAGGCATGTATTTTAAAAGTTAGAGGACCCATTCCACAAGTTAGAGTAGGCAGAAAAAGTGTAATGGGTCGAATTATATAATGAAACCCCTCAATCCAAGAACACTGTGAAAGTAGGTAGCAATAGTAAAAACAATATAACTTTCGCTATAAAAAAAGTTAGAACCTATAAATAGATGAAAATGAAAGATAATTCATTAATCTACAACATCCAATGGGTTTCATATCATATTATAGTCTGTATAGGCCGTACAACAACAAGAAAAGTGAGAGAAACCAATAAATTTCTAGAATTTAATAACGTTCTTCTTGATAAAAAAATGGGGTACAAATCAACCAACAACCTCTCCTTCGAGGCATCGAGGGTTATTAAATATATTTAGAATCGTAGTCTTCTTGAAAACCATAGCTTGTTATTTATGGATGATCTTTGTTTTGTTTTAGATGTGAATTGGTTAGTTCAGCATTGAATTGAGGTTTTTGAGATTGAAGATTGTTTGAAACTGATCTAATTATGATTGTTGAAGGTTTTGTCTCCCTACTCTCCATCACAAACCTAGGGTATAAATTGTTGCCACCTAAATGAAAACTAGAGACTCTTGTGTTTATTTTTCTCAAAACCAAAATTTTGATTGTCAACAAAGTCATGAAGAATATGGATTCAAAGAAGGATTTGTGATGCTATATCTTATAATTATTCACTATTTCTTTGGCAATGAGGTAACTTAGAAAGACAATAAGCATTCTCAACTATGTCAACTCACTTGAATTTATCTAAGCACATGTGATGAAGTTGAATTTTGTATGGAACAAAAAAATTAATGGACACTTGCATTAACATTGATGAAAGCTATTAGGTTTTCCAAATTAGTTGAAAAAGGAATGAAATATGGTGAATTCCACTAGCCATGCCGGAAATGGACTACTATAATCAATGCAAATAGAATTCATAAATAAATTTATATTAAGTAAATGTCATGTTTTTATTGTTTTTGTTCTTCAAACTCATAAAAATTGAAATTTTCTATGCAAATCTCATCTAATTCAATGTTGAATTCTAAGTCCAATTGTTATGATTAATAAAATCATTAAGGAAATTTAGTTTATATTGTCAAAAACAAAAAAAATACTAAATACAAACATTTCAATTTACCAAAATGAATATATTACCTCAGATAATGTAAAATGATGTAGAAACTTCAAAATGTCTTCTTCTACATTGTCTACCATGCAGACTGCTAGAAAAAAGGTGATGGATCAAGCATAGATTGGTACAATATGAAGTCAACTGCATAAAAAAAGGCGTTTTTGACTCGGATAAAGCAATGAACCAGAAAAATACAGGAGAATGTGGGCCTGAATCATGGGATGAAGCCTTATTTTTACCGTTTCAAGGTAAAAACCCATTTGGCGCACACCAAATTTGGCTAGCGCCAAATATGTTATCTTAACCCGTCAACCCTTAACCCTTCAACCCTAATCCCTCGACCCCTATACCCTCTTAATCCCTCAACCCCTCAACCCTCAACCCTTAAACCCTAGTCCATCAACCCCCATACCCTCTTAATCCGTCAACTCTCAAACCCTAATCCCTCAACCCCTCTACAATCTTAATCCCTCAACCCTCAACCTTCAAACCCTAATCCCTCAACCCCTCTACAATCTTAATCCCTCAACCCTTAACCCTTCAACCCTAAACCCTAAACCCCTATACCCTTTTAATCCCTCAACCCGTCAACCCTTAAACCCTAATCCATCAACCCCCATACCCTTTTAATCTGTCAACTCTCAAACCCTAATCCCTCAACCCCTCTACAATCTTAATCCATCAACCCTTAACCCTTCAACCCTAATCCCTCGACCCCTATACCCTCTTAATCCCTCAACCCTTAAACCCTAATCCATCAATCCCCATACCCTTTTAATCCCTCAACCCTCAAACCCTAATCCCTCAACCCCTCTACAATATTAATCCGTGAGAGAGAGAGAGAGAGGGAGGGAGTGGAAAAGCGATAGAGGGTAGAGGGTTAAGAGTTAATGGTAGAGGGTAGAGGGTTAAGGGTAGAGGGGAGAGAGATAGAAGGATTGAATGAGTGAGAGAGAGACCTAAAAGAGGGAGAGGAAGTAGGAGGGAGAGACTTGAGAGAGAGAGAGGGAGGGATGGAATTGGAGATAGATAAAGGGTAAAGGGTAGAGGGTAGAGGGTTTAATGGTTAAGGGTTAAGGATGGAGAGGAGACAAATAGAGAGAGTGAGTGAGAGAGAGAGAGAGGGGAAGGGAGTTGGAGAGAGATAGAGGGTAGAGGGTAGAGGGTAGAGTTTTTAAGGGTTTAGGGTTTAAGGGTTAACGGTTAAGGGTTTAGTGGAGAGAGATAGAGGGAGAGAGAGATTGAGGGAGTGAGTGAGTGAGTGAGTGAGTGAGAGACCTAAGATTCGCTCTCTAGTTCTCTCTATCTCACTTCTCTCTCCTTCCCTCCCTCCCTCTCTAATTTTCTCTATATCCCCCTCTCTCTCCTTCCCTTTATACTTCTCTCTATCTCACCTCTCTTTCTCCTCCTCTCTCTCTCCTTCCCTTTATACTTCTCTCTATCTCACCTCTCTACTCTCTCTATCTCTCCCTCCCTCCCCCTTTTTCTATCTCTCCTCTCTCCCTTCCACCAAAATTTACTCTACATCTCTCTATCTAGTCTACCCCTATATACCTCTTTTTCTCTCCCTCTCTCTTTCCCTCTCTCAATCTATCTACCTTCCTCATTACACCTCTACTTATCTCTATCACCTCTCTCTCTCCCCCTACCCTCTTTACTTTCTTTCTCTCTATCTCACCTCTCTCTCCTTAAATATCCATCCCTCCCTCCTCTCTCTATCTCACCTATCTCTCCCTCCCTACCTCTTCTTCCCTCTCTCCTACTTCTCTTTATCTCCTCCCACCTCTATCTACCTAGACCTCTCTTTGTTTTTTTCTCACCTCTCTCTCTCTCTCCATCCCTAGCTCTCCCTCTAGCTCTTCTTTCATATCTACGTCTCTCTACCTATTTGTCCCTCTATACCTATTTCTCTCTCCCTCCTTGCCTCCTCTCTCTCAATATCTCTACCTTATTTCCCCCCCTCTCTCTCTACCCTTAACCCTAAACCCTAAACACTTAAACCTTCTACCCTCTATCTCTTCTACTCCCTCTCCCTATCTCTCTCTCAATTCTCTCCCTCCTACCCCCTCTCCCTCTCTCGAGTCTCTCACTCACTCACTCCTTCTATGTCTCTCCCCTCTCCCCTTATCCCTCTACCCTTAACCCTTAAACCCTTAAACCCTCTACCCTCAACCCTTAACCATCTACCCTTAACCCTCTACCCTTTATCTCTCTCCCACTCCCTCCCTCTCTCTCTCTCAAGACTCTCCCTCCTACCCCCTCTCCCTCTCTCAGGTCTCTTTCTCTCTCTCACTCACTCACTCACTCCCTCAATCTCTCTCCCCTCTCCCCTTAACCCTATTAGAACCCAAAATTTCATGAAAATCCTAAGGTCTTTTACCTATTTGAATCGAATATTTTCCTATCTTTTCCATAAAAATTCATTTTTCCCATCCAAAATCATTCAAATTCCTTTACCGCCATTCAAAAAGGATAAAAAATGACACATATCCTATACCACTACCCTAAAACCTTTAAATTTTTCTCCCAACCACTTTACCGCAGATAGCCTTCAAACAATCTGCAGTTGTGCAGTAGAGGGTCAGCTTGGCGGTCATCAAACAAACACCGCTATACCCACGGTAACACGGTAAATAGGGAAGCAACCAGCGACGGTGAGGGTAGTGGCTAATGATCAAGCACAAAAAATTTACCGTGCCACCACATGCAGTCTAAACATAGACCGCGGTGGCACGGTGATGGTGAGTCATCGATGAGGCAACAGTCATTGAAGGGCCACCATGGTACAGCTGGTGGTCAAGCTAGTGACCGCGGTGATTGTGGTGGAAGCAGAGATGGTGAACGGTTAGCAGGCTAGTAGTGGCAATGTAGCTGTCGATAAGCGATTATTGCTATACCACAACCTATGAAAATGGTAACCATGGTAGCACAGTAAGGTGATAAACGACACCGAAGCAGTCAAGGTCAAGGTACCATGTTACCGCAGGGAGACATAAGTTTGACCGCGGTAAGGCGGTAGAAATAAAAAGGTCTTCACAACGGCATACAAAGTGAAATAAAAGGCGGGAAAATATTAAAGTGAAGATTTAAAAGCTAGAACCATAGTCAAAAATATTTAATTTTCCGAGAGGCAATATAATTAAATATTTTAATCTCTGTGATAAAATGTAAACAGCCATAACTGGGAAATGAAGGGTCACTATTTTAATGGCCATGGTACTGCAGTGGCTCTTCATTGATTGTTGCCTCACCAATGACTCACCATCACCGCGCCATCGCGGTCTATGTTTAGACCGCATGCAGTGGCATGGTAAACATTTTGTGCTTGATCATTAGCCACTACCCTCACCGTCGTCGGTTGCTTCCCTGTTTACCGCGGGTATAGATTTTACTGCATGTGGTATAGCGGTGGTTTTTTGATGACTGCCAGGCTGACCCTCTACCACACAACCATGAACTGTTTGAAGGCTATCCACGGTAAAGTGGTAGGGAGAAAAATTTAAAGGGTTTAGGGAAGCGATATAGGATATAAGTCATTTTTTAGCCTTTTTGAATGGCAGTAAAGGAAAGTATAGGGTATAAATGAATAAAAATTTAATATTTTGATGGAAAATATTAAATTTAAACAGGAAAACCTTAGGGTTTTGTAATGAATTTTTTGGGTTCTAACACCTCCTACCCCCTCTCCCTCTTTCAAGTATCTCTCTCTTAATCACTTCCTTTGTCTCTCCCATCTACCCTCTACCTGAAAGATGGAGAGGGGTTAGGAGGGAGATACTTGAGAGAGAGAGAGGGAGGGAGTGGGAGAGAGATAGAGGGAGGCATGGTTAAGGGTAGAGGGTAGAGGTTTTAAGGGTTTGAGGTTTAAGGTTTTAGGGTTTAGGCTTAAGGGTAGAGGAGAGAGAGATAGAGGGAGTGGCTAAGAAAGAGAACTAAGAGAGGGATAGGGGGAGAGGGGGTAGGAGGGAGAGGGTCGAGAGAGAGAGGAATGGAGGGATTTGGAGAGAGATAGAGGGAGGGGGAGGAACAGGGTATAGGGTAGAGGGTTTAGGGTTTAAGGGTTAAGGGTTTAGGGTTTAGGGTTAAGGGTAGAGGGTAAAAGGGTTTAATGGTTTAGGTTTTAAGGGTTAAGGATTAAGGATTAAGGGTTAAGGGTAGAGGGGAGAAAGATAGAGGGAGTGATTCAGTGAGTAAGAGAGACCTAAGAGAGGGATAGGCGGTAGGAGAGAGAGACTTGGGAGAGAGAAAGAGGGTGGGATGGTAAAGGGTAGAGGGTAGAGGGTTCAATGTTTAAGGTTTAAGGGTTTAGGGTAGAGGGGATAGAGATAGAGGGAGTGAATGAGAGAGAGAGAGAACTAAGAGAGGGAGAGGGGGTAGGAGGGAGATACTTGAGAGAGAGGGAGGGGATATATATAGACTCTCCCTCATTCTGCTCTCTCTCTCTCAAGATTCTCCCTCCTACCCCCTCTCTCTCTCTTAGGTCTCTCACTCACTCGCTAACTCCCTGTCTCTCTCTCTCCATCTATCTCTCTCCACTATACCCTTAACCCTAAACCCTAAACCCTTAACCCTTAAATCCTAAACCCTTAAAAACTCTACTCTCTACCTTCTACCCTCTATCTCTCTCCAAATCCCTTCCCCTCTCTCTCTCTCTCAAGTCTCTCCCTCCTACCCTCTCTCAAGTCTCTCTCTCTCTCACTCCCTCTATCTATCTCCTTTCCATCCTTAACCCTTAACCATTAAAACCTCTACCCTCTACCCTTTACCCTCTATCTATCTCCAATTCCCTCCCTCCCTCTCTCTCTCTCTCAAGTCTCTCCCTCCTACTTCCTCTCCCTCTTTTAGGTCTCTCTCTCACTCATTCATTCCTTCTATCTCTCTCCCCTTTAACCTTAACCCTCTACCCTCTACCCTCTACCCTTAACCCTCCCTCCCTCTGTCTCTCTCCAACTCCATCCCTCTCTCTCTTTCAAGTCTCTCCATCCTACCCCCTCTCCCTCTCTCAGGTCTCTCTCTCTCTCACTCACTCAATCCATTTGTCTCTCTCCCATCTCCCTTAAACCCTATACCCTCAACCCAATACCCTAAACCATCAATCCTATAGGTCCTCAACCCTATACCTTCAATTCTCAACCATCTACCCTATACATTGGATCCTCAACCCTTATCTATCTTTGTCCCTCCCTCCTCTTCTCTCCTTATCTCTATCTCACTTCTCCCTCCATCTCTTCCTCCATACATCCCACCTTCTCTTCCCTAATCCCTCAACCCTTAAAACCTTAAACACTCAACCCTATACCCTAAATCCTCAACCCTCAACCCTTAAATCCTAAACCCTCTACCCTCTACCCTCAAACCAATAACCTCAACCCTAATCCCTCAACACTTAAACCCTTAAACCCAATTAAACTCTCTACGCTAATCCCTCTCTTAGGTATGTCACTCACTCACTCCCTCTATCTCTCTCCCATTCCCTCTCTCTCACTCACTCTATCTCTCTCCCTCTCTCTCACTCTCTCATGGGTGTCTCCATCCCACCTCTCTCTCACACACACTCCCTCTCTCCCACTCTGTCTCTCTCCCTCTCTCTCTCTCTCATGTATCTTCTTCCTACCCCCTCTCCCTCTCTCTCTTTGTCTTGAGTCTCCCCCTCCTACCCCCTCTCCCTCTCATATTCACTCCCTCTATCTCTCTTCCACTCCCTCCCTATCAAACTCCCTCTATCTATCTTTGTCTACCTCTCCATCTCTTTCAAGTATCTCCCTCCCACCACCTCTCCCTCCCTCCCTCTCACTCTCTCTCTCTCTTTGTCTCTATGGATTAGGGTTTAAGAGTTAAGGGTTAAGGGTTGAGGGTTGAGGGATTAAGAGGGTATAGGGATTGAGGGATTAGGGTTTAAGGCTTGAGGGTTGAGAGTTGAGGGATTAAAGTGTATAGGGTTTGAGGTATTAGGGTTTAAGGGTTCAGGGTTCAGGGATTAAGAGGGTATAGGGGTTGATGGATTAGGGTTTAAGGGTTAAGGGTTGAGGGTTGAGGGTTAAGGGATTAAGAGGGTATAGGGGTTGAGGGATTAAATCCTTAACCCTTAAACCCTCTACCCTCTATCTCTCTCCCACTTGCTCCCTCTCTCTCTCAAGACTCTCCCTCCTATCCCCTCTCCCTCTCTCAGGTCTCTCTCTCTCTCTCACTCCCTCTATCTCTCCCCCCTCTACCCTTAACCGTTAAACCCTCTACCCTCTCTCTCTCAACCATGTTCCTCCTACACCCTCTCCCTCTCTCAAGTATCTCTCTCTCACTCAATCACTCATATGTATCTTCCGTCTACCCTTAGCCCTATACCCTTAAACCATCTATGCTCTACCCTCTATCTCTCTCCCACTCCCTCCCTCCCTCTCTCTCTCAAGACTCTCCTATCTCCCCTCCATAGTTAACAATTAACCATTAAACCCTCTACCCTCTACCCTTTACCCTTTAACCTCTATCTATCTCCAATTCCCTCCCTCCCCCCCCTCTCTCTCTCAAGTCTCTCCCTCCTACTTCCTCTCCCTCTTTTAGGTCTCTCTCTCACTCATTCACTTCTTCTATCTCTCTCCCCTCTACCCTCTACCCTCTACCCTCTATTGATTTTCCACTCCCTCCCTCTCTCTCTCTCACTAACTCCCTATATCTCTCTCCTTTACCCTTAACTCTAAACCCTAAATCCTTAGACCTTAAACCCTTAAGCACTCTACCCTCTACTTCTCTTTATCTCCTCCCACCTCTATCTACCTAGACCTCTCTTTGTTTTCTTCTCACCTCTATCTCTGCTTTCATATCTACTTCTCTCTACCTATTTTTCCCTCTATACCTATTTCTCTCTCTCCCTCTCTCTCTCTCATCTCTACCCTTAACCCTAAACCCTTAAACCCTCTACCCTATTAGAACCCAAAAATTCATTAAATAAACCTGAATGATTTTCCCTTTTGAACCTAAATTTTCCATCAATACCCTAAATTAGTTTATTCATTTATATCCATTACTTTCCTATCTTTTCATAACATTTCATTTACCACCTTACCCCCATTTAATTTCTCATTATTTTCCTATCTTTTCCTTTAAAATTCATTTCTCCCCTTCCAAAAACTGCTCATACATTTTATACCTCTACCGCTCCCTTAGTGATCACTTCATATCTTATTCACTACCCAACCGTGGCTTCCCACAAACCATCCCACGGTATAGCGGTAAAGTGCAGTCCAAGAAACCCTTACCGCTGCACCATGGAGGGTAATCTTGAGGGCCGCGGTAGAGCGGTAGTAGTTAGAAGGTGGTGGTAACGGTCAGCAAAAGAAATTGGTGGCTAAACGATTAAGTACAAATTTTTTACCGCGCCACCGTGCGGGGTCTAAACATAGACCGCGGTATCATGGTGGGCAGTAAGTCACCAGCGCGAAAGTAGTGTAGACAGTCACCGCGGTACCACACACGGTGAGAATGGTGATCGCGGTGACTATGGTAAACTGTCACTGGAAGGTCAAGGAAGGCAGCAAGATGGCTACTGCGTTACCACAGATAGTCTACAAGGAGACCACGATAGCACAGTAATAGTCAAGAGAAGACTTTGACGGTTAAGACTGCCATACCGCCAGGTAGAAAGATAATGACTGCGATATAGCGGTAAACACAATAAAGGCCGCATGGAAATAAAATATAAGGAGCGGATAAAGTGAAATAAAGGTGGGAAAGGATATAAAAGGAAAAATCAAAGCGAAGTTATAGTTAAAAATATTTAATTTACCAATAAGGCAATATAATCAAATATTTTATTTTCTACGAAGGAATGTAAGAGGTTACAACTGAAATTGAAGGGTCACAACCCTTGGTCTGTAATGTATAAATCATTAGAAAATTTAGAACAGTAAGGGGATAGTAGGGAGTGGTTAGAGTAGGAGTTATATTTTTCCCGAGAAGGGACTAGAATGTAAATAATGACAGAGCCATTTTGAATCAGATCAATGGACATATCATTTTGAATTGGTGAATTTTTTTTTTTTTCAGTTGTTGCGATATAATAATTTATATTTCTTATGTGGTTTGTCTCCAACTTGAAGTCTTAAATCATTTAAATCAATGTATCAATCATATGTTTGATTTATCATAGTGCAAATTTCACTCTGTGTGATTTGGTTGGTTGGTGTCTGCAATTCAAATTTCAATTCTTTTAAACAAGTCATAGTGATTTAGTATTTCTCTCTCTCTCTCTCTCTCCTCTCTACCCTAAACCCTAAACCCTTAAACCCTCTACCCTCTACCCTTAACCATCTACCCTCTTTCTCTCTCCCACTCCCTCCCTCTCTCTCTCAAGACTCTCCATCCTACCCCCTCACCCCATCTCCCTCTCTCAGGTCTCTCTTTCTCACACACTCACTCACTCCCTCCATCTCTCTCCCCTCTACCCTAAACCCTAAACCCTTAACCCTTAAACCCTAAACCATTAAACCCTCTACCCTCTACCATTAACCCTCCCTCCCTCTGTCTCTCTCCCACTCCCTCCCTCTGTCTCTCTTTCAAGTCTCTCCATCCTACCCCCTCTCCCTCTCTCAGGTCTCTCTCTCACACACTCAATCCATATATCTCTCTCCCATCTCCCTTAAACCCTATACCCTCAACCCAATACCCTAAACCATCTACACACCTTTTCTCTCTACTTATCACTATCTAACCTATCCCTCTATACATCTTTCTCTCTCCCCTCTCCTTCCCTCTCAATCTTTCCACCTTCCTCCTTATCTCTCTACTTTTCAGCTCCATCACACATCTCTCCACATAGACCTCTCTCTATTTTTGTCTCACCTCTCTCTCCATCCCTACCTCTCCCTATATCTCTCCTTTCATATCTACTTCT
>CM021100.1:252930595-253006685 GCA_007115665.2 Sequoiadendron giganteum | reverse complement strand
TGTTGATTGTTAGAGCTTCGTTCGTGAATACTGCATCTTCTTATTCCTGTAGAGTGTTGGTTCTTAGAGATTCATTCATGAATACTGCATCTTCTTGTTCCATCCAAGAAAAAAGTGTCTAATCAGGTGTAATGTACAACTATTTCTCTATGGACAACCCTTGCATTTGATCTCTAAATCAGGCATTCTCCATCTCGGAAGTCTCATATCCTTTCGCATTTGGTTGTGCACCTTTGTTCCTTTAGTCTGCTATTCTTTATTGTAGGTTTCCTTTGGGGTAATTTTAGGGCATATGGCTACCATTGCAGGGAAAACACCATGCATTTTCATCATTCGCTAGGTTATTTAGAATTGGAATCAACTCTTTTTTTGTGGTTGTCTTTAACCGTCTATAATGACATGGTGACCAGAACTATTTGGTTGGCAAGAGCCACTTGTTGACCTCCTCGAATCGTAGGTCCTTGGTATGACTATGTTGATTATGTTGATAGAAGGGCCTCCCATGTTGGTAGGTCTAAGTGTATTGCTTTAGAGGAGCCCTTTGCTACCACTTGATGAGAACTAGCTCATTAGAAAAAGACTGGATCAAACTCTTCATATAATTAAGGTCTACTGCTATAGAGGAAGAACCTGAGGTGCTTGATTATGCAGTAGGGTATACATAGATAGATTGGGGTGGAGTTGAGCGCATCATCAGTGTCACATAAGTGTTTAGAGCAGACTCTTCTCAAAGTGGCACGCTTGAGATTTCTGCAAAAATAGGCATCGAAGGTCATGGCAAAATATTTCCTGCATCTATCAAACTATTCTCCACATGTACTGCCACCTCATAGACATCAGGTAGGCTATCTCCTCCCATGGAAGTTATCAGGACATCGATATTTGAATTGATGGCATTTAAGTAGAACATAAAAACCATGGTATCTTGAAGTCATGTAGTCATTAGGATCCTCTTCCAGGTTTTGTTAAACCTGGTGTTGAAGTCGCTCATATCTTCTTGCAGGGCTCTCTTGATGGTGATCAGTTGGTCTAGTAGCGAGGAACGATATTTTTTCTCTAAAAAACATTCGAAAAGATTTTCTTTGAGGTCATCCCGCGAGTTGATGGAACCAGAAGTCTGAGATCTATAATATTCTTGAGTCTTCCCTTTGAAAGAGGTGGCCAACAATCTCATAGAAATGTTCTCCTCCATAATATTGAACACCCTGCATACTTCTGCTACATCTTGGAGGTGCTCAGAAGGGGTTTTAAAGTCCTCCCGAGATAAATTTCAGAATAGCCTTGAGGGCGTTAGTGAGTATGGCGAGGCAGACATTGTGAGGACTCGATGGTAGTAGTGGACTACCGCTGTCCCAAGTTACAAATTTTCTGAGGGTAGGAGAGGGTACATGGGCCATGGAGAAAAATTTCCTATAGATTGAGTAAAGTGGTATTCTTATTTAGAAACTTTAACCTCCAAGAAGAGTAGATAAGGCTCTAAACTCCAAACTCATACTCCTTACTCTACTACTTCTTACAAGAGATATAGAACCTGTGAATCTTCTTCTCTTAGGTACCGAGGATGGTAGCTAGGATTACTAAAATTTACCCTTTGAAGATGCTGTTGTTTGAACCATGGGCATGAAACCTCCAGTTTCGTTCCTTGGTCTGATTTAGAAATATTTATGACTCCTTATCAGGCCTTCGGAACTTGTCCCTCTAGGTGTGCCAAAAAAAGAATTATTGATCATCAAATTTTGTGCCTCTCTGACAATCTTATGGGAAATTCAGTGAGTGGGGGCACAATATGCACCTCATTGAATACCTCCAAGATTTTTATAGAAAGTCGGCTCTTCTTTGATTTTGGAAAAAGAGTAGAAAGAAATGTAAACAAAAAAACATTAAAAGTGACAATGTGCTAACACTTTTATAACATTTGAAAATCACAATTTTCTTTCTATGAGTGACATGATAGACACAGAAAACCACATCCCTTCATTGTTGGGAAGATAATGAATAATATAGGCTAGATACAAGCATAGATGTAGTCATGTTCAATCCACCCATAGGAAGTGCATAGTAAGATTCAACCAAACATGGAAGTTCAAGAATTAATAGAAAAACATTGAAAATCAACATAAACTCTTCCTCTTAATATAGCATATCATGAAGATATGATAATCCTACAAAGAAAACAAAGAAGTCCAATGACATAATCTAGTTTCTATAGATTATAACTTAATCATATACACAAACAACATGGAAATCCGATAATCAAACTATTCAAATTAAGAAAGACATGGTTTTCTATTCTGGATGAAGATATAAAGAAAGAAATATTGACAAAGACCATATCATGCATAGTTTCAAGTATTGATCCCAAATAGCTCATACTTCAAATATAAATGAACTTTAAAACAAAGATCAGATTCCAATCTGATAATAGTTTGATCATATAAAAGACATAACATGCCAGAGTGAAGCAGTGTTCTGTAAACTAAAGAGAAAATATTTCTACTAACTATGAAAGCTAAGGAAACATTTTTCCAAAAGGAAAACTTCATGAAACATTTTTTCATGTTGTTGTTTCCAATTTATAGCCACCAATGAGAGAGAAACACTGACTTTATTCAAATGTAATGAATTCTAGATGTTTGCACCAGCTAACTCGAAAATACGATCCTAGATCTTTTGTTAGGTCACTGGAACCCTGCTCATCAACTTTCAACTTCTATATTAATATCATCTAGATATTTCAATAGGATTACCCCTCGTAATTGCTCAAATCCTAGAAAGACAGTCTGCAAAAGGTCTTGTTGATCAATCAAGTGGCTTTGGTTGCACCGACTCACATCCCTTCATTAGAACAAGTAAAAATGCATTTTGATGGCCTCCAAATGAAGACTCCCAAGATAAAGCTCCTCTAGCATGAAGAGATGACATGTCACACAAGTGGATAGTTTCAGATTCACGAAAAGCGGATTCAAGAAATCATCCGCCAAGCCGACACGTGGTCTGACTCCCACCTGAGAAGAAATAAATTAACAAAGCATGTGCAACCACCACGTGACGCATTGCGTGCCCATCGGAAATACAACCTCTTCTTGTGTGGATCTTCCTGAAGACAAAAATACAGCCAAAAACCAAAAGTAGACTAAGGCAAAATTTTGCTTCACAGTAAACATTGTGTATGCAAAAGTGAAAAGTACTTTTATCTATATTATGATTTTTTTTAGAAATTTAAACGTTTTCAAATGTGATGATTTTCGCTCTTGAAATGATTTTTGAATGATTCAAAAATGACTACACTAAATGGATGATTTTGACCTAAATGCATAAAATAGAAGTTCCTGAAACTTTCTAGACTGATACTATAGGTTACCAACAAGCCTAGGAAGTACATAAAATTACTAGAAAGCTCTAAAATTTTGGTTTTTGTATGCCTCCAAGGACTCATTTTCCCAGTGGCGAGTCGATCCTAGTATGCTTTTTCGGGGAACTCTGAAAACTTATTGCCATAATATCCCTAATAGGGATACATTTCCCTATGGTGAATGGGTCTTGGTACAAGATTTTTTAAAATTGAAATGTGTAATTTCAAGGTGATTAGATGTTTTTTTTGTTTTAGGTTTCAAACTGTAACTTCTATAGCAGAATTTTCCAGAATTTGATGTTGAAATGCAAGTACAATGACAGAAAAATGATGAAATTTTTGAAATGAAATTTTGATGCCATTTTTTAATATGAATGATGAAAATTACACTAATATGCAAACACTATGCAAAATTAGTCTAACATTTTGTAATTTTTGTTAAATTTTTAGATTTAAAGTGAATCCAAAATGCAAGCTAAAATTGAACGCAAAATAATACAATTTTAAGAACCCTAGATGAAATGTAAACTAATGCAATGCAATTTGAATGAATGAAAATCATAGATCTAGGGTTTTAATTAACTCTAAATCAAAAATTAAGATGTTCAAAAGGTTGGGCTCACCAAAATGAAACATAGAAAAAGAGGGTGCAATCACCAAATGAGATTAACAAATGCATGCACCCAATTTTTAACTAGTTGTTTCACTCAATTATGAGGGCTATATAGTGCATAAATAACAATTAGAAAAAAAACCTTACTATTATAACAATAAAAGGAAGGTTTTAAGATGCTAAAATGATGTGTACCTTGTTGAAAAAGTGTTGTTTCGGGCCTCATTGAGGACTCATTCGCCAAATGGTGAATGGGTCCCTACTAGTGTTTTGGAAAAGTGATTTCTAGGCCCTCTTCTTCAATGTCTACACTCCCAGATCCTAGGTGTTCAACTCCCAAAATTTAGAAATAAATTCTCGAGAGTACTTTTTATGATCTTGCAATAAAGATGCCAACTTTGAAACTTTGACAACTTTTACTCTCCACTTGATCTTCAATCTAAAACCTACAATCAGATAAGAAGAGAGAAGAAAAATTGTTGATTGTTAGGGAATAGGGGTTTTCCTTGGTCAAACCCCATTTTGTTAACTAAAATTTATAATAAAACAATGTAACATGAACATAGATGAAGTCTTAGATGATAAATCAACAATCTATAATGAAGTGGCTTTAAGAATTGTAGAGATTGATCTTGAATTTTGATGTGAAACAATGCTTGAATTGGATCTTCAATTCTACATCAATACATTAGCTCAGCAACATGCATGTTGCACTACAACTTTGACATGATGATGGATGATTTATTGCTACAATAAAAATTCAATAATCTTCCCTTGAATTCCTTTGTAATTGAAAGGTTGAATTTTGTTGCTTCTATGCTTGGAAGATAGAATAACAATCTTCCACACTCTCATTCAAGGAAACCCTAGAAATCTCAATCCAATGTAGCAATGGGAAAGAGATCTTGAAATAGGGTGTCCTATGGTTTGATTATGAACTAAAGAGAGGTTCACCACCAAACTAGGACTTGGAAAGACTAATGAAGTGAAAGACCTAATTATGAAA
Source organism: Sequoiadendron giganteum (assembly GCA_007115665.2). Classification (NCBI taxonomy): domain Eukaryota; kingdom Viridiplantae; phylum Streptophyta; class Pinopsida; order Cupressales; family Cupressaceae; genus Sequoiadendron; species Sequoiadendron giganteum. Next base: position 253,001,714 of record CM021100.1, on the reverse strand, counting down.
CTCAATAATATGCAAGACTTGAATGAAACACCTAGAAATGCAACCAAATCATAACAGGAAGCCAAAAGATCAGAGGTGTTCACTTGGGAACCTAAAAGAGCTTGAAAGAATTCTTAAAATTCTACAAACACTAAATTTAAATGTTGAGTGGGACTCATATCCAAAATTGGGTGATTTAGTCCCAAACTAGGGTTTGCATTCTAATAGTGCCTGATCTGAATCTCTTAAAACCCTAAAAATTGGCAGTACCAAGACTCATAAGCCAAAGGTGGAATATCAATCCTAGTATGATTTTTCAGAGGGTCATGACCTAATTCTACTCTCCAATCTCTTCTCTTTTTGTCACACTTTGTTTTCAGATCTAAAACCTTGATTTCAGACCTATAGATGACTTTTTGTGAAGATAGCAACCTTGCAAATGATGGGACAACTCTAAAAAATTCCTTCATGCTTATAACCTAGTCTTCAAAGATCATTCATACTCCAAGACACCTAGATCTGTAATCACACATGTAAAGAGAAGAAAATTTTTATGATTGTTAGTGAATAGCGGTTTGCCTTGGTCAAACTCCATTTGGGTAATTAAACCAAATGATGAAGCAATGAAATAAGGACATGAAACATGAAGCATGGAACATGAAACATGAACAATGATACCTTGAGTGATGTCTTGTAACATGAATCAACAATATAACAATAAGTGGTCATGTAGAATTCAAATCTTTATCTTGAAAATAAGTGTGAAAGAATGCTTGATCTTGGATCTTTAATGATACATCATAACACTATCTCAACAAAATTCTTGATGCCTTATGATATTAACATGAGGATGGATCTTGAATTGTGGAAAAAATTGATGAAGAAATCTTCTCTTGAATACCTTAGATTCATATTGTAAACTCTCTTGATGCTCCTATGAAGTCTTAAAATGCTTTTAACTCTCCAATTCTTCACTTAATATCATTAATTCTTATGTGAAATAATTTGATACCTTGTTTATATAGGAAATCCATGTAATCTCTCATTTATTAGATCCCAAAGTTTGACATTCATGAAATTTGAATTGAAAACCTTGATTTCTTGCTCAAAACCGTAAAAAGGGGCCAAATGGGACTCATACACCATTTTTGGTGTATGGATCCCACCTAGGTTGGACTCATACGCCCAAGGTGGAATATGGGTCCCACAGGGCCTTTTTGGAGAGAGAAAGTGTTGGGGAGTTGAGAAATTAAGTTTATTTGATGTCTATGTCAGGATTTTGGTTAAAATATGCCCCAGGGTGCATAATATAGGCTCTTAGGGGCTTATTAATGATGATATTAATATCATAAATTCAAGAGGGCCCAAAAATCAATGTGAATGTGTAAATAAATATACTTTACAACATCAAGTTAAGGAAAAATTAGGTCTATTTAGCTTAAAAGGGCCCTAAATCCAATGTGAATGTGTACATCACATTACAACACTAGATTAAGGCACCATTAGGTCCAAGGGCCCTAAATTTAATTTGAAGGTGTAAATGAATACACTTTACAACATTAAATTAAGGAAAAGTGAGGGTTTATTTAGTTTTAAAAGGGCCCAAGACCTAATGTGAATGTGCTAAACACATTACAACACTAGATCAAGGTGATATTAAGTTCATTTTAACATTAATCATTCCCAAATCAATTTTTAAAATGTAAAAGACAAAATTTACATGAATTCTCTTGAAATGATCTCTTGATCATAAGTTTTCTATAATGCTTGAATACTTGAAAGATTAGATTATTCGAGGATGAAACTATGTAAATTGACCTTGTATTTATACTTAACTTAAGATTTAATCTCAAAATTCATATAACACAAGCTGACATCATATCTAGGATTTGAAATCACTAAAATCCCACCAAAAATATGTTCAAAAAGGGGTGTCCTAAGTTAAGGAGGACCCATTCTCCATAGGGTGAATGGGTTCTAGCATACATAACTAGGACCTATTTTGGGTATTATGAAATAACATGCCAAAAGGGGGTCCTTGGACCTAGTCAAGACCCATTCACCAGGTAGTGATGAGTCTCAGGTCACTATCATAGGACTCAAACCTTGCAAAATTAAGTGTTGTTAAATATTATTAATGAGTGTCGGGTTTTATCCCTCAAAAAATGCAATAAATAAGGCTTGGATTTGAATTTAAGGGGCCAATTAAGCTTAATTAATTAAAGCCCTAGATTAGTGTAAAGAAACACTTTACAACACCCTAAATAAGGCACCATTAAGTCCATTTTATCATTAATTATTCATTCCCAGATTAAGTGTGAAAAAGGGTTAGTTTTTCCTACACTATAGGATCAAGTTTGATTGTGCTACAGAATGAGCTCTTGACATAAAAATAATTTATTTGTTGAAAATATGGATGCACATTGTTTTTCTTCAATATCCACTATATTAATTAGGAGCCTGATATGCTCCCCTATTAGTATTCTCTATCTAGTAGCATGTCTCGGGGTCTTATGATTATTAAGGATCTTGGATTTTATGGATCTCATGAAATATTATTTTTATCTTGAATAGGTTGACCTATAAAAATGATAGCTCTAGTGGATCTTGGAAATATTTTACGAAATTTAGGGTTATGACTCTATTACTAACAATAAGACTAAATGAAAATACCTGAATTCAGGTGGGGATGGCTCTAGGAGGATATTGAATAGCCTTAATAAAATTTAGGTTCATGAATCCATTTTGAATAAGATACTTGTACTTCCAAAAGGATGATGATATTGGATTGGGGGTTTTGTAAGAATCATTACATTTTCACTATCTCAATTATGATCCTTTACTAGTAGTATTGAGCTAAAATACTTATAGGATTATTTTAATAAGGTAGGATTGTATGTCCGAGAGGATTTTTAATTACATTATTGTTTTTTTTGGGAATGATTAGATGATGAAGTATTTTCATACAAGGATAGGTTTCCTTTCTTAGGGTTTAGAATTTGGATATAAATTAGCTTTGAGGTTCATATCCTAAAGTGGTTTTTTTCTTATTAATTTTAATATAAGCATGACTAATAGATACTAATTTTGTCATAGATGATACCTAGTACTAGCATGTTTATTGTCTAAAGGATCTTGATCTATAAGGTTATTCATTTTTTACTAATTAAAGTTAAACAAAAGAATTCTCATAATAATTGTATGTATAATGTAACTAGTATGTATTAACACTATTAAAGTTAGGTTCAACCCTAATAAAATCATGGTTCTCATTATTATTTTTTCTCAATTCTACAATGATCATCATTATACTAAAGTAGGTTTTATCTTGTTTAATGAATTAATCAAACCAAGAGTTCATGGAATTTTTTTTGTATTTTGGGTTTTATGAAGGATTTACACAAAGGATTGGAACATAAGGTAGACACCACAACATAATAAGTCCTTAGGTTGGGATATTGAAATGTGATTCCATGTATATACCTCAATCTCAATATAGAGATTAGATCCAATAGAGAGGGAATTATTTGTTGGAAAAATGAGTAGCTTATGCGGTATCATTGATGTCAACAATTCTAGGTTGTTGCATTGATGTCAACAGGTCTATGGAGAGATTGTTGGAAGTCTATGGAAATGCTTTGATTGGCTGCATTATGTTTTCATTAGTAATATCACTAGTGTCAACCTCTAGTGTTTCTTTGATATTATTTTATTGGTCTATGCTCAACCTCTTGTGTGGTTTAGATGCTATAGAGGTGTTCCAAATGATGATAATATGTTTGTGGTGCTTGGTTTCCAAGTTCTTTTGAGAAATTTTGAATAAAAGAGGAAACTCCGTGGTGAAGATTGTTTAGTGTGATAGAGTGGTGTTTTTTTTTTTCTCCACATTTCTTTAGGGTTGAAGATTTTCCTATGTAGTTTGGATATTCTAATCAGAGTTATTTATAGGTGTTATATCTAGAGTTTTAGGTTCTACATCATTTTGTAGAGAAAGTTGTGTTCACCTATGTCTAAACTATAAAAGTGGTGTTGTCTGGAGGAAATGGTTTTGCTCTAGATTTATCCATAGAGTGGTTTCTAGTCTTGTGGTTCTTAGGGTGTGCTTATATTTCTCATATATATATTTAGTTTGATTAGTTTGTATTTTGGTGCTTCGCAAGGTTGGATCTAGGTATTACAGTGTGTAGAAGGTTAGTTGGTTGTGTAGGATGAATATGTTCTTCTAATGTATGATGTTGTGAAGGAGTTGTTGTATTTTAGGATGTTGATGGAATATTACAAATTGTGTTCAAGTATTGTGTGCAATTTTTGAGTCATATTTGGATCAAAGGAAGCCTGTACTTAATTATTTAATGGTGTTTACAAATGTTTGACTAACCTTGGGAGTTTACACTAATTGCGGATATGATTTAGTGTTTGTGGAAGTGTGGCATGGTGTGCTTGAGTGGATTTAGGTCTGAGTTAAGGTGTGTTGTGGTCCACCTTCATTCCTTTCCATTGTGAGAATGTTTTGGTGCCAACCTAATTTTAATTTTCATGGTTGAGGTGCATAGCTGATACTGTGAATTATTTTCAAGGTTGAGGATGGTATAGATAAGTGTTGAGTAGATAGAGAATCGAATAGTCAAGTATGTAATGTGGAGTGTTGAGATTTTAAGTGCAAAAGTATGAAATGGAGAGGGTCATCCCACAATAATGGGTTACACTTTTTGGTCAAACTAAACATTGAAATCAACATTATTAGAAAAACTTCACTTTTTGACACCTATAATAGGTAAATTGTTAGGAATTTAAAAATTATGTAAACTAGTGATTTGTAAGATTTTGTCTATAGATTTTAAATGTATTTAAAAAAAAAAATTAAAATTAAATTGTAATTCTTTTTGTGTCTCCTTTGATAAATAGTTTTTAGTAGTAAACAATAATTTTTAAAAGTGGTGAGTACTTCGACTCGCATAATTTTTTTTATACAAAGGATAAATTTTTGATTCTTTTGAATTTAGGTAGGTAATAGTAGTATCTAGTGCTTTCATTTTGTTTCAAAATGTTTTGTTGAAATTTTTTCTGTTAATTATGTTTTGAAGTCAAACCAATTACCATTTAGACATAGGTGCATTTTGGCTCACATAACCTTTTTGGTATGCATTGAATTTCAATTTTTCTTTTTTTATTGGAATGACGACATCAATATCTAGTTCGTATATATTTTTCAATTTTTTTTCTTAAATTTACTATTTTTCATAATAGTTTTTCACTAAGCTTGATGTTCGGTGAAAAACCTATGTTCAATAAAACTAAAAACTAAAATATATTAAATTTATAACTTTATTGGAAAGCACATTTTGATCACTATAGTCCTCCAACTTGGTTTATCAAGTTGAAATCATTTACACCTTCTCCTCGGTCTTGGATAGTAAAAAAATGCATAAATTTTGAAACGGTGGAGGGGAAGGTGAAAAAGTAGGCTTCATTCAAACTTCCTTTATTAGAAGGGGGGTTTGAATGAAACCCCCTATATGGTGCAAGTGGGGGATCAATAGAAGGGGTGGTTCATTCGAAGGGGGGTTCATTAGAAGTGGGGATTCATTTGAACCCCCTTCATTAGAAAGGGTAAGACATTTTAAGTTTTTTGATGGAAATTTCTAGTTTACTTCATGCGAAAAATAGTAAACCACTATTGTGGTTTTAACCCAGAATGAGAATGCCTAAGACTACTATAAGTAATGAGAAGGTGTCTACATTCTACATAGAGAGTGCAAATGTTCTAGTGAAGTAGTGGCAGATCTTTCTATTGCTCTTAGATGGATTTCTCATTGTACCATTATTCTTTGTTCTTTTTTCTAATCTGGTAGTGAGCACTTCTCTTCTTTTGGGCAATGAGCCCTCCGAAAATGAGCCTATTGTATTCGATGTTGCAATTATTATATATTGTGAGCTAATCCTCATTGTGGTTTTTCTCTTCTTAGGTTTTCCACGTCAATCTGGTGTTCTCATGTGTTTGGATGTGTTTGGATGTGTTTGCATCACTATTTCTCATGTTTAAATTCTACTAATGTATGAGAAGGGTGGGTGATCCCACAATACAAGTTTACAATTTGTGGGCAAACTCGACACTGAACTAATTTGTTTTAACTAAATCTTCACTTTCGGGCTCCTATAGCGGTTAAACCATGAGGAATTTGAAGATGATGCAAACTAGTGATTTGTGAAATTTTGTCTATAGATATTAAATATATTTTTTTCCAAAACTTTTGGAATCAGATTGCACTTCATTTTCCATCTCCTCCGAAAACTAGCTTTTTAAAAAAAATAACATTTTTAAGGATTGACATTCACCATATACAACATAACTTTTTATTTATGAAGGATAAAATTCTATTTTTTTTTTTAATTTAGATTTATAACTATGATATCTAGCACTTTCATTTGGTTTCATAGTGTTTTATTAAATATTTTTTCCTTAATCAAGTTTCAAAGTCAAACCAATTACAATTGAAACATGAGCGGATTGTATACAACATAACCTTTTCTATATGTATACAAATTCAATTTTTTTTTTTAATGGATCAAGGGCATCAATACCCAGCTTGAACATATTTTTTTAAATTTAATTTTGATAATATGCTATTTTTCCAAATGTGCAAAACAAAGAGCTTGATTTTCGGTGAAAAACCTATGTTTAATAAAACTAGAAAAACACATACATAATAAAACCAAAACATATTAAAATTATATTTGTTGGATAAATCATTTTGAGGAATACCATGATCATTTAAAATAAATTTTAAATGAATTCATTTGATCCCCCAAAAGGTAAATCAAAAGTGATTTTTTATCAGCATTTTGATAGGTGTAAAGGAGACTCCATTGTAGGTATGGTTTAAAACTAGTGGGGTTCTATCCAAGAGGGTTTGATCTAAGGTGGTTTGATCAAACCCTCTTCAATTGAAATCCTTAAAATAGAACATTTTAAGGTTTAAATCATTATATTTTCTAAAAATATGTGATTTTAGCAAAAATCAAAATCTCCCAGAAATTGTAAACTAGCTTTGTGGGAGCACTCGAGTTTAATGTTTGTTTAGGGTTTATGGACTAATGCATATCTAAATTTTAATGAGGGTTTTGATGTTTTAATATACAACTGTCTCACCCACCCTCTCAGTTATCTTGTACATTCACCAATTGGTATTAGAACAAGATTCCTTAGAAGAAATCTTAACTACTTCAGGTACATCTAGGATGGTGCATAAGAAGGAGGATCCTCTATTTTATGGATTTAATTATGCATTTTGAAAGATCAAGATGTAAGGTTTTCTTATTTCTATAGGAATTGGAGTTTGGAAGCCTATTGAAACTGGATATGCAGTGCCCTAAAATGTTCTAAGTACTCATGAGGAGATCAACGCATATGAGAATAATGGAAAATAAAGGTATGCTCTTTCGAGTGGTATTTCTAATTTGAAACTTATGAAAGTTATGATTCTTGAAATTGTTGGTGAAATTTGGAGAAAGCTAGAAAGTATCTATGAACCTAAGATGATAAATTCAAGCAAACAAATATGTAGAATCTAAAGACTAAATTTGAGACCTTAAGGTTTTCAAAATCTATCAGATGGATGTGAAGTGTGCATTCTTGAATGGTGAGTTGGAAGAATAGGTTTTCATTGAATAGTCGAAAGGCTTTCAGTTATCACATAATCCTAATATGGTATACATATTGAAGAAGGCATTATATGGACTCAAGCAAGCTCCTAGAGCTTGGTATGCAAGATTGGATAGGTACTTATTGCAGCAAGGATTCAATAAAGGTACCATAGATAGTAATATTTATTTTAAGGTTGAAAAAGATAAAATCTTGATTGTGGTTGTGTATTTTGATGACATAATCTTTGGAGGTATTGAAACTATGTGTAAGAGATTTAAAGAAGAGATGTAGAAATAGTTTTAGATGTCTATGTTTTGGGAGATGAATTTCTTCCCTAGAATTTAAATCAATCATACAAAGGAAGGGATATTAATTTCACATTATAAGTATGTCAAGGAATTTTTGATGATGTTTGATATGGAAGACACTAAACTAGTATGTATTCCTATGGTTACTCATTGCAAACTGAGCAAGAGTGATGAATCTATTAGGGCTAATTAGAGCAAGTACAAATCAATGATAGGAGGATTGTTGTATCTAATTGTTACTAGACTAGATATCATGCATATGTTTTTCTAGTGGCTATATTTTAAGAAGATCCCAAAGAGTCACATATGGTAGTAGTGAAGAGAATATTCAAATACTTGAAGGGCACTCTGGAACATGGCTTGTGGTATTCAAAGGATATTGATTTCTCTCTGAGTGCTTATAAATATGTAGATTGGGAAAGTTGTGTGGATGAAAAAAATTACAAGTGGTGGTGCATTCTTTCTTCGAAACAAGTTGGTGGCTTGGCTAAGAAAGGAGGATTCAGTGGCATTATGATCCATTGTAGAGGAAAAATACATTAATGTTGCACATAGGTGTAATGTATGAAGAAAAATTTGAAGGATATAAAAGTGGTATGTGAGGAGCCTATTTCTATCTTATGTGATAATACAAGTGTTATTAATATTTCAAATAATATGGTAATGCATTCAAGGAAAAATAATATTTCAATCCAGTACCACTTTTTGAGAGAGAAGGTTGCAGAGAATGAGGTGAAGTTGGAGTGGGTTCCTACTAAGGATCAAGTTGCATATATCTTCATGAAGACTCTTCCTAAGGATACTTTTGAGTATCTCTAGGAGAAGTTGGGGGTTATTTCCCCTCCTTATTTCAACAAGATGTATATGGATATGCATTAGTCCTGTGGATCTCAAGATTCACTCCTTGTTCTGGACTAATGTTAGTGGCTACCTCTTAGGGGGAGTAGTGTTATAGGTTTTTGTAGTCAGGGGGATTAATTGTTGTCATTGTGTGAATATGTTCAGTGATTGCTAATTGATGGAGTATGTTGTGTAGTATGTAGACAAGGTGTAAAAGAAAAGGTAGTTGCATAGCACTTTTTTTCTTGTATAGATGTTTCTTTTGGGGGAGAGAGAGTATGTGTGATTGATGTCAAATGCGGAGAGAGAGTTAACTAAAAAACCTTATGAAGTAAGGGGGTGGTGTGCACTATGGTGTTGTATATGAGTTGGTGATCAGATATGTTGCTATTTTTGAAGTTGATGGTTTTTCCATGTGTTTCCATCAATGAACAAGGGGGAGATTGTTGTAAGAATGAGTAGCTTGTGTGTTTTCATCGATTTCAATAGTTCTAGGTTATTACATTGATTTCAATAGGTCAATGGAGAGATTTTTGGAAGTCTATGGAGATGCTTTGACTAGTTACATTATGTTGTCATTATAGTGTCACTGGTATCAACCACTAGTGTTTATTTGATAAGATTTTATTGGTAGATGTTCAACCTCTTATGTGGTTGAGATGTTGTAGAGGTGATCTAGATGATGAGAATATGTTTGTGGTGCTTGGTTTTGAAGTGCTTTTGAAAAAAAATGAATAAAAGAGGAAACAATGTGGTGAAGAGTGTTTAGTGTGATAGAGTTGTGTTCAGTGTTTTTCTCTACATTTCTTCATGGTTGAAGATCTACTTTTGGATTTTAGATATATTAATCAAAGGTATTTAGAGGTGTCATATCAAGAGTTTCAGGTTTTGGATCATTGTGTAGAGAATTTTTTGTTCATTAGTGTGTGAACTATGAAAGCAGTGTTATCTAGGAGAAATGGTTTTTCTCCACATTTCTCTATAGTGTAGTTTCTACCATTTTGGATTTGAGGGTGTTCTTATATTTCTCATATCTATCTTTAGTTTGAGTTGTTTGTGTCTCGGTGCTTTGTAAGGTTGGATTCAGGTATTGCAGTTTGTAGAAGGTTAGTTCATTGTGCATAATGAATATGTTCTTTTGAAGTATGATGTTGCAAAGGATTTGTCGGATTCCAGGATGTTGATGGAATATTCAAACTTTTGTTCAAGTGGTGTGTGTGGTTTGTGAGTCATCTATCGATCAAATAAAGTGTGTACTTAATTGTTTAATGGTGTTTTCACTAATTGCATATATTCTTTAGTGTTTTGGAAGCATGGCATGGTGTGCTTAAATGGATTTAGATTTAAGGTTTTTGTGTTTTGACTTCATTCCTTTCCACTGTGAGAATTTTTTGGTGCCAACCTAATTAGAATTTGCATGGTTGAGGTGCATAGTTGACCTTGTGAATTATTTTCAATGCTAAGGATGGTATAAATAAGTGTTGAGTTGATAGAGAATCAATTAGTGAAGTATGTAATGTGAAGTGTTGATATGTGAAATGTGAAAGTGTGAAATGCAAAATGAGCATTATTATAGGTAAGACTACTAGAAGCAATGAGTAGAAGGTTTATAAATTCTACAAAGAGAGTGTGAATGTTCTAGTGAAGCAATGGTAGATCTTTTTGTTGCTCTGAGATGAATTTATCATTGTAGCAATCTTATTTCTTCTTCTATTTGATTTGGTAGCGAGCCCTTCTCTTCTTTTTGGTGGTGAGCCTATTGTATTCAATTTTGTAATTACTTTATATTGTGAGCTAATCCACACCATGGTTTTTTCCTTCTTGGGATTTCCATGTAAATCTAGTATTCTCATGTGTTTGGATGTGTTTACATTATTGTTTCTCATGTTTAAATTCTAGTAATTCATGATAAGGGTTCAAGGACTAATGCATATCTGAATGTTAATGAGGGTTTTGATATTTTAATGTATAGTTGATTCACCCGCCCTCTCAATTATCTTGTTCATTCAACATGACTACTTTTGATCCTCAATTTATGTCTAATACATGAGAAAATAGTAGAAAAAGACTACTATCTAATTTATAGAGGTACTTTGTGAGTAACTTCCAAGGCATAACCACTTATTGGTACATCACAAAAATGAATAGCCAAATATTCCTTTTAATAGCTTGACAAGGCTATTTAGAAAGTTCTTGAATAGCTAAATGTTTGTTTTACTAGCTTGATAAAGGCTATTTAGAAATCTATGAAATCAAGGAATCTATTTAATGGCCTAATTTGAGAGGGTAACCCACTCTCTTATTTCTCTTTGAAATATTTAAAGCTTCTTGTAAGCTTAGTTCAAGTTGATTGCACAAAACGTAATGATTATGCTTACTTGAATATTCATGCATGGTTTCTATGGAATGTACAATATCATATATTTTTTGGTGAAGGATTGGGATAAATTTATAGATGTTTGGTTGAGGATTTCAACGATGAATATTTGGTCTTGAATGAATGGTGAAGAATGATTGATATGTGTGAAAAATTATTATTGACTAAGAATAATTAAAATGATTTATTATGGCTATGTAGTGGTCTCTAAATGGGTGATAGTAATTTGTGTTTTTGTCTATTTATTTTGACTAATTAGTTGTGCATGGGTTAAAATACAAGATAATCAAGAAAAATTTATGATGGAATATGATTGAATAATCATTTTTTTTATTATTTATTGAGAATAAGTGAAAAATGATGTATTTATTTATTTTAGAGTAGATTAATGGCTATTAGCTTAATTAATTAAATAATATGAATTATTTAATTAATTAATAGTGTTAAATAAAAAGAGAAATTAACATGAAATGAAGAAAAATTGATATGGTATTAGAATACAATGCTAGACACAACTTTAAAATATGGTGAGAGTTAAGTGTCTATAGCATGTACAAACAACTAGATCATTGAACTTGACATAAAATAAGGCCTCAATTCATTTTATCTAAAAAATTATTGTGATGTAAGTAGAAGAAAAAGGAAAGTGTAACTTCATAACATATAAATTATGCATGTAGAAAAAAGCATTAACATGTAACATGTATCCAATAAATAACATGATTGTTTGTAACTCCTTTTCTGAATGTCAATGAAATTAATGCCAAATGTATAAAATTCCTTCTAATATTGTAGGTCCATAAGAAATTAATGTCAATGAAATGATTTCATTTATAGAAATATTTGTCCCTTGATTTTGAAAATTTAACATTTGCATGCTGTGAAGATATTTCATCATGTTAATGTTTGGTTTAAGATGAACATCTTCGATGAAAAATAGTTTTATCAAAATTTCATATCAATATCTCTTAATAATTAATTTTGTACAAGCAAGTGATTTTGTACATATGATTTTTTTTTAAATCAAAATTCTATTCTAAATACTTCAAAAATATTATTTGTATATTGAAATAAATTTCAAAGTGTTTCTAAAGGACATTAATACAAGCATGATAGTACATATATTTTATTATCACATAACTACAATATGAAAATAATATTTAGTTTTAACATTAATTATATCATTGCAATGAATGAATTAAATAATAATAGATTTACACATATAATAATTCTATTTATCAATTGTTATTTTCAAGTATATTTTAAATTAACACTATTACATATAATTACTAAACTTATTTTTTATCTCTCAATTATAATTTCTATTATATTCACATTTTCTTTAAATTTTATTAAAAATTAATTAAACTTCGCAACACTAATATACTTAAATCCATTTAAAATATAATCAATTAATTATTTAATATATAGCATTTAATATCACCTTATAAACTGTAACGACAATCTCAAGTCAACCATATAGTATAAAATGGTCGACTATGCGGGGCACGTGTCAACATGAGAAGCTCTTTTTCCCCTCTTGAAAATGAGAGTGAAGATGCTGTCCAGGTTTGCATGCATTTGAATGTCGGATTAAATTTTCTGCGGTTAACTTTTTCACTTAATAGGTAGAAATTTGTAAAAATATATAGTATCCAGGGAAAATAATTGATAAAACTAAACTGAATAGAGGCTCTGTATTCAAAAAAATTGTTGAATTTATTCAGAAAGGCTCCATGGTATTCAACATTATTGTAAAGAATGACAAGCTTGTATAACTAAATCATATAAAGAATTCAACAATGGTGTCTGATATCACAAAATCAGGAAACAAGGTTTGTGCATTATTAGTAACCAGAAGAATTATTTCCCAAGACCAGTGTAGAGAGATTAAATGGGTGGATGACAGAAGAATTTCCGCTCCAAATCTGGTGTGAGAACATGCCATAAACTTTTTCAGTTGGATGAGTATTATCCCAGAATATATGTGCACTTGTATCATTGCAAAACAAATTCTGTGGAGTCGTCTTTCCACAGTTTACTTGTGCATTAAATAATCCTGATCCACAGCATGCTGAATTTGTATTCTTAAATCCTGCACCCAAAAAATTTCACAGATTTATTTATTTTCCAGCCATCCAATTACTCTGAAACCTTTAAAAGAAGACTGGTTTTATGCTTAAGGGACAGAGTAAGAGTGTAGCTTACCATAGGTTTCAGCGTTTTGAAGTATGTTCATAAAATAATCATAAGTTTTTAGCTCGATGATGGTTACTCCGTCTAGTTTTTGTCTGAGGTGAGCCACAAGTGACTGTAAAGCAGTGTTATATCCCACAATCAGCTGGTTTGCACTCTCCAAACATTCACCTTTGGCTATGGTGTATGCAGACAGTCTGGTAAAAGGAGTACATCCCAAAGCTGGAACATCCACTACAAGGAATTTCCTTGCCCCAGCACGGTAAAGACGCTGTCAAAGACACATACCAATCAACAACATTCTTAAACCATAAATTATTTTAAAGTATTTGAAGTAATATGAAAGCTAAGAATTGTGAAACTTACTGCTATGTATTGATCTAATTTGGAGACCAGCAGTGTAAAGAACTGTTGTGGAGTAGTGGTGTTTTGGAGTGTAGAGTTTGCAATATAAACGGCAATATCGTTGCCTCCAAATTGTAATGCAATATAAAGAGTCTCTTATGTAGGACTTTGCTTTCGCAGCTCGAGATGGGTCTGTCTTCCTCAGGATATAAGAAAAGTGTTGGAATTAAAATACTTGGCGACTCAGTGTGATAATATTCTGCAAGATTGGTAATCATTAAAATAAGAATGGAAAAGTACTAGTAAAACTCATTCACTAATATAATAGCAATTCTTGATACTTAGTGTTCTGTTACATTATACAACTACTTAACTCAGTGTGATAATATTCTGCGAGATTGATAAGCATTAAAATAAGAATGGAAATGTTCTAGTGAAACTCATTCACTAATATAATAGCAATTCTTGATACTTAGTGCTTGTTACATCATACAACTACTTTTTTTCTTTGTGAAATTTATTATCATATTTTGATTAATAAGTCATTTATTATTTATAGGAAATAATATTACAAGTATTAAAAAAGATAATACCAAATCACTTTTCAAAAATTCATATGACATTAACATTGAGATCATAAAACATAAGAATTAGTTTTTTAAGTAACAATAGCAATAGTAGAGCGGGGAGTGGGAAGGTCTTGGTTATCCCATTTATCCCATATATCAACAGAATCCAAAGTGTTCATAAAAAGATCCCAACCATTGTTGATGTAATAATGATATTGAAAAGATATAAAATAGATAAAAAAATGATGAGTTTGAAGAAATCAACTTCCCTAGAAATTTTGGAAACATTATAATACTATAATGTAAGACTGCCAGGTCCCCAATTAATTATTGTTAGCAGTATCTATCTCATAATTTGCTTAGTAGTTCAACTTTTAAATTAATTCAATATTGTTACCAATTTGAAAATGGTATCAGAGGTGTAGATTGAAGCATGAATTCATCATGATTTTACTTTTATATATCTAAGATTATCCCATTAGCCTTAAAAGAAAAAGAACCTTCCAAACAAAGTATGAATGGAAAAGGAACATATATAGTTGGTCATTTCAGATAAGGTAATTTGTATTTATATTTCAGGACTATCTAGCATAACCGACAACTTATCATCACAGATAGTGTAACTTTCCAAAAAGAAACAAAAGGTAAAAAGAACAGACCTCTCCCACTCCTGTTGAGTCGAGCAATCCACTACTTCTTGAGGTGAAATTGATCCCTCCACTAAAATTTGCCTTCGGTTCCAAATATGGAGGGACAAAGGGTAGCTTCAAGTGAAGGCCAGAGGTAGAGGAGAACACGTAAAACTTAAACAATTTTAACTTGGAAATTTCAAATCACTGAATAATATTGAAATTTAGAACACATAAAATAAACCCAGAAAGATTGATTATTTAATTCATTCAAAAATATTGATTCCATAGAGTTGCTGCTCAAACTTGCTCCACACAACATTCTTCATAAAAATTGCTCCCCACTCTTCTATTTTCCTATTCTCTAAAATAATAATAAAAACTTCAAGTAAATACTTTTTACCTTACATATCACAAAAAAACATATTAAAGTCTTTAAATATTAAAATCCTAGATATAAATAAAAAGACCGTGAAAAATAAAAAGCATTAAAAATGTTGCCAGCCAAAAAGAAACATCACACAGGACTACTGGAATACCACCCAACCATACAAGAAAGATAAGAAAAACGACAAGAAGAAGAGGTTTGCATCAGGAGTCATCAGAAGATAAGAAGCCAGTACCAGGAGCCATCAGGAGTTGGCCATGCTGCATCAGGAGTTGTCAGGAGCAATCAGAAGTTTGAATTATTTCCAACACTCCTCCTTAATTACAACTACTGATGTTTATGATAGCCAAACGATCTCTTTGATAGATGAAGTTGTCTTTTCCAAGTGCCTTTGTGAAAATATCTCCACATTGATCTTCAGACCTACAAGATTCCAAAAACATTTCTCCATTGTTGATTAGTTCTCTAATGAAATGATATTTTGTGTCTATATGTTTGCTTCTCTTGTGGAAAATTGGATTCTTTAACAGTGTTATAGCTGAGTTGTTATCACAATAGATCTTTGTTGCTCCTTCTTGTTCTTGATTCAACTCTTTCAACACTATTCTCATCCAAAATTCTTGACATGATGCACTTGTAGTTGCTACATACTCTACTTTAGCTGATGAAAGAGTGACAATCGGTTGTTTCTTTGAAGCCCATGAAACTATACCAATACCAAAATAAAAAAAACATAACCTAAAGTGCTATTTTTGTCATCAATACTACTAGCACAATCACTATATGTGTACCCTATGAGCTTGACCTCATTTGAACTTGAATATTGAATGCCAGAATGCTTTGTTCCACTTACATATCTTAGAATTCTTTTCCCAACTCTCCAATGCGTATCTTTTGGAGTTTCCATGAATCTAGAAATTAAACTTACAACATACATTATGTCTAGCCTTATGGTTGTTAAGTATGTAAGATTGCCAACAAGTTTTTTGTACAAGGTTGGATTTTCATATGTTCCTTTGTCATCTTTGATCAATTTCAAACCTGTAACAATAGGATTTGGAGCTGCTTTGCAATTCACCATATTAAACCTTTTCAAAATGTTATTTGCATTTTTTGTTTGATAAATAAATATACCATTTTCATTTTGATTTACTTCAATACCAAGAAAGTACTTCATTAAACCTAAATCAGTCATCTCAAATTGTTTCTTCATGGCTACTTTGAACAAAACAATTGATAAGTCACATATGAATATTAAATCATCAACATATAAATATACAATCAAAATTTCACCTTTTTTATTTATCTTGGTGTACAATGTTGGCTCATTGGTGCACCTTTTGAAGCCATTTTGTAAAAGATAACTATCAATCCTATTGCGGGGCTTGCTTGAGTCCATAGAGTGCTTTCTTGAGCTTATAAACTTTGTTTTCATGACCCAAAATCTCATACACAGGTGGTTGTTCCACATAAACTTCTTCTTCAAGATAACCATTCAAAAAAGTTGATTTTACACCCATTTCATATACTGCCCACTTATTTTGAGCTCCTATGGCCAATATTGTTCTCAGCGTGTCTAAATGAGCAACCATTGCAAATGTCTCATTGTAGTATATCCCGGGTTGGTGTGAATAACCTTTGGATACAAGTTTTGCTTTATTCTTTTGCACTTCACCATTTGCATTCAATTTGGTTTTGTAAACCCACTTAACTCTAATCATCTCTTTTCCTTGTGGAAGATTTACTAACTCCCATGTTTGACTCTTTTCAATAGCATCTATTTCTTCATCCATTACATTCACCCATTTTTCCTCTTTAATAGCATCTTCAAAATGAATCAGATCTTCAACATGTGAATATAATGAAAAAAGAGAATTTCAACCTGCATCATTTTCACCTTCATTTTGCTGATAAATCTCACTTAAACTTCTTATTTTTTGTGTCCTTAAGCATGTTAGTGTGGGGTTTGACATGTCACTTGTACTTGGAATTGTGTAATGTGGACTTGCTGGTCCTACACTTGAAATCTCTACTTTAAATGGTGTTTGTTGTCCTCTTATTGCTATTCTTACATTTGATGATGGTGTCATTTGTTGACCAATTTGTTGAGCATGAATAGGTGTGGAAGGAGTCACATTTGATGGAGTATTTTTTGGTATAAAACCTTCATCATCTTCTTGTGGCAAGTTGGTTGCAATATTGATTGTTTTCTCCAAACTTCCATCGCAAGCTTCATCTTTTATGAACTGCACATCCCTACTGATTATAACCTTCTTGCTAATTGGATTGTATAAATTGTATGTCTTGGATTCATCACTGTATCCCACAAATATACACTTTTCTCCTTTATTATCCAACTTTCTTCTCAATTCATCTGGCACATGAGCATATGCTACACAACCAAAAACTCTCATGTGTGAAACATTATGTTTTGTTCCAATCCATACTTCTTTTGGAATCATATTGATGACACTTTTTGTGGGACATCTATTAATTATATATGTTGCACATGCTACAACTTCAGCCCAATACTCATTTGATAAATGTTTTTCCTTTAAAATGCTTCTAGCCATTTCCATGATTGTTCTTTTTTTTCTTTCAACTACCCCATTTTGTTGAGGTATTTATCTAATTGTAAATTGCTTGTGAATCCCATGATCTTTGCAAAAATTTAAAAAACTCTCTTGAAATCTATTCACCACCTCTATCTATTCTCAATGCTTTGATGTAATGCCCACTTTGCTTCTCAACAAGAGCCTTGAATTGATGAAAGTAATTGAACACTTAATTCTTATGTTTTAGAAAGTAGACCCATATATTTCTTGTGTAATCATCAATGAATGTTAAGAAGTAGTAGCTTCCACCAATGGAGGTTGTTTGCATTGGTCCACACAAATCTGAATGAACAATCTCTAATGGTTTATTTGCACGAATTGACTTCTCTACTGAAAATGATTCTCTATGTTGTTTTCCTAAGATGCAACCTTCACATATTCTATCCGGTTTTTCTATTAGAGGAAACTCCTTAACCATTATTTTATTATGCAATAGATTTAAGCTTCCAAAGTTTAAATGTCCAAATCTTAGGTGCCATAAAAAATTCTCATCTTTAATTTCAGCTTGAAAGGTTGTTTGTGTGACTGTTGCATGTTGTTCTTGAACAAACTTTTCCTTCAAATTTGGTTTTATCCTTAGGGGAAGCATTCTATTGTTTCTCATTTCAACCTTTGCTATAAGTTGATTACTTGGATATTTGTCTAAAATTGTGCATTCTTTGTTTTTAAAAATACTCTATAACCCTTCTAAACAAGTTTTCCAATGCCATTAAATTATGTTTGAAACCAGGCACAAAATACACATTTGAAATATACTTCTTCTCTCCTTGTTTAGTTAGAATGTTGATGTTCCCTTTTCCTTTGACTTCTAGTTTGTTGCCATTGCCCAATGTGACTTCAAATTTTACATTCTCATACAAACTAGAAAACATCTCTAAATTCCCAGTCATATGATTATTACAATCTGAATCTAAAAACCATACATCTTTTTCATTTTGCTAGTCAACATTACATGCCAAAAATATTGTGCTTTGTTCTAAATTTTGATTTTGATTTTCTTTTGTAAATTTTGCATTATTTTTACTAAAATCATATTGCATCTTTCTACATTCATTCAAATAATGCCAAAACGTTTTGTAATAGTGACATTGGACTTGAGGTTTATCATACCTTTGACCTTGAAGCTGATTTTGAGATGAATTTTGAGTTGGGTTATGGCTACTACCTCTTCCACTCAAGCTTGATGGGCTACTTCTTCCACCTCTGTAAGAGTTTCTTCCTCTTCTTCTGAAATTTGATCCACCTCTACCTCTTTCTTGGTTGACTGAAACTTGTGACTTGAAAGCATGCTCCAATGACGTATTTGCAAATTTGTTGAGCTTGTGTTCATAAGAAATGAGAGATGCATGTAGTTCATCTACTAAAAACTATGTGAGGTCCTTTGATTCCTCTATGGTTACATCAATTGTCTCAACTTTTGTGGGTAAGCTCCTTAGAATCTTTTCAACCACTTTTTTGTCTTTAAGTGTCTTACCATGTGATCTGATTTGATTTACTAGTCCAATGATTTAGGTGAATAATGAATTTACTGATTCATTGTCTTTCATGTATATAGTTTTAAAATCCATTCTCAGTATTTGTAACTTTGTTGTTTTAACTTTTTCCATACCTCGATAGGCTATTTGTAGTATATCCCATGCTTGTTTGGACGTTGTTGTTGCTACAATCTTTGGAAAAATTCTCTCATGCACTCCTTGGAGGATAAATAAAATATCTTTTCAATCCTTTTTCTTATTGTCCTTCAATAAATCCTTCTTTGCTTGAGTGAAAACATTATATGTTGTTGCATCAGCTGGCTTTGGAAATCTATTCTCTACTAACTCCCATAAATATTGTGAGCAAAACAATGCCCTCATTGTAATTGTCTGATAGTCATAATTCTTGCCATTAAATTGTGGAATTTGTGGATTTGTCAAGCTCGTGCTTCTGCTTGCCATTGTTGGCTGTGAGAATACCTTTGTTGGAGATTTTTAAGGAAACCCTTTTTTTGTGAACCTACTCTGATACCACTTTGAAGGCCAGAGATAGAGGAGAAGACATAAAACTTAAACAACTTCAACTCAAAAAATTAAAATTAGTGAATAATATTGAAATTTATAACACAAAATAAACCTAGAAAGATTGATGATTTAATTCATTAACAAATATTGATTCCATAGAGTTGCTGCTCAAACTTGCTCCATAGAGCATTCTTCAGAAAACTTGCTCCTCACTCTTCTAGTTTTCTATTCTCTAAAATAATAATAAAAACTTCTTACATAAAAAGTACCTTACGAGAAAACTTGACCCCCAAGAAAAAGAAATAAATGACATATATCTTACTTTTTCAGTAACTTGAATTTCAAGTCAAGTAAATACGCTTTACCTTGCATATCACAAAAAAAACATATTAAAGTCTTTAAATATTAAAATCCTAGATATATATTAAAAGCCTAGATATATATAAAAAGCCCATTAAAAATAAAAAGCATTAAAAATGCCACCAACCAAAAAGAAACATCACACAAGACTGTTGGAATACCACCTAGTCATACAAGAAAGATAAAAAATGGCAAGAAAAAGAGGTTTGCGTCAGGCGTCAGGAGCTGAGAAGGCAACATTAGGAGCCATCAAGAGTTGGTCATGCCGCATTAGGAGTTGTCAGGAGCAATCAGGAGTTGGAATTATTTCCAACATCAAGTAAGTAGTTGCAACCATAATTATACAATAAATCATTTAGTAATACTCTTCCATAATTAATAGGATAAATTAAATTAATTTATTGAGAAACACAATAAACTAAATCTAAATATGAAATAATGAATGATATCGACCCAGGAAATTGATGATAGTTGGGGTCCTCCTCTTGACATCACTCCCGACCCCGCTGATGTATGGGGAAAAAGGGCTGACGACAGAGGTCTTCCTGGCTCTGTTGGCATTACTTTGGTTGTTTGATGGCCTTTTATTTTAATTATGTTATTATGGACTTCTAAGCTAGGCCCACATAGATCTGATTTTGGTTTTTTAAACTAGATCCATGTGACTCCCGGGATGTTCCTTCTTACCACCCATCCTTTTTTTTTATGAATATGTATCATATCTCTTTAATTTAATATAGATATATGCCTATTCATAAATAAAAAGTGGTGCGGCCATTGGTAAAGGGACCAGTTGGGTGGGGGAAAAAGGAAATGCCGTAAGGTGTGAAGTTTGCATGCGCTGTAGAATATGGGATGTAATTGTTGTTCCCTGCATCTCCTAACGAGTCTCCAAACACAAACATGGCTAACACATAACCCTCTTTTTCAGCTACAACCAAGTAACTGATCAATGATAACCCAACAAAAATACCCAGCAATGAACTCCCCATTATCGCCATTAACAACAAATTATATCATGACTCTTGCTCAATCTGCAACTCATTCACTTATTAATGAGAACAAGCTTATATATACAGGGCATTCGAATAGGATGGAAGCTGAGAAATACGACCATTTTCATGGTCAAAACTTCAAGAATAAAATATAATGGAAGCTATCATTTATGACTCGGTTCATTTTTCAAAAGGTCAGGACAACATAGGATAGGTCCAGGATTAAAAAATGATACAAGAAGTTTCTCCTTCCATTGTGACAAATCAGTTTGGTAATACTCGTTCAATGAAAACACGAAAGAATGAATAATTTATTTAATTACAAAAGACGGTAGCAGTCTATTTAATTACTAGAATAAAACAAACTAGCAGAGAACACAGTTTGATGCTGATTTTTTTCTGCTCTAATTAATCTCTACAAATAATTGATAGAAGGAATCTCCTAACCTCTGACTCATCATTATCTCTATCCAAACTATTTCATAACAAATTTGTATTATCTTAAAGGTGAGATAATTTATTCTTTCAATATCTCAATAGATATTCCCTCTTTAGCGACTACTAGAGACATTTGACTATGTTTATTTGACAATCACCACACACCATAGCTGGCAATACTTCAATTATAAGTTAGTAACCAAGTCAAAGCCTGCCAAAAATGACCATGGCCATACTCTCATGTGCAAGTATGGCAAAAGTCTATATTTACGCAAAAGTTTTCGATTAAAATATGAGAAAATCTACCAAAAATTTTATTTTCATGGTGAAGTGGCTAATTAAAATATGATCATCATTGCCCAAAAACACATATTTTAGTGTATGATCAAATTCTCTAAAACAACTATTTGGAGGAGGCAGAGAGGAAAGAATCGAAACAGAGAAGAAAGATAAAACATAGAGAAACTGCTGTTATATATTGAAATTAAAACATATTTACAACAGAGGTTTGGCTCTTTGTTGTGAAGGCACTTCACAAAAATTTAGTTCAAAAGCTTACATGAGAATCAACTTTCTTCACTAAAAGAAATAAAGAAGACTAAAAACAGAGTTAATAAATTGAGCAGAAACAATTGTTTGCAAACCAAATTGTTGGAGATGTAATCCTAACTAAGACAATAATTTCTCGAGCTGGAATTTGTCATCTCAACCTCCGCATCAGTAGTAAATCTCAATATTAAACACAAATTTTTAAGTTAGATTTTGGCAAAATTTTAAATGGATTTCATCTTTAACTCCTCGCAAGTTGCTCATGTTTTGTGGGTGCTATGAAATATATTATTTTATTTGTTCTCTATTATCCCTATATGCTTAATTTTTTTATAGTGTTGAGCTTGCATTTTGGTAGGCGCTCTCTTAAGAGTACAACTTTGCTGACTTGTAAGAAGTTGTAATAGATGAATGTAATGGTGTTTGTATGAAATAGATGAAGCTCACACAGTCTGTGTATTGTTTCATTTTGATCAATATAAAATTTCCATGTCTATTTTTGTTTGTTTCATTTTCTCCTCCCCCTTGTATCCTCCAAATTGCTCTCAGAGTGGGTTCGAGAAGGTTATCTAGATTTGAGAATTTACAGAAGTAAGAGATTGTGGGAGGTTGAAGAGCCAGTCAGAGCATTGAAGAAATTGTTAAATCCAACATTCATTATGCATAATCTAGGGAGAAGAAGAGCCTAGTTGTATATGCATAAGAATTTGATCTTAGAGTTGAAATCTAAAAAGATCCAGATGTTGGATTTTATCCCAACTACTACCTTTCTCGTGTTCTCGTGTCTTCTCTTGCAGCTCCATGCGGTGGTGCGGTGACTACCACTATCCCACACTTCCCTACTCAGTGTAGTGTAGATGTGCAGTGCCTACCACCATACCACTGCTCCTTCTTCCTTGTTGTACTGCGGTAGTGCGCTACATACCACTATTTGGCAAACATGACTTTTTGGCCTGGCAGTGGCACAGTTAAGGGTTTTTTTTGGTGGTGTTTTTGGCGTGAAATATCTATCTGGCATCTACTTTGCATTTAATTTCAAGGACAATGCTTAATGAGATTTGACAGATATATCTAGGCATATCTTTCAAGTTTTTATTATTGTATTAATGAACTCCTCTTTTCTTGTGATTTTTTACTATGTTTTTGAAGTCTATTATTTACATGAAGGTTTTATGTTTTTATATACATAGAGAGAGAAAAATAGGATTGCTCGACAGAAGAAAATTGAGAAGAAGAAATAGAGCAATAGTGTATCTATATGAATGAAATATATATGATTTGAAAAGAGACCATAAAATGATTAGTTTTTGAATAATCTGCATGTTCTTATTTCTGCTATCAGTTTTTATTTTATGCGTTTGTTTGTTTTGTTCTTTCTCCTCTACCTCTCCCCTTCACGTTGTATCAGAGAAGGTTCAACACAACAAAAGGGTTTTCTCAAAGATCTCTAGCGAAGGCATTTAGATAAGTTTTCATATTCAAAATGGTAGCAAGCACAAGCTTTAAAAACTCTCAAATCCCACATTTTAATGGGAAGAATTATGACTACAAGGCAATCATCATGAAGGAATTACTTTTCTCTCAAAACATTTGCAATCTTGTTGAAAATGGATTTCCAGAGCCAGCTGATGCAACAACATACAGTGCTTTGACTCAAGCAGAGAAATATTTGTTGAGAGATAACAAAAAGAAAGATTCAAAAGCTCTTTTATATATATTTCAAATAGTACATGAGATCATTTTTCTAAGGATTGCAGCAACAACTAAGTCAAAACAAGCATGGGATATACTTCAAACAACCTATCAAGGTATGGAAAAGGTTAAAACAACAAAGCTATAAATGCTAAGAAGGGATTTTGAAACAATTTATATGAAGGACAATGAATTAGTAGATTCATTTTTTGGCCAAATAATTGGACTGGTAAACCAAATTAGATCTCATGGTGAGAATCTTGAAGATAGGAGAGTTGTTGAAAAGATTCTAAGGAGTTTTTCCATAAAATTTGTCAATTTTTGTGGCTATAGAGGAAACAAAAAAAACTCTCTTAGTTTTCAGTTGATGAGCTCCTTGTTTCTCATGAACATAGGTTGAGTAGGTTAGCAAACACATCTCTGGAGCATGCATTCAAGTCACATTTCAATCAGCCATGGTAGAGGCAGAGGTAGATCAAATTTCAAAGGAAGAGGAAGAAACTCTTATAAAGGTGGAAGAATCAACCCATCAAGCTCAAGTGGAAGAGGCAACAATCAAAATTCAAGCCATAGAACCTCTCTTAATTAGTGACAAGGTCAAAGGTATGACAAATCTCAAATCAATTGTCACTACTGTAAAATTTTTGGGCATTATATCATGAATGAGTGTAGAAAGAAGCAATATGATTTCAGTAAAAAGAATGAAAATTTTACAAAAGAAAATCAAAACAAAAAATCAAAACCAAGCACAATGTTTTTGGCCTGTAATGTTCCATAAGAAAATGAAAAAAATGTATGGTTTCTAGATTCAGGATGTAGTAATCACATGACAGGAAATCTAGAAATGTTCTCAAGTTTAGATGAAAATATAAAATCTGATTTCACATTGGGAAATGACAACAAAGTTTCAGTCAAAGGAAAAGGAAATGCCGACATTCTAACTAAATGGAGGGAGAAAAAGTATATTTTAGATGTGTATTTTGTTCCTAGTCTAAAACATAATTTAACGAGTATAGGGAAACTTGTTCAAAAAGGGTTTAGAGTATCTTTCAAGAATGGACTATGCATAATTTTAGATGAATCTCCAAGCAATCAGCTCATTTCTAAAGTTAAAATGACAAGTAATAGTATTTTTCCCCTAAAGATTATGTTAGATTTGAACATAGGTTTTGCTCAAGCACAACATTCAATGAACTCGCAAGTGGATAGAGAAGAAACTACAACAATCATGGAAGCAACCTTTCAAGCAAAAATAAAAGATGAAAATTAGTTATGACACCTAAGATTTGGGCATCTCAACTTTGGAGGTCTAAATTTGCTTCATAGGAAAAGAATGGTCAAGGGATTGCCTTTAGTAGAGAAACTAAAAAGAATATGTGAAGGATTCATCTTAGCAAAGAAACATAGAGAAACATTTCTAGCAGATAAGTCAACTAGAGCAAAAACACCTTTGGAGATTGTACATTCAGACTTGTGTGGACCTATGCAAACACCCTCAATTGGTGAAAGTTTTTAATTTTTGTCATTCATTAATGATTACTCAAGGAAAACATAGGTTTACTTTCTAAAGCATAAAAGTGAGGCGTTTGAATATTTTCGTCAATTCAAGCCCCTCGTTGAAAAGCAAAGTGGGTACTATATTAAAGCATTGAGAAGGGACAAATGTGGAGAATACATTTCAAAAGAGTTTTTAAACTTTTGCAAAGATCATGGGATTCACAAGCGGTTTATGAATAGATACACACCTCAACAAAATGGGCTAGCTGAAAGATAAAATAGAACAATCATGGAAATGGCTAGAAGCATGTTGAAAGCCAAACATTTTCCAAATGAATATTGGGTTGAATCTATACCATGTACAACTTATATAATGAATAGGTGTCCAACAAAAAGTGTCATGGATATGATTCCTTAAGAATCATGGATTGGAAGAAAACATAATGTTGTTGACATGAGAGTATTTGGATGTGTGGCATATGCACATGTGCTTGATGAACTAAGAAGAAATTTAGACAACAAAGGAGAAAAATGTATATTTGTTGGATATAGTGATGGATCCCAAGGCATACAAACTCTATAATCCAACAACTAAGAAAGTTGTGGGTAAGTGCAAGAAGTTGGATCCACGAAGAGGGGAAGTTTCGGCCAAAAAAAAAATCTCGTAGAAAATGCGTACGCGTTATTAAAAAACGCGTATGCGTTATGCATCGGGTACTCGAGCCTAAAAAATGCGTATGCACTAAAAAATGTGTACGTGTTATAAAACATGTATGCATTATATAACGCATGCACATTTTTTAATGCATACAAGTCATTTATTTTAAAAAAATGCTTTCTAGAAACAAGCACCCATTTTAAAATGCATATGCGTTTTGAACCATTTTAAAACGCGTATGCATTTTAAAATAGGTACCCGTTTCTAAAAAGCTTTTTTTTTTTAAATAATCAAACAAATAAAGAACGCATATGCATTTTGTAACATGTACGCATTTTTCAAAACACATACGTGTTATTAAAAATTTGAATCTCCAACCCACTTGTAGCCTTGGTTTTAGGCTCGGGAAAGGCTTGGCAATCCGAGCCTTAGCCTTTGACCTGCAACTAAAAAACTAAGGCAAATTGAAGAAGAATGTCCAACTTTGACAATATGGTTGATGGATTTTTTTTCTGAATCAATCTATAAAATTAAAACCCATTATAGAACATGATGTCTAGTTTCCAAATATATAATTTTTATTAATATTGGATTATATTTGTCATCTTTAAATTAATTTCAAAACAAATTAGTCCTTAAACATGAAATATCAGACTTTTTTTGTTTTTTAATAATTTTTTTTTGGTGAAGTTTCTTGTAAAAAAAATTATATGACATCAATATTTAGACAATTCTCTATAGAATGAAAAAAAAAAGTTTCAAAAAATGTTTAGTTTAGGTCAACTTATGTTGTCCGTACATGTTGACTTTTTAAAAACAACAATTAAGGCCAATAAAAATTTAATAAAAAAAAAATATTCAACAAAAAATTACAAAAAAAGTTCCTCATCAATCTTCATGTTGTTAGCTCTCTTTACTCAAAATTAATTAGAAAAATAATTTTATTTGGGTCAAAAAGTGGTGTTTGTACACGTGCATGGTATGGTAAAAAACCAAGGACTTTTAAAAAGTGGTTTTTAGAGATCCCTATCAAAATTTAATTTCTACAATCTGGGTATTTGAATAATTTACATATTTAGAAACTAGATTCAAAATTATAAATTTTATATTATTGATTTTTTTTAAAATTCATTGTGTAAGTGCCTCAAATTTTCAGTCCAAGTGTGACAAATTGTGAAAAACAACAAAAACACTTCCACTTTTTGAGCTTTTTGTGGACCCAACTTCTTGCACCAGCCCTTGTAATTAGCATAGATGTATAGTTTGTAGAAGATGAAGCATGGAATGGAAGTGTAGAAAAAATAGTCAATATATCAACAAGTATACCTCAAGAGGAAACTGAAGTCTCTATACCAGAAAATAATCCTACAAATGTGACTCCTTCCACACCCATTCAAGCTCAACAAAGTGGTCAACTAGTGACACCATCAAGTGTAAGGATAGCCTCACACATTCAAACAAGCACTCCAATAAGTGGACAACAAACACAATCTATAACAAGATTTTTTAGTGTAGGACCAACAAGTCTACATTCTACAAGTTCAAGTGATATGTCAAACCCTAAATTGGCAAGCTTAAGTAGACAAAAAATCAAAAGCATAAGGAACATTTATGAGTAAAATAAAGGTGAAAATAATAGTGATCAGATTTCTCTTTTTTCATTTTATTCACAAATAGATGATCTAATTCATTTTAAGGATGCAATTAAAGATGAAAAATGGATATGCACAATGGATGAATAAATTGATGCAATTGAAAAGAATCACACATGGCAACTGGTGATTCTTCCAAAAAGACAAGGATGTAATAAAAGTGAAGTGGGTTTACAAAACCAAATTAAATGCAAATGGTGACATGCAAAAACATAAAGCAAGACTAGTGGAAAAAGGATATTCACAATAGCTCGGAGTTTACTACAATGAGACATTTGCTCCTGTAGTTCGTTTAGACACTGTGAGGGTGATACTTGTTATAGCAGCTCAACAAGTGGTCTGTTTATCAAATGGATGTAAAATCAGCATTCTTAAATGGCTATCTTGAAGAAGAAGTTTATGTGGAATAGCCACTTGGGTATGAGATTTTGGATCAAGAGGACAAAGTATACAATCTCAAGAAAGCACTATATGGTTTCAAGAAAGCTCCAAGAGCTTGGTACAACATAATTGATTCATATCTTTTACAAAATGGCTTTAATAGGTGCAACAATGAGCCTACATTGTACACCAAGATGAATGGAAAAGGTGAAATTCTTATTGTATGTTTGTATGTTGATGATTTAATATTCACGTGTGACTTATCAATTGATCTATTCAAAGGAGACATGAAAGAATTTGAAATGACTAATTTAGGTCTCACGAAGTATTTTCTTGGCATTGAAGTGAATCAAAATGAAAATGGTGTTTTCATCTCACAAAGAAAGTATTCAAAAGATATTTTGGAAAGGTTTCATATGTTGAATTGCAAATCAGCACTTGCACCTATTATGACTGGTTTGAAACTAAGTATGGATGACAAAGCTTCCAAAATAGATCCAACCTTGTATAAGAGACTTGTTGGTAGTCTCATGTATTTAATAGCCACAAGGCTATTTATCATGTATAGTGTAAGCTTGATTTGAAGGTTCATGGAGTCACCAAAAGACACACATTGGAAAGGTAGGAAAAGAATCCTAAGATATGTAAGTGGAAAAAAGGATTATGGAAGTCAATATTCAAGTTCAGATGAGTTCAAGCTCACTGAGTACATGGATAGTGATTGTGCTAGAAGCATTGATGATAGAAAGAGCACTTTAGATTATTTTTTTCAATTTGGCACTTGTTTAGTATCATGGGCTTCAAAGAAATGGCCTATTGTCACTCTTCATCACCTGAAGCAAAGTATGTAGTAGCAACAAGTGCATCATGTCAAGTAGTTTGGATGAGAAGAGTGTTAGAAGAGTTGAAATATGAACAAAAGGATGCCAAAAAAAAATATTGTGACAACAACTTAGCCATAGCATTGTCAGAGAATCTAGTTTTTTACAAGAGAAATAAACACATTGACACACAATATCATTTAATCAAAGAGCTGATTAACAATGGAGAGATCTTTTTGGAGTTTTGCATGTCTCAAGATCAATGTGCAAATATTTTCACTAAGGCATTAGGAAAATAAGGTTTTGTCTATCAAAGAGATCAATTGGCTATCATAAATTGTAGTAGTTGTAATTAAGGAGGAGTGCTAGATTTTATCCCAACTATTGCCTTTCTCGTGTTCTCACATACTCTCTTGTAGCTCCATGTGGTGGTGTAGTGACTAATGTTGTCATGCACTTCCCTCCTCAGTGAAGTGTAGTGGTGTGTTGTCTACCACCATATCGTTTCTCCTTCATCCTTTCTATACGGTTGTGTGCTACATACCGCTATCTCGTAGACGTGAATTTTTGGCTTGGCAGTGGTACGATTAAGGGTTTTTTCTAGCAGCGTTTTTGGCATAAAATATGTATCTATCGTCTAATTCGTATTTAATGTAAAGGATAATGTTTAATGTGATTTGATGAATATATTTGGGCATATCTTTCAAGTTTTTATTATTGTATTAATGACTTTTAATACTCCTCTTTCCTAGTGATGTTTTACCATTTCTTTGAAGTCTTTTATTTACATAAAGGGTTTATGTTTTTATATACACAGAGAGAGAAAAGCAAGATTGCTCAGTAGAAGCAGAATTGAGAAGAAGAAACATAGCAACAACTCATGTATATGAATGAAATATATATGATTTGAAAAGAAATAATAAAATTATCAATTTTTGAATAATCTGTGTTTTTATTTTTGCTTTCTATTTTTATTTTCTAGGTTTGTTTGTTTTGTTCTTTCTCCTCTGCCTCTCCCCTTCACCAAAAGATGTCAAAGAAAGAAGAGATCCAACCATAGGTGAAGATAAAAATGTTGATGGAAAAGAGTTGGAAACTTGGAAGAAAGATCATGTAGATATTAAAGAGCAGATCAAGTGTTTGAAAGGCATAGACTATAAGAAGAGGCCTCAGGGTGATCCCACAATATTGGTTTACAATTTCTGAGAGATTCTGATTTTTGTTGAAATCGCATATTTTTAGAAAATATAATGATTTAAGCCTTTAAAATTTCCATTTTAATGAGTCCAATTGAAGAGGGTTTGATGAAACAACCTTAGATCAAACTCCCTTGGATAGAACCTTGCTAGTATTAAACCATACCTATAACGAAGTCTCCTTTACAACTATCAAAATGTTGATAAAGAAACACTTTTGATTTACCTTTTGGGGGATCAAATGAATTCATTTAAATTTTAGTTTTTGTAAGTATGTAGTCCTTATTATAAGCTTCCCAAAAAGTATAATTTTAAATAAATTTTACTTTATTATTATATTTGTTTTTTATTTCTTGTGAATGTAGGTTTTTCATTGAAAATCAAGCTCTCTGTTCTGCACATGTTTAAAAATAGCTGATTATCGATTTTTTTTTTTGAAAAATATCAGTGCACTAGATATTGAAATCCTTGATCCAGAAAAAAAAAAAAAATTGAATTTTGTTACATACAAAAAACGTTATGTTGTATACAGTCTGCCTATGTCTGAATTGTAATTGGTTTGACTTCAAAACTTGATTAAGGGGAAAATATTCAATAAAACACTCTGAAACGAAATGAAAACACTAGATATTGTAGTTAAAAATCTAAATTCAAAATAATTATAATTTTATCCTTCATGTAAAAAAATTATGTTTTATATCGCGACCATCGCTCCTTGAAAATGGTGTTTACTGAAAAAAACTAGTTTTCGAAGGAGACAAAAAATAAGTGCACCTTGATTCCAAAAGAATTAAAAAATATATATTTAGAATCTAGAAACAAAATTTCATAAATAACTAGTTTGCATCATCTTCAAATTTCTCATGGTTTAGCCACTATAGGTGCCCGAAAGTGAAGATTTAGTTAGAAAAAATCAGTGTAGTGTCCAGTTTGGCCAAAAATTGTAAACCACTATTGTATTATCACCCCTCATAAGAAGGCTACAATATTTCAAAATTTGTAGAATTATTTGTTTGAGGAAGACATAGGTTGCACCATTAATTTTGTTGCAACAAAATTGTAAAGGTTTTGCTGCTAAGTTCAAAGTTTTCATTATTTGCCGCCTTGTAAAGCCAGTGTAGTAGTCGCCCAAGACAAGCAGTTCTTAGCAAAAGTGGATGCTAAGGAAAAAAAGGATAGTAGTGAAGGAAAAGGAATATGAGAGAAATAGAGCATCGAGGAAACATAAATAGAATAAAATAAATAAAACACAAAAGTAAACCAAAAAGATTCTCTATTTCATATAATTTCAAAACATACAATAGTATTTATATTAAAATAGGCATAGTGCTATTGCTCCTTCATTTTTCTCAGGAAACACCAAAAACATGTTCCTATGTTTCACTGGCTTTCCAAGCTATTGGTAGATCAAATATTGACTGCTCTTCCCTTCTATTTTTATTCTCATATGTACAAAAGACTATCTGAACCTATGTATATGCCTAGCAAGGAGGGAAAACAAAATATTATTTAATTACATTTAATTATGATACATGGGAAATTATTTCCAAGAATATTATGCATATTAATTCTCATTTAAATTTATCCTATACTCGAGAGTTGAAAGCATCGTTGAAATGGAATGAATTGGAGAAAAGGGATTTCACATATATGAGAAAATTTAAAAGATATGTTCGATGTAAAGAGAATGAACAATCTATGGTGGAGTTCATGAGTGAAATTGAGATTAATTTCCAACAATTCCCATAAATCACAACTACTACCATCGAGGATGTCCAAATTGGCTCTTTGATGAATTTTTTTTTCTTTCCTAATGTCTTGGTGAAGATATCCACATAATGTTCCTCAAACCTATAATGTTCCAAAATAATCTCTCCATCATTGATTAGTTCTCTAATGAAATGGTACCTTGTGTTAATGTGTTTGCTTCCTTGATGAAAGACTAAGTTCTTGGATAGTAATATTGTAGGGTTATCAAAATATATTTTAATTGCTCCTTCTTGTTCATTTCTTAAGGCTCTTAAAACTCTTCTCATCCAAATGCCTTGACATGCTACCCTTGTTCCTGCTACATACACAACTTCAATTGTGGAAAGAGAAATAAGGGATTTTTTCATGGAAGCACATGAAATGAATCTTGAACCTAAATAAAATGCATACCCTGATGCGCTATTTCTATTATTTACACTTCCTACCAAATCACTATTTGTATAGCCAACTAGCTTAAACTCATTTCTTTCACTATACAAAATTGCATATCCCTTTGTTCCATTCACATACCTCAAAATTTTTTTAGCCACTAACCAGTTTCTTTGGGGGTCCATAAGCCTTGAAATCAAAATCATTGCTACGTTATATCTAGCCTAGTTGCTACCAAATACATCAAACTTTTAACCATTTTTTTTAATATAGGGATGGATTTACATTGTTTCTACATTCATCCTTACTCAATTTTTGACCTATGACTGTTAGTGTTGGAGAACACTTATTCTACATTTTAATATTCTTCAAAATCTCTATTGGATACCTTGATTGCCAAATAAAGGTACCATGATTCATTCATTGCGCTTCTATGCCTAGAAAATATCTTAACAACCCTAAATTTGTCATTTCAAACACATTTTTCATAGCCTCTTTGAAACTAGCAATGAGAATATCATCATTCCCTGTGAAGATTAGATCATCTACATATAAGAAAATAATTAATATCTTAGCATCACTTTATTTGATGTAGAGGATAGGCTCACCATCAATTTTGCTAAAGCCATTGCTCAAAAAGTATGTGCCAATTCTACTATATCATGCTCATGGTGTTTTCTTCAAACCATAAAGTGCCCTTTTCAACCTATACACTTTGTTTTCTTTCCCTGGTACCTCATATCTAGGTGGTTGCTCCATATACGCTTCCTCTTTTAATACTCAATTTAACAAGGTTTACTTCATGTCCATTTTGATATACCTTCCATTGGTGTTGGTCTATTGTTGCTAAGAATTTCCTCATAGTTTACATTCTTACAAATGGAGCAAATGTTTCCTCATAGTCTCTTATGGGCTGCTATTTGTATCCCTTGACAAGCAATCTAGCTTTGCACCTTTCAATCCTTCCTTTCCACATTACTTTTCGCCTTATAAATACAATTTGATCCTATGAAATCTTTTCCTTATGGAATACACATTAATTCCTATGTTTCATTCTTTTCTATAGATTCTATTTCTTAGTCCATTGCATTTACCCATTTTTCATCTTTAATTTCATCTTCAAAATTAAGAAAATCATCAACATGTGAATATAATACAAAAAGAGAATTCAGACCTACACTATTCTCACCTTCATTTTTCTCACAAATATCTCTCATAATTTTGACTTTTGTCTTCTCAAGCTTACCAAGGTTGGATTTGACATGTCATTTGAGGTTGATCTTGTATAATGTGGACTTGATGGGCTTGTACCAAGAGTAGCTATTGGGTGATCCCACAATACTGGTTTACATTTTTTGGTCAAAGTGGACACTGAACTATTTTTTTCTAACTAAATCTTCACTTTCAGGCACCTATAGCAGCTAAACCATGAGGAATTTAAAGATGATGCAAACTAGTGATTTGTGAAACTTTGTCTGTCGATTCTAAATATAGTTTTCTCAAAAAAATTGGAATCAAATTACACTTCTTTTTCCATCTCCTTCGAAAACTAGTTTTTTTCCAGTAAACACCATTTTTAAGGAGTGATGCTCACCGTATACAACACAATTTTTTTTCCATGTAGGATTAAATTTTTTTTTTTTGAATTTATATTTTTAACTATGATATCTAGTGCTTTCATTGGGTTTCATAGTGTTTTATTGAATATATTTTCCTTAATAAAGTTTTGAAGTCAAAACAATTACAATTAAGACATAGGCAGACTATATACAACATAACTTTTTTGTATGTATTGAAATTCAATTTTCTTTTTTTGTTGGATCAAGGATTTCAATATCTAGTGCACTGATATTTTTCAATTTTTTTTTTAATAATATGCTATTTTTCCACATGTGCAGAACAAAGATCTTGATTTTCGGTGAAAAATCTAAATTCACAAGAAATAAAAAATAAATATAATAATAAAATTAAATTTATTTAAAATTATACTCTTTGGGAAGGTTATAATAAGGAATACATACTTACAGAAAAAATAATTTAAATGAATTTATTTGATCCCTCAAAAGGTAAATCAAAAGTGGTTTTTTATCAGCATTTTGATAGGTGTAAAGGAGACTTCGTTATAGGTATGGTTTAAACCTAGCAAGGTTCTATCCAAGAGGGTTTGATCTAAGGTGGTTTGATCAAATCCTCTTCAATTGGAATCCTTCAAATGGAACTTCTTAAGGCTTAAATAATTATATTTTCTAAAAATATGTGATTTTAGCAAAAATCGGAATCTCTCAGAAATTGTAAAACAACATTGTGGGATCACCCTATTGTTGATAGTGTTTTTTGTCCACTTGAAGGTGTGCTTGCATGAATGCATGAGGTTATCCTTTTACTTTTGGAAGGTGTTACTTGTGGACCACTTTGTTGATTTTTAATGAGATTGGGAGGAGTCACAATTGAAGGGATACCTATTGGTATTATTTCTTCTCTATAATCTTGTGGTAAACATGTTGTTACATTCACTATTTTCTCCAAGATGTCATCCCATGCTTTCTCTTCTATGAACTGCACATCTTTGTTGATTATAACCTTTTTTGATTATTGGATTATATAACTTGTAGGCCTTTGATTCATCACTATATCCCACAAATATGTAACTTTCTTTTTTTTGGTCCAATTTCTTTCTTGATTCATCTAGGACATGTGCATATGCCACACATCCAAATACTCTCATATGAGCAAGATTATCTTTTCTTCCACTCCATGCTTCTTCTAGAATCATATTATTTAAAATTTTGGTTATAAATCTATTTCATTATATAGATTGAACATGCTACAAATTCAACTTAATATTCATTTGATAAATATTTTTCTTTCAACATGCTCCTAACCATTTCCATGATTGTTTCATTTTTTGGTGCAAGGGCACCAAGTCACTTTATGGTATAATGTGGCCATGGGCTAGGTTATAGGAGTCTTTGGAGTTCTTTTATTAAATAGGGTCTAAATATACCATTTCTATGTAATTTGGGGTCATTTGAGTTCACTTTGTCACATTTATGCAATATTGTAAAAAGTAGTCATGCAAATTGCAAAATTGTCAACAGTTGCAAAAAAATGTACATTTTGAAGAAGCCCAATAGTCATGGGCGCTCAAAAGGTTTTTGATTCAATTAAGGTGGTTTTTCTAGTGGGAAAATATTAAATATGTGGAAAATCTTGTTGTAAAAGGCCCAAGATGGATTTTGAAATGAAACTTAATATGATATCCTTGTTTTCTTCGTAAATTTTGTGTTTCCCTTGTTGTTATAGGCCTATAAGGTACCGTACAAAATAAAATTTCTCTGAAATACTTGTGAAATTGTTAGAGGCATGAGTTAACTTCTATTTTAATCTAGTTTGAGCATTTAAGATTGAATTTGTTGGAAGTTTGAATTGTTTTTCTACAACAGGTCTATAATACCCTGTTGGAGGGTTTGAGAGGCTACTAAATGCATTAAAGGACCATTCCACCATCTATAACTATTGTGGCTCAATGGAATGGGCCCATTTAGTTAGATTTAGGTTAAGGAATTAGTTTTAGGAGCAAGGAAGGTGACTTGAGAATTTTATTGTGGCTACGCTAGATGGTCTTGTTGCAAGTATGGATGTGTTTGGTGTTGTTGTTATTAATGTTGTCATTGATGTCAAAAAATTTCAAGTTGTTTGGAGATGGTATTTCTATAGTTGAGATACTATAGAAGTTCTTAGAGTACATGGAGCTATATATATGAAGTTGCAGTTGTGTTCTTGCTAAGTGCTTTTGAGAGAATTTGAGAAATAATG
Organism: Sequoiadendron giganteum; assembly: GCA_007115665.2. Lineage (NCBI taxonomy): Eukaryota > Viridiplantae > Streptophyta > Pinopsida > Cupressales > Cupressaceae > Sequoiadendron > Sequoiadendron giganteum. Next base: position 252,965,629 of record CM021100.1, on the reverse strand, counting down.
AAAGCAGTGTTGAAATGTGTTATAAGTGTGCTTTGGTATTGTTCTCTACATTTCTTATATGTTGATCCTATGCCTATTTGAATTTGTAAGTATGTTCATAAGCTTCAATGGATGGTATATTCCAAGTTTTAGCTTTTGGGTTGATGGAGAGTAGAAGATGTGTTCACCGGTATGTAAAATGGTTTGACATAACTAATTATTTGTGGATTGGGAGAAATGTTTTGGCTTTGCAGTCTTTTGATATTTGGTTTCAGATCTTCTAGATTTGGGAGATGACTCTTTCTGATGGTTTCTATGTTCTGACAAATTTTCTTTTGGTTTGGTGCTCCAGAAGACCTGCTCCTGTGCTCATGTGTTTTTGTTGGTTGGTTTAGATGGACTGGTGAAGAGTTCTTTGTGAATGAAGTTTTTTGTAATTGTTGCAAATTTATTTGAGGTGTTCTCAAAAATGGAAAAAATTTCTAGTGAAGTGTGCTATGTGATCCATCTATGATCATCTTATTGGAGATGTGTGTACTTCAAAGATAATTGATGTTTTCATTACGTTTGGTTGACTTGGTGTCTACACATTACTTTAAGTTTGTGCATTGAATTAAGGAAGCATGTTTTTGATCAAAGATATTGTTTCGTTCCTAAATTAAATATTTAATTGTTCCTCTCTCATTCTTATCCACTGCAGGAATGTTGAGTAGCCGACCTAGTTTGAATTTACAAATGAAATTGTATAGTCGACCTTGGAGAATGTTTCTAAGGTTGAAGATAGTATAAAAGCAAATCAAGTTGTGGTGAATTTCATATCCATCCATCCATCATCCATGAATCGAGCAAGTGAGCGAATTGTGTGAACAAGTGTGAAAAGTAGAGAGGAAGTGTGAATTGAGGCAACAATACTTTATTGTGTTAGATTCCTGAAAGCAGCCAGTTGATGGTGTCTACAATCTTCTAATCAAAGCTGCAAAGTGTGTGGAATCCTTATGGTGGATCTTTGTTTATCTCTTTTTTATTTTCTGTTGGAAGTGAGCTTCCTTCTAGATAGTGATTCTTTCTTAAGGCAGTGAGCCCTTAATTTGAGTAGTGAGCCTTTGTATTTGGGTAGTGAGCTCTCTTGCATTGAGCCTTTGTATCTAGTGTTGTATTACTACTATATTGTGAGTTAATCCTCACCGTAGTTTTTCCCTCATTGGGTTTTCCACGTAAATTTGGTGTCTCTGTTGTATGCTTTCTATTATTTTCATTCCATGTTCACACTCAATAATATATTGAAGATAAAGTGGAATTGATTAAGTTTAGAGGTAAAGAATTTGATACAATTGATTCACGCCCCTCCTCTTAGTTGTCTTGTGCATTTAAAAATTCGTGACAAAGGTTGGAGACTAAACTTTTAAGCATGTGTAGGTGTATTTGAGTGTGTTGGAAACATTGAGAAAGAGAGAAATAGTCTGGAGCATTGTTTTCCAATAAACCCTCCTAAAAAAGGGAAAAATTGAGGGTTTTCTAATTGGGTGACTTGGTGGAGGTTTCACACCTTGGAAATTGGTGATTTAGGCTATTCAACACCTGTGGAGAAGGTATGAGAATAGATTTTCAATTGGGAAGGTGATTGAAGATAGCTTCCTTTGTAAAAGTGGCCTAATTGGCCTTGTAGGATAGCGTAGAAGCCTTGTTTTGAGAAGGTTGGTCCAAAGTGAACTAAGTTGATTTTGAGATATGTTTTGAAGAAGGATAAAGGGTGTCTGAAACCCTAATTTTTTTGCAGGTTGGTACTGGTTTTGAGAAGATATGTTCTAATTTTCCTGTTGGAGACCTACAAGGAACCTAGGTTGAGATTGTGAAAAGTTGACAAAAGAGGTTTTTGGTGATTGAAAATTTGATTGAAATTCCTTGAATTGGGATTGTGAGTGGTTTGCCTCCCTGCTCTGCATCATTTTTACTTTCAACTACATTATTTTTTTGACGTGTGTACCTATTTGTGAATACCATGACCTTCTATCTATTCTCAATGCTTTGATGTGGCACCACTTTGCTTCTAAACAAGAGACTATAATTGGAAAAAAAATTCAAATGCTTCATCTTTATGACTTAGGAATTAGACCTATTTTTTCCCCTTGTAATCATCAATAAATTTCATGAGATAATGTCTTCCACCAATTAAGGGTGTTTGCATAGATCCACACAAACCTAAATGGATAATTTCTAATGGTGTTTTTTCCCTTTTTGACATTCCTTCTAGAAATGATTCTATATGTTGTTTTCCTAGAATTCATCCTTCACATACTCTTGTCAGTTTCTCTATGAGTGGAAAACCCTTTACCATACCTTTCCTATGCAATAGATTTAGACCTCCAAAGTTAGGTTCCCAGATTGTACATGCCATAACCAATTTTCATCTTTAGTTTTTGCTTGAATTATTGTTTATGTGATTGCTACAACTTTTCCTTCAGCCACAAGTGGATGTGTTTAAGAAAATTCTACCTTCAAATCTAGTTGTATCTTTAAGGGAAACATTCTATTATTTTTCATTTGCACTTTTGTAATAATTTGATTACTTGAAAACTTCTCCAAAATTGTGCATTCTCTATTTTTAAAAAATACTCTATCTAGCCCCTTTTGAATGAGTTGCTCAATGCTCATCAAATTGTGTTTTAAAATAAGTGTTGGTGTGAATAAATATATTGTACTTTGTTATTTCTCTTACTAGGTAATTAGGAGACATATTCACACATTAATTTTACTTAGGTTGTAAGATTCTTTCTAGAAGGTGTTAGTTGTCATTAGTTGTTAGCTTATATTTTGACAACTAACACATGTGACCTAGGTAGTTGTGATAAGTTGTCTCGTGTCATAACATTAAGAAAATTGTCATAATATTATGACATCTCATGTCTCACCTTGGCTATATAACCAAGGGTCTCTCTCATTGTACAAACAACTCCATTGATTCTTTTTGCATTCACTGATAGGAATACAGTTTATTCTTGTCATATTGATCTTCTGAGTATTTTGTGCTTTCCATAGGCGTTTAAATCTTGGGTAGCTATCTCCATAGCCAAATCTTACATGGTATCAAAGAAAGTTGAGTGCCTTTGGTTAATCTTTGAGAGATCTTGAGTGGAAATCTTGTATTTTCTTGAAGCATTGAGTATGATCTTCTCTTGTATCTTTAGATGATCTAGAGAATCATAAAGGTGTGATAGAAATACAAGATTTTGGGGGGTTCCATTTTTGGATTTTAATTGTAGGTGTATTTTAGGAGCTTGTTGCATTTGATCTAAGCTCACCATTGCATCTTGAGCATCCAAGAAAGTCAATTATTCCTTTTGTTTCATCAGAGTTGGACATTGGAGGCCAAATCTACAAGGGTTTGAAGATTGATGTTGGTTGCCAGATTCAGGAGGTAGCCATATTTTTAGAGCATTTTGAGCCATCAAGAATGCTGCCATCATATCTAGAAAGCCCAAAAAGCCAAGATTGATTGTGAAATCATTGAATTTGGACAAAGTTGCTCTTAGAGGTAAAAAAAAAATTACCAAGCGGGTCGTACAACTCTACCTATGTAGGTACAAATTTCCAATTAAAAAATTAAAATAAAATTATATTTTGTGAATTATTTTCAATTAAATTTCAAAAGAACAAATTATAAAAAAATACATTTTAAATCACAATTTTTTTTTGGTTTACAAATCAATTTAAAAAAAAATAAAAATAAAAAATAGGTACCTACAGGGTACCTGCTACGTAGGCCCTATTGGGCCCTACAGGTCCATATGCCTATAGGTGCTAGCAATGGCATCACCACCTGCTATAGTTGCAGGTCATTGCAGGGGGCACCGCTGCCTATCAGCCACCTTGTAGGGCTTCTATTTTTTTCCATGTTTTTTAAATTTAAAAAACTTTTAATTTTTTTAAAGCTTTTTTAATTAAAAACCTTTTTAATAATTATTTTTCTTTAATTTTTTTAATTAAAGATTTTAATAAAATAAAAATTTTTGATAAGTCTTTCTTTAATATTTTATATTAAAGTTTTTTCATAATTAAAATAATAATAAAGTTTTTTAATTATTTTTGAAAAGTTTTTTTAAATAAAATGATTTTTTTCTTCTTTATTTTAATAAAGTTTATTTTATCAAAAAGTTAGTTAATTTTCTTTATTATTTTTAATAATATTTTTTCAGTAAATGTTTTTTATTTAAACTTTCAATTAAGGTTTTTTTAAAAACAAATTTCACATGAATAAGCAAAGCTAAAGAAATATTTTTTCCTACCAATCAAGCCTGTCATGTACCATTTGTTCTTCCAATCGGTAGTCAAATAGATGCTAGTTGCTCCTACTGACATCCAACTCAAGGGAATCTTTCATAGTCATCAACTTTTGGTTTCTTTTTGGTTGGCTTCTTCACTAGCATTTCTACATTTTCATCATGATTGTTGTAGTTATCCTCCTTGTAATGTTGTAAACACACTAGAATAAAGTGCCACAATCTTTCTATTTTAGTGTACTCTGTCATATTTTATGCTTCTTTGGATTGATCTATGTATCAAGTGTTAGTTACTATCTCAACAACAAATTCATCAGTTGGTTACCCATTCATTTCGATGTGATGGAATAGATACCATATAGACACTCTTATTTTGGAAGCAATCTACCTATTTCAAAAGCTTTGTTCTACATCCAGAGACTTGGTACCTGTCTCCCAGTTGAGATAGGGATATACCAATCTATCAAGAGAGTGTTCAATTGATACTTGTATAATTGTCTCCTTGGTTTTGACCTTATTCTTGTTGTAGTGCAGATTCATCTACAATTATTTATCGATAGATTATGTAGTTACTCATGAGTTGACAGTTTCAGCTCAGTCACCAATTATGTGGCATCTTTTGTTGTGGTACCTGATTCCTTCTATTAGTACTTGTCATAGTTTGTTATTTCTTTTGGAACATCATTTGGATGACTCATCATCATCTTTGGTCCACTCTACATCAGTCTTCACATTATTCTACTTTGTCTCCTTCTTTAGTTAAGATTGGGGACTCCTAACATTGTGACATTTGAGTAGGGACTCGCCATTGAGGGGGGTTGCATGTTCTCTCTTCCTTCTCTCTTATCAGGGGACTTTATCCTCACTAAGGTTTTTTCTTTCTTAGAGCATGTTTCTTGTTTTGTTTCTCCCTTTTGGGTAGGAGTTTTTTCCCATTAGGGTTTCTCCTTTTCTTCGTTTGTGAGAGATTTCTTTGAATATGTACATGGGTACCTAACATGGCCTAGTATTCAAGATCTATCTTTGCTTCTTGGTGTCATTTGCGTAATAATCTTCTCCCTATGTTGCACTTAAGGGGGGTTGTTGGTGTGAATAAATGTCTTGTACCTAGTTATTTCTCTTACTAGGTAATTAGGGGACATATTCACAAGTTAAGTTTACTTAGATTGTAAGATTCTTTCTAGAAGGTGTTAGTTGTCATTAGTTGTCATATTTTGAAAACTAACACATGTGACCTAAGTAGTTATGATAAGTTATCTCATATCATAAGATTAAGACAATTGTCATAATCTTATGATATCTCATGTCTGACCTTGGCTATATAACCAAGGGTTTCTCTCATTGTACACACAACTCGATTGATTCTTTCTGCATTCATTGATAGGAACATAGTGTATTCTTGTCATATTGATCTTCTGATTATTTTTTGCTTTTTATAGGCCTTTAAATCTTGGGTGGCTATCTCCATAGCCAAATCTTACAATAATAACAAAATAGACATTAGAAATAAAAAAATTCTCTCACTTCTTGGTTAGAATGTTGATGTTTCCTTTCTCGATAAATGAAACTTTGTTGTCATTTCCCAATATGTCATCTTATTTTACATTTACATCTAAACTAGAAAAAAAATCTATGTTCCCTATCATGTGATTATTGCATTCCAGGTCTAAAACCCATGTACATCCTTTTGATTTTCTAGTGAAGAACATACTTCACTTGTTTTTGTTTTCTCTTGTAAAATTTGCATTTTTCTGCCTAGATCCATGTTGTTTCTTTCTACATTCATTTGAGTAATTCCCATTTTTTTCAATAATAAAATTGAACTTAGAATTTATCATAACTTTGGACTTAGGGTTGATGTTGATTGAAAATTTGGCTCTACCTCTTCCACTGGAGTTTGATGGGTTGGTTCTCCCACTTCAATATGAATTTCTTCCTCTTCCTCTTGAATTTGATCTTCCTCTACCTCTACAATGGTTTTTTGAAACTTGTGTTTTGAAGGAATGCTCCAAATATGATTTTACTGACCTACTCAACCTATATCATGTGAAATGAGAGATGCATGTAATTCATCCACTAAAAATGAGAGATTATTTCTATCTTCTATGGCCACAACAATGGATTCAATCTTTATAAGTAAACTTCTTAAAATATTTTCAACCACTATTCTATCTTCAAGTGTCTCACCATGAGACCTAATTTCATTTACCAGTCAGATAATTTGTGTAAACAATGTTCATCTACTAATTTAGAATTCTTCATGAATATTATCTCAAAGTCTCTTCTCAACTTTTTTAATTTTATTTTTTCACCTTGGATATTCCTTGTATGTTTCTTGTAAAATGTCCCATTCTTTTTTTAATTTAGTTGTTGTTGCAAATCATGAAAAAATACACTCGTGCATTGCTTGAAATATGTAAAAGAGATATTTAGAGTCATTTTTTTGTTATCCCTTAGAAAATCCTTCTCTGCTTGAGTAAGGGCATTGTATGTTGTTGCATCTATTGTTTTTGGGTAACCATTTTCAACAAGCTTCAATATGTCCCGAGAAGAGAACACTAGGTTCATTGTGATGGACCAAAAATCATAGTTTTTTTCCATTGAAATGAGGAATCTATGGGTTTGTCAAGATTTTTCTTGGATCTGCCATTGTTGATTGTAAAACTTTATGTGGGTGAGTGTAGGATCATGGGGGTCCAAAAAGTGGCAATATGACAAAAAATGGCTAATGCCTTTTTTTAATCCAAATTTGATGAAATAAAAAGGGTTTATTGAGAAAAATTTCATCTTTCCAAAAATATCAGATATGCCTTATTTGGAATTAAATAGATAATTATTATTGATTTTATACATACATTGTGACTAAAGTCCTAATTGATAGGTTGGTTGGAAAACATCTATAATGTTTAAATGGTTTCATATTTTTTGAATCTAAAAGATGCAACACATTCTATGCTTCCCATACTATAGGATAAAAAATAAAATAAAAATGAATTTCATAAATTTTTAACCATGTTACGGTGGTTAAACAAACAAGTTTTAATATTTTAAAAAATTTTAATAAAAAATTCACAACTAATTATTTGCTTGCAAAAAAATTACAAAAAAAATGCGGTATATCTGAGCATGTGTTCTTTACTTATATTGAAACTTTCAAATAAATATATTATTTTTTACTTGCAGTTAGGTTGGTAAAAAATACACTCGCTTTTTCTATTTTTTTCGTGAAAAATTTAGTACTACTACATTTAAATTTAAATTTTTCATTGAATAGATTTACTTTTTTCAAAAAAAGGAATAGTATCTTAGAAACTACATTCAATTTTCTACAAATTATTTTAATAACTTATTCAAAATTTTATGTCAAGTTTCCTAACTCTATTTTTCTGAATTTTCATTACCACTCAGTTAAGGGCCTAGTTTGGACCCCATGATCCTAAAGTAACCAATTTTGGTTAAACCTTATCTCTTTGAAAAAATTGCTTTAAGAATATTTAGTTATTTGAACCGTAGGCTCTGATATCATGTGAAGGAAGAGGCATAAGAAATAAACAAATCATAGAGGAAACAAAAATAGAATATAGAAAATAAAACATAGAGATAAACCAATTTAAGATTCTTGATTTCATAGAATTTCAAAACATACAATAATATTTATCTTAAAATAGACATAGAGTTGCAACTCCTTGATTTTTCTCAAAAAAACCAAAAACATGATCTTCTATTTCATTGGTTGTCCAAGTTGTTGCTACAACAAATATTGGCTATTCTACCATTTTATTTTTATTTTCATACATATAAAAGACTATATGAACCTACATATATGCCCAAGAAGGAGGGAAAACAAAAAGGAATGAATGGAATTTAATAATGCTACATGGGAAAATCTTGCCAAGAAGATTATCCGTTTGAATTCTCATTTAAATTTGTTGTGCAATTGAGAGTTGAAATCATCATTGAAATGGAATGAGTAGGAGAAAATGAATTCAACGCATATGAGAAAATTTAGAAGATACGCTAAGTGAAAGGAGAATAATGAGTCTACGATGGAGTTAATGATGTAATTTTTTATTAATTTTTAGCAAGAAAAAGTATTATCTAGTTCAATTCCTAGGAAGTAAGGTGACGTTATCATCAAACAAAGAGATCTTAAAGTATGAAGAACTATTTAGGCACTACTAGTCAAGGGAATATATTGTTTGTTGTGTAAGCCATTTTCGAGCAAGAAAGAAGTCACATCCTTAAAAGGGAGATATCACAAAGAGTTAAAAAGTTTGTTACAGTAAAGGATAGATCAACCAATAGGGAGTAGAGAGTATGATGCATGTAAGGAGATGTATAGGTTGTATCCCTATATCATTATGATTTAAATAAGGAGATCATAGAAAATACATTAGGTATATTTGAAAGGTGTAGAAAATTAATAGTCACAACTATTAAAGGTTAAAGAACAAGAAGATCATTTTCTCTATGGAGATTGAAGATGGTCATAAACCTTGGTCAAGTTGGCAATATATAAGGAAAAAAGATGTGGAGATAGCTATGAAATTATTATTTGTTTGTAGATTTGGTAGCGTATCTTCAAAAGGAGGATGCCATGATAAAAGGTGAGTAAATCATAAATTTGAAGAATTATTGTGTCTATTGAAGAGTTAGCAGAGATCAAATCTAAGAAAGGAAAGATATACTTGTTTTGAAACAATTGTAGCAGTGGAAAGAAGTCTCCAAATGGAATCAAAGTCCCTTGAAGAGGAGGCACACAAATTTGTCAAATAAGGGAAAACACAAGAAGATAGATCACATGGTTTGGAGAAAGGCCATCACATGAATGAAAGGAATAGTTTGCAGTCAAGAAAGAAGTCTCTATTGATAGAAGAACTAGAAGGAAAGATTTAACACTATCATAGTTGTTAAAAGAATTGTTATTTTAGAAGAAAAAGAAGATAAAGAATAAAGAAGATTGGTATTGCTATGTGTGTAGAAGGTCACTAAAGAAGGCGACCATTCTCACTGGATAAATTGATGGTTGGAATTATTACTCTAGTAGTTAGAGGAAGGTGCAAGGAACAAGTAGATAGTTGTCAAATAAACAAAGGTATATATTACAGTCCTTGAAGGTTTCATTGTCATTAGACAAAGATTGCCAAAAGGATGATGTCATTGTTGAGAATCTGAAGATTCTAGATGTTGAAGAATCAATGAAAGAAATTAAGAAAGAAATTTGAATTCCTAGTTTTGATCCCAATTACAACATTAATTTCCCTAGCTAAGACTCGTCAAGTCAACCTCTATATGAGTAGAAAATCTCACTCAAATATCAATATTAAAGAAAAAATTTTAAGTTAGATTATGAAAAATATTTGAATGAATTTTATTTAACTCCTCATAGGTTTCCAAAATTTTATGGATGCTAAATCATATTATTTTATTTATTGTTCTCTATTATGTGTAAATGCTTATTTTGTATATATTGTTGATTTTGCATTTTGGTAGGCACTCTCTCAAGAGTCCAGCTCTGTAAAGCTATAAGAAGTTTTAAAAATGAATGTGATAGTGTTTGCATGAAAGAGTTGAAGCTCAAATAGTATATGTATTGTTTAATTTTGATCAATATAAAATTTCCATGTTTATTTATGTTCATTTCACTTTATCCTTCCCTTTTATCCTTCACAAATAAATTTGATAAAATAAGGCTATGATTTCTATAAAAAATAAAATGACTAATATGGAATGCTTCACCCATGTGTAGAGGAGAAGGAGGCCCAAACTAAAAAGGATGGATATCCCCACAGTAAAGAAAATATGATGGAAACAAGGGAGTGCAATAAATCCATTAAATGTTGAAGTAGAACAATAAAGAGACATTATTTGTTGCAAAGAAAAATAGGATAAGGGTAGATACTAGTCGTGCGATTATAATTCCAACAACACCTAAATGATCTTTTAGATATTCATAGGTTTTTTTCCTAGTACATATTAAAATACTCTTTTGTAGATCTATAAGTGTCATTTGAAAATACAATTTTTTATAGTTTAATTTTTAAGTTTTTAGTAAAAGTAAGTTATCAACACCCAAATATAAGATTGATTATCTCTTCAAAAAAAACTACTATAATATATTACAAAATTTTAAAAAATGATACACCAAAAAAAAGATGTTATGTCAAGACAATATAATTTTTTATATACTATAGATAAATAGTTTTTTTTATATAAAAAAGTGGCAAGCCACTGAAATTTATATTAATAATGAAAGGATTACATGCCAAAATCTTGCCAAGCGGGTTTAGCTCCATAAGAGCAATTAACAATATCAACAGAAATTACATGTAACCCAAAATCCTGCCAAGTGGGTCCAGCTCCATAAGAGCAATTACAACAATATCAACAGAAATTACATTTATCTCCCCTAATTTCACATTTCGATGGAGGTCGAAATCACAAAAGGAGACCGAAATTATATCAATATCCACAGTCACCAAAGTCGGTGAAAAAAATAATCCAAGAACCAAGTCGAAGAAAGGTGGTAGATCATAAACCCTATCTAGAAGCTTGAAGACGTAATAGTAACACCATGCCACCAAATTGAGCAATATTCTTTATGATGCAGACTAAAGAAAGGTGGTGGGACACAAAATTTAGTCAAAATGTAAGAGGACACATAATTCAGCAATGCAATTAAGATTCATACACCACTTTTAGAAGAAGATGCCAAATCAGCTAGAGGAGGGAAGTATGGGGTGAAGTGTGGTTCGAAAAGAGCATGTCGAATTAAAAACTGAACCGCATCATGCAAATTTTGTACCATATCAGCAATCGTATTACCCAATCGAGCCCTCTACCTATGCAAACGATGTGAGAATTCATAGGGGTAGTCATCCAACAAGCCTTGAGCCATCGATTTGAGGAGTGCAGATAAGGAAGGGTTGGAAAGTAAATGTTGTCAGCACAAAACCCCTCCACCATGTTAGTACCATTAGGAATGTCATAACCCTCAAGCTCTGGCTGAAAGACCGACAGTGGACAAATATACAGAAGGAGGTAATTATCAGCCAAGAACTTAATCATCTTTGCACACCAAAGAAAATCCATCAAATTAGATACAAACCGAGAAGCTATTTCATTCAGCAGGGCCATAGAGTGGAAATCCAACCAATCCCAACCCAGGACTATGGAAATGGCCTATGTATCTTGATTACATTCAATTATACATGACCTTCTCAGCTTCTCAATTGAAAAGAGCGTAGAGTCACAAATTTCATGGTGCCTTGCAGGCACATACACTCTGAAAGAGGATTCCATTGCATACAATACCAGAAGAAATAATGCATTGTTACATAAAGATGAATGTATTAATAAGTGAAAGTTACCCATAATTCATGTGAGAAGAAATCTCACAGCAGCATTAAAGAACTATAATCTCATTGTACTCCAAAGAGGTGCAGGTAAATTTAACCTGTATAGAGAGAACCTGGAGAGGTGCCCAAGTCCGAAGCAAAGTGCCATGTGTCACAAATGAAGGACACCATTTATACCACAGTCACTTCATTAAAAATCAAGAATCAATGCCCCCAAAAGGGAGCCACCAAAAATAGCCCTGCAAATATCCAACTATAAAAAGACCACCCTCGAGCAACCGTTTTAAAGAAAGTTTTACCAATGATAGAAATCCTCATAATAGCAACACGGAACATTCCAACAACCAAAATTATCCCTGACAAATGCTAGAAATTATAGACGTAATGAGGACCATCCCAAGTAAGCTTGCTTTTAATGCCCGCCGCCACCCCATCTAGCATCAACTATTTGTGAGAGGTAGCCTCTCATGGGAAATAAATGATGGAGAGAGCCTAAAAATAAACTAGACTGGTGATCATAATAATCTATTAACCTTCCAAAAACAAGTGCATAGACATCCCACTCAGCCATAACCACCCATGAGAAACACACTTCCCAATTAGAAATGCAGGCACGGAGGTCTTGGCAGATAACCTATCAACTGAACTTTTCCAGGATTTGTTAGCAAATGATACACCTGAAAGCACCAATTATATACCTGTAGAGGAGTCCACCTTAAACAGTTAAAAGAAAATCATGCAAATAACGAGACACAATCTTGCCTCGAAAATTCCTTAAAAGAAATCTGATCATTAATAGCTTTATTTGCTAAAAAAATCTGTATGAACTTTAGCTTCTATGTAACAATGCATAACTTAAAAGGAGGGAAACTTTTCGAGCAAAAATAGAATATGTGTCAAGAGGTAATTAAAATGCAAAGAATTTGAGCTTTTGTTTGAGGTCATTGAAACCACCACCATTAAGCCCCCTTCAATTACTATCTAGATAATTTTATTGCCAATTCTAAACCAATCCTTAATGCATTGAGCTCTGCAACATTATTAGTCCCTTCATTTAATAGAATACATGCAGCCCCATTATAGTTTCCCTACCAATCTATTAGAATTGATGTGGTCCCAGACTTGCAAGGTTGCCCGTAGAGGCCCCATCAAAATATAGTTCAATGAATCCCTAAGAAGGGGGAGTCCATTTAATTAGTTTCCTATTCATAGTAGGCCCCTTGTTTTGTATAGACCCAGATTTAGGAAGATTAAGAAGCATCAAATTCTTCAGAATGGAAGAGTCCTAGGAGGAGAACTCTTTTTTTGAATGATCATTTCTATAAATGCTTTTAGAGCCAAACTTTTATTCTTGAATATGTGATTATTTCTCTCCAGATAGAGGTTCCAGATGATTATGGAAGGTGTGATTTCCTAAATGCGAGAAACTTAGAGTTTGAGTATAACGAAGGCCAACTTAGAAACTTCTTTAGAACCGATTTTTGAAGGGGAGACATCCAACAATTTTCAACATCATCCAAGACCAACATTGGTGAGAAAATTCACACCCAATGAGAAGGTGATCTATTGATTCAACACTTTACCACACATAACATAAGGAAATAGCAAGACTATAACTAGTCTTTCAAACCTCATCCTAGACAAGATTATATCTTTTAGAGCTTGAAGAAAATTCTCTAGCTTTGGGATGGACATAAGATCCCCAAAAATGTCTAAAGGGCCATGGTGTGGACCTGGAAGAAGAAAAAAGTGAGTTGTAACCACCCTTTACATTGTATTTTCTAGACTTGGCCATAATCCATATTATTTCATCCTATCTATTTGATAAAAAGACTTTTATTTTCTCCAGTTCACATTTATGTGACTCCTAAATAAATGTGTAGGAGCAGAGAGGATGTTAAAATATTTCCACTTTACTCCATGGAGAGGCTCCCCTAGGTCAATCACAAGATAATATTTCACCTTGTCACCCCAAACGACCTTTACAAAAGACTTCATTTGTTCCTAATTGCAAAGGAGCCTAAGTGGTTGATGACCATTCGAGGAATATTCCCAAAAGAGAGGTTTTTCCACATTATTAATCACCCAAGAAATATGAGGGAGAAGAAAAGATATTGTTGGAAAAACAAGGATAGACAACTAAGGGGGGGGGGGAGGCAGGGGCGGGAGGAGTGGGGGAGGGTGAATAAGTTGTTACAGAACTTAGAACTTATCTTACTTTATGAACCTTTAATCTTAGATCTGATATTTAATAGTCAAAGCATGAACACAACCGTAAAAAACAACACCAAGATTTTTACGTGGAAACCCTATTAAGGGAAAAAACCACAATGGAGGTTAATCCACAATTATACCTTGTTAAAAGTATAATGAAATTGAATAAGGAATGCACATTCATTCTAGCATGCTGCCTAGAGCTCACTACTCAAAAGGGAAGGCTCACTTCCTTACATAAAATAATCAGATTAAATCCATCTGATGAGGTTGAACTAAGAAATCAGCTTCTTCAAAAGCTTGATGATAGTTCCAGTTAGGCACAGAAATACTTCTCCACACTCCACTCAAACTTCTTCACACTATGCTCTACAATCGAATGATCTGATCTTTATTCACACATATATCGCACACACTTTGCATACATTCATTGAGCATACATCAAAATGAGGAAACAATCACTCTTATGTATCTTCTACATGGATTTACATCAATAACTCTGTCAGCCACAAATAAGGAATAAATGAATTACAAACTATCGGCCTCAATACATGAAGAAATCTCAATGTGCACCAACCTAAGTTGGTCACAACATAATGAAGACCTAAATTAACATCCTCGAACACACCAAGTATTCAAAAATTAATCCATAAGGATTCGCAATACGCTACCACCATCATGTCAGCCAATAACATGAATAATCGAACACACAAAGGAAAAATATTCGATCACGATCACACCGATCAACAAAAACATACCACAATGATAGAGCATGATCTAGAAACATCTATGAATATCTCAAGAGCATACGCAATAATTTAATTCACCAGAATTACATTCTCTTCTTCCAAAAACACTTGTTGTAGTAACAAAATAACTGTAGGAACTCAAAAACTCATAAATTTCTCTAAATTTGATGTGCACCTCTCAAAATTTTGGAGAACATACTAGATAGGCTCAATAAAAAATCCTTTAAAGTGTGACTTCTGAATACCACCTTACTAAACTTACCACCACTCTGATCTTCACAGCTTTACATACTTCCTGCAACATATTTATTCTTATTTTCTCAATATCCTCGACATATACAACCTTTAGAATCATCAATGCTAATAGTGTTGACATCAATGAAAACCACATATTAGCAACACAACCACAACATCCAACAATCTCCCCATTTGACATTGATGGCAAGACATGATGTGAAAAATACAATCAAGATAGTTCTAGCTCTTCTCCAACAATCTCCTCCTTCTCATACTGTCCTCCCTTTTTCTTCCTCAAGGGTTTTTCACATTAATCTTTTCCCCCTTTGACATCAATGGCAAAGGTAAACAAGCTCTGAACCACATATCTGAATCATCTGACTACTCCCCCTTAGTAGCAACCACCATAACATAAATCTGAAACAAGATCTAACTGTAGGTGCATGAATTGATACAAAAAATTGCATCTTTAGTTTAGGTTAGGAGGGAAAATCACCCCTAACTTGCCTCCTAGATACTCAAAAGTATCCTTAGACAATGACTTAGTGAATATATCTACAATTTTTTTTTTGGTAGGCACATACTCCAGTTTGACTTCTTTATCATTCACTTTATCACTCAGGTAGTGATACTTGATAGATATATGCTTTGTTTTTTAATGTAGCACTAGATTCTTAGAATTTTTTATGGCACTTGAATTATCACAAATATAGAAATAGTCTCTTCATACTCAATTCTGATATCTCTCAGCATCTACTTCATCCATATTACTTGAATACAATTGTTTGCAGCAACAATATATTCTGCCTGAGCAGTAGATAAGGAAATGGAATTCTACTTTTTACTTAGCCAAGACACCAACCTCTTCCCCAAGAAAAATGCACCACCACTTGTACTTTTCTTGTCATCCACATCTTCTACCCAATCTACATCTATAAAGGCATTCAGAGTAAGATCATCATCCTTAGGATACCATACACTAAAATCAACTATACCTTTCAAATATCTAAAAATTCTCTTTATTGCAATCACATGTGATTCCTTCGGATCAGCTTGATATCTAGCAATCATGCATACAACATTCATGATTTCTAGTCTAGTCTATGTCAGATAGAGCAATCCACCAATCATTGACTTGTACCTTGTTTGATTAACCTTAGGAGAATCATCATTTTGTGTTAATTTGCATCCTATTACCATGGGTGTACCTACAGGGTTTGAGTCTTCCATTCCAAACTTTTTCAGTAACTCTCTCACATATTTGGATTGAGATATAAAGATTCCATCATTTAGTTGAGTAATTTGCAATCCTAAAAACAATTTCAGCTCTCCTATCATTGACATCTCAAAATCACTTTTCATTTCATTAGAAAACTTCATACATAAGTCATCATCACCTTTAAAAATAATGTCATCAACAAAGACTTCAATAATCCACTCTTTATCCCGATCCACCTTGAAATACAGATTTTTGTTAGTAGTACCTTTATTGAATCCAAGCTTCAACAAGTATTTATCCAGTCTAGCATACCAGGCTCTAGGGGATTTCTTTAGTCCATACAGTGCTTTCTTTAACTGACAAACGATGTCTTTTTCATCAGTCAGTTGAAATCCATCTGGTTGCTCAGCATAAATGTCTTCTAATTATCCATTCAAAAATATTGACTTCACATCCATTTGATAGACTTTGTAATTCTTGAAAGCAACATAAACAAGAAGCAACCTTACAACTTCAATTCTAGCAATAGGGGTAAATGTTTCTTCAAAATCAATACCTTCCATCTGTGAGTATCCTTTACATACTAGTCTTGTTTTATTTCTGACTACTTCACCTTGTTCATTCAGCTTATTCTGAAAGACCCATTTGGTTCCAATCATGTTTTTATTCTGAGGTATGGGAACAAGAATCCAGGTATCATTTTTCTCTATTTGCATCAGTTCTTCCTTCATTGCTTTCATCCAATATTCATTTGTACATGCTTCATTGACATTGATAGGGCGAGTCTTTGAAATCATACAATACTCTTCTACAATTCTTCTTCTAGTCTACACAACTTTGTTCTTGTCTCCTATAATCTGAGTTTCCATGCATATGGTGTGAGTAGGCTTTACTAACTTAGGTAGATCTATGAATACTTGTGTGCAGCTTACTTTGACAATGTCATCAAAATTCACATGACACAGCCTCTTATGCCATAACTAGCTTACATCAACTTGAGCAATTAAACAAATTTCACTAGGAGCATTTAGGTGAAAAATATTACCTCTTGTCTTTGTACTTGAAGCAATTACATTTCCATAGCTTCCCAGAATCCTACATTTTCCATCTTTGAACTGAAGATTATATCCCTTGTTGACCATCTATCCAACACTCAATAAATTATTATTCAATCCTTCAACATATAAGACATCATTAGTATTATTTTTACCACCAAGAGAATTAGTGCCTCTGCCACAAATCACACCATCATTGTTATCTCCAAATATTACAACACCACTGTCATATTTATCCAAGCTTATAAACTTTATTTTGTCACCAATCATATGATGTGAGCATTCCTTGTCAATCACCCACTCATCCTTTTCATCAATTCTGGCTGCAAGAGCTTTCTCTACATTCTGGTTTCCAGTAGATTCAGTGGACACTGGACCATTCTCCTTGATAGCAATGAATACCCATCCATCTTCATTTCCATTTTCTTTATTAGATTCATCATCAGTAACACCTTCTTCAGCATAATAATATTTCTTTTGAAATCTAGACTTGTTAGGTTTGTACTTAGAAACTCTTTCAAGACACCTTGACACAAAATGACCTATCTTACTACAAGTGAAACATTTAATAGGAAAATTTCCTTTGTACTTACCATGTCCGTTGGCTTCTCTTTTCACAATCGATGCTTCCAACTCTTCTAGCTCTCTTTCTTCATCTCATCTTCACACTTGAATGTCTTTCTGGAACTTTCTCCTCAATCATATCTCTGTTGACTTTTTCTAGATATAGTAGCTTTGAATGCAGATTTTTTCTTAGGAGTAGACTCACCAAATTCGCTTAAGTCAAAGGCAGCAAGCTTTCCAATCAACATGTCTCTTGTCACATTTGTTACTGTCTTGAGCTCTTCAATAGCATTGGATTTTGTTTTGTAGGATGTAGGCACTGATCTGAGCACTTTAGCCACAATCTCATCTTCCATAATTCCATCAACACATCTAATACCCATCACTAGTTCATTTACCTTCTACATGAAAGCAACAATGTTTTCATCTTCACTCATCTTCATGATTTCCCATTTTCCTTTTAGACTTTGCAACTTAGCAAATTTCACTTGTGCATCTCCTTCATACAGTGTTTCTAATTTCTTCTAGATCTCATGTGTTTTCTTTAGACCTATCACATTTGTCATCTTTGAATCTTTCAAAGAACTCAATAAAGCCTCTATAGCCCTGATATTAGTTTCAGCTTCTTTTATCTCATCAGGAGTAGTATGACCATTCTAAGGAATATTATATATGTTCTTTGTAATCTTCCAGAAGGGTTCACCAATGCACTTCAAATGACACTCCATTCTGACCTTCCATAGAGAGTAATTCATACCATCGAATTTGGGACTATCCTTCTTATATGATGCCATCTCAGATAACCTCAAGCTATTAAACTTCTTTAGAGGAACTAGCTCTGATACCAATTGTTGGCAAAACAAGCATAGACAACTGAGAGGGGGGGGGGGGTGAATCAGTTGTTACATAATTTAGAACTTATCTTACTTTATCAACCTTTAATCTTAGATCTGATAATTAATAGTCAAAGCATGAACACAACAGAAACACACAAAACCAATTTTTTTGCGTGGAAACCATGTTAAGGGAAAAATCCATGGTGGAGGTTAATCCACAATTATACCCTGTTAAAAGTATAATGAAAATGAATAAGGAATGCACATGCATTCAGACACACTTCCTAGAGCTCACTACTCAGAAGGGAAGGCTCACTACCTTACATAAAACAATAAGATTAAATCCATCTGATGAAGTTGAACTGATAAATTAGCTTCTTCAAAAGCTTGATGACAGTTCCAATTAGGCACATAAATACTTCCTCACACTTCGCTCAAACTTCTTTACACTCTTCTCTGCAATCGAATGATGTGATCTTTATTCACACACATCGTGCACACACTTCACATACAAACACTGAGCATATATCAAAATGAGGAAACAATCACTCTTATGTATCCGCTACATGGATTTACATCAATAACTTTGTCAACCACAAATAAGGAATAAATGAATTATAAACTATTAGCCTCAATACATGAACAAATATCAATGTGGACCAACCTAAGTCAATCACAACATAATGAAGACCTAAATCAACATCCTCAAACACACCAAGCATTCAAAAATTAATCCATAAGGATCCGCAACATGCTACAACCATCATGTAGGCCAAGAACATGAAAACTCAAATACACAAAGGAAAAATCTTCGATCACAATCACACCGATCAACACGGACGTACTACAATGATAGAGCACAATCTAGAAACATCTTAGGATCATACACAATAATTCAATTCACCGGAATTAAATTCTCTTCTTCCAGAAACACTTGCTACAATAAAATAATAATTGTAGGAACTCAAAAACTCATAACTTTCTCCAAACTTGATGCGCACCTCTAAAAATTGTGGAGGACATACTAGATAGGCTCAACAACAAACCCTTTAAAGCATGGCTTTTGAATACCACCTTATTGAACTTACCACTACTCTGATCTTCACAGCTTCATAGAACGCCTGCAACATATTTATTCTAATTTTCTCAATATCCTCGACATATATAGCCTTCAAAATCATCAATGCTAATAAGGTTGACATCAATGACAACCACATATTAGCAACACAACCATAGGTGACAGCATCCAACAAATTAGAAAGAAATGAAGTTCAATATTTTTGATCCTAAGGGAAGGGTCCTCTCTATAAATATTCTTTCTCTATCTAGTGAATCTAGATATTTGTGTCTCCTCATTTGGTACCATTTGGTGTCAAGTTTAGAATAGATTTTCTAAACTAGTTTGGCACCTAGTGCTTTTTTTTGCAAGAAGAGGTCTCTTAGACCTACTGCCCCATCCATTTTATACTTACATAGTGAGTCCCATGCAATCAAAGGTAATTTTCTCTTTTGGGTGACATTTTATGCCCAAAGAAAATCTTTGAAGGTCTTTTACAAGGCCATAGCCTTACCATGTGGGAGTTTCAAAACTAACATTAAGTAAATTAGAAGAGAATGTAGATCTACTTTCAACATCACCATTTTTCTTGAAAAAGAGAGTCATCTTGATCTCCAAAGCAAGATCCTATTAGGAACAAAAGAAATTAACTTATCCCAAGAGTCATTCTTTTCTTTTCCCAAAAAGAAGGGGATTCCTAAATATTTGCATGGAAGAGAATCACACTGAAAACTCCAAAATTTTATAAGTTGTGTTTTAAATAAGGGATTGACATTGATGAAGAATATCTTCAATTTTTTTGTATTAAATGATTGGCCCGAGAACGAACAATAATCAGCAATTACTTTCTTTATCACTTTTGCTTTGTCCATGCATGGTTTCCCAAATAGAAGGATATCATCTACAAATAAATAATGGGAGATTAGCATTGGAAAAGGCCCAACAAAGATGCCTCTCCATAGCCTAGTGGAGTGTGAAGCAATTATTGATCTACTTAGACCTTCTGCCATTAAAATAAGGATGTATGGAGAGAGGGGGTCATCTTGTCTGACCGCTTGAGTTGAAGAGAATTTTCCATATGGGGATCCCTTAAATAATATTGAAAAATTAGCATCTAAGAGACAAGAAGAAATCCATTTACACCAACTATTAGGAAAGACAAATTTTTTAGGACCACCAATAAGAAATCCCAATCTACCATATCATATATTTTCTCCATGTCCAGTTTCAGAAGAATGACAATTGTCTTGTCCCTCATGATTGAATGTAAGACCTTGTGTTCCAAGATAGCTCCTTCTAAAGTATCTATCCCTAGCACAAAGCCCCCCTGTTCATCTAAGATAATGGAAGGGATCAATTTTTCTAACCTTGAACCTATTGCTTCGGTAAATTTTTTATAAATAGTATTACACAAAGGAATAGGTCTAAAATCCTTGAAAGAAATAATATCTAACTTTTTTGGAATGAGGGCTACCAAAGTGGAATTAAATTCTCTTAATGTGTTTCTATTTCTTCTTGATTCTTCCAAGGCAAGAAGGATGTCCTTACCAAAAAAATCCTAACATTTTTGGAAGAACATGGTCATGAATCCATCTAGACCTAGGGCCTTTTCTACAACTATTGAGAATACTACACTTTTAACTTCATCAATAGTAAATTCTAGCATCAGATATTTTTTGTGTTCTTCATTAACCAATGTGGGCATATTATTTAATACCACGTTATCAATTAAGGACTTATGTTTCTTCCTTGGTGCAAGAAGGTTTATGAAAAATATGATAGCTTCAACACCAATAACCTTTTCTATTTCTTGTGTGTCCCCAAAGAGGATTGGATGGAGACAATTATATTTGTTTTCCTCCTAAGTTTTGTAGAGCTATGGAAAAACTTAGAATTTTTATCCCCTTCCTTTAACCAAATTTTCCTTAATTTTTGCCTCCAGTAGCATTCTTCTCTTGCAAGAATTTCTTCCAATTCCACTTTTATAATTTTCTATTTTTTGTATAGTGAACCACCCATGCCATTTTTAATTACTATTTCATAAACATTATAAATTTCTTATTCCACCCTAACCTTCTCAATGAAAATGTTCTTAAAATGTTTCACATTCCAATCTTTGATTTAGGTTTTACTTAACATCATTTTTTCACAAAGTTGGTACATTGTAGAGCCAACTATGATCACACTATTGAACCACCAAGTTTTGAGGAGTGGTATGAACTTTGGATCTGAACCACATTGCTTCAAACTTAAAATAACCCTTTTTTTTAAGTCTATCTTCAAATATAGATAAGGAAATTGGGAAATGACCCATTTTGGGAAATTGTGTCTCAACCTTGCAATTATATAAATGTTATTGTTGATAGGATATATATATATATATATATCCTAGTTACACTGATAGGTGTAATATACAATGGCATCAGGGGGAGGAGTGGGATGCGTGTAAAAAAGAAATTGTTAACTTTTTCAAGAAACTACTAAAATGGCCAACATACATTAGATAAATGATACATTATAAATCTAGACCATTAATTATTAGGTTTTAGATCTAATGGTGGATATTTATTTTGCTTTTTTTTCCCTAGAATGTAATCCTATTTTATGAGGGTGTTTTATTATAGTTGCGACAGTGAGATAGTGATGTATTCTGAGAGTCTGATAGCAGTCTTATTATCTCTTGATCTCTAAGTGGTGATACTCCTGTGAGAAGCTTGCTTTTCAAGTATATTGTAATCTTTGTGATTTATTGAATAATATATTAGGCGGCTTTTGGAGTGTGGGGTTTTCTCCCCAAAAGGTTTTTCCCATGTAAATGACTATGTCATGGTATGCGTGATATGTATTTTTATATATATTTAAGTTTCTATAACTATTAAAGATCTGTAGAAGTTTTGCATTATTCTTCTCTCAAGATTAATGTAGGAAGTTGTTCTGCTACCTTAGCTTCCTTACAATCTGATCCAATGAAAGTATGAATTATTGAAGAAAAATCCCAAGAAGAATTCAACCAGTTTTCAAATAATAATAAATGATCCAACCTTTTTGGAAGCTGGGAGAAATTCTTGTGCCTATTAGTCCATGTGAAGTTTCCATTTTTCAAGAAGTAATCATATATTTTTTTATAAAGGATGAAATTGTTAAAATCTTACATTACTTTTGCAAGACGAATGATATCACTAGATTTATCTAAGACATTACAGATAGCCTTAAAATATCTTGCAAATATATTAAGTTCATTTTTTAGCAATACTAAAGTAGAAGTTGTTTTCATAATTTTTTCTTTCCTTTTATGGAACATGGGCCATAAAAATTAAAGAACACAAAGTAATTATTTCATCCCAATCATCTGGTCGATGTTTTAATCCAAATATCTGTGGAATCCAAAAACTCCACCATAACATTGTATTTATTCCATAAAATTACTAACCCTCTTGAGGCTCCTTGAGCTAGAGAGGAAAACATATCATAATTCTACCATGAGTCAAAAGCATTAGAGGCAACTAAATTGAAAGTTTTATTTCTTGAAGAAGCATGGTATCTCAAGAGGTACTTAAAATTTGACACTTGATTAAGTGTCATTTGTTAGGGGTGTTTAAGCCCCTAACGTTGCATTATAGAACCCTCATTTTTCTCGAGGAGAGATTTTGTCTACCCTCGTTCACAAATTCTGTTCTGAGGCATTACACCCCTCAGCTAAATTAGGATGAATATCTTAAGGAGGTGGATTTGGATTGGCCATTCCTCAATTTTTTTTTGAAGCAAATGTAAGGTTCCTTTTAAGTGTTGTTTACATGCCAGCTACAATTGCTAACTTAGTTTTTTCACTATTTGGTTTCTTGCCCCTTTTTTCGTTTGGGAGAAACCAAAACCTTAGTTTTGGAATCAAATTGTGAGATTGGAGGAGACAAGATTTTAGCCAAGGAAGAGGAAGAAATATTTTCTTTTTCTAGAAGGCTATCTTGCTCTAATTGCATTTTCCCTTTCGATTTGGATAGTGAATGGGAGGAGGGAGGTTTTCATTTTCAGTGACCTCATTAAGAATCTCATCTAAAAATTCCTCAATGAACTCCTCTCCCACTTTAGAATATACTTTATTAATAATATTCATTAATTTTTCATCTTCTAATGAACCATTTAACAAATCTTCAAACTAGGAAAGATTGTGAGAATTACAAGTTTCATTTCCAAAGTGTGGTGAAATAAGTGGGTTGGATGTCAAATGAGAGGACTCTGAAAACCCCTACATAGGATTGTCACAAGAAGAAGAGGAAGTAGGGAAGGTAGTGTTGATGAAAATTTCAATCGCAACAAGTCGAATAAAATCTTCATAGACAAACCACAAAGAGCCTATCCTTCTTGAAAGATATGGAACAAGACAATCTAAAAGGGGAATTTTTCTTGATAGGGAAAGATTGAATCAATTCAATACCAAGTCTCTGGTAATTAGGTCATGATTGTACTAGGTTCACTCCAGGGTATGATGTGATTTTGTTGTTAATCTCAAAGAGAATATGGTTGATTTTTGGTTTCACTAAAAAAATCATAAACTTTTTACACAAGATTTCCAATTCATTCATAAAAATAACATCATAAAATCAAAATATTTAAAATAATAATTTATGAACATCAATAATTTATTTGCTATCACTTAAGTAGATTTAGCATTAAATATTCAACAATTTCATGGAAAACAAAAAAAAATCAATTTTTTTTAATTCATTCATCTATTTTTTGAAACATTTTCAAGAATTAAAACATCTATACTAAAATCAAGCATAAAAATACTAAAAATTAAAATTTCTCCCAATTATTCTCCATGCATGCCCCAAAGAATTAACCAAATCAAAGAAAACCACTTTATACATCACCATATTACTTCACAACTACATATAAAATGGTGTGAGCTTTTAAAGAGAGGGTTTTAGTTTGGACACTGAGTAGGTTCTGCATGCACCCTTAAATGATGCAACACATAGTCTTGTTCGGATAAACTAAAAAAACCAGCTACAAAATATTCATGAGATAAGTAGCTATCAAATTGGCTCTAATATTGATTAATGTCTATGTGCATACAAGTTTTTAGATCGAAATGATTCAAAAAATAGGAAAAAAGAACAAAACTTAAAGAAGTTTTGGCTCTTCTTACATCCACAAATTATGAACTTAAATGAAAATAAAGCATTAAATGGAATTTTATAAGAACAAGGCCCCAATATTTCAAACTTAAATTTTGTCTAGAGAATTAGAAATAACAAATCAAAAAGTAGTGTGTGGCATATGCCAACTATCATCAAAATATTCCAAATGAAATCAAAGCTTTGACTTCGTTAGCAACAAAACTCTTCACTTCTTACTCTAGTATGCAATACTCCACATACACCAAGGCTATCGACATCCTTCAAAATATTAGATAGGGAACATCTACTTGGAGTAGGAACAACCTACAAAACTCAAAACTACAAAACAAATATTTTCGTAACAACTTTGGTATCTGATATCCTTTCATCATTCATGGCTTAGGCTCCAGGATCTTTTCTTCACCTTTCTTCAATTGATATTCTCAGAAAGAACTTAATGTTTGATGCATATGTTTTTTTGAAATCCCTTGTACTATCTTCCAAGTGATTTTGAGCCTAGTGTATTCTTTTGATACCTAGAGTATAATATCATTGCTTTGTACTTTGTTTGTTTCATATATAGCTATAGTGTTCCTATACTATATAATCTCATCAATGACCTCTCAATTTAATAGCTGAATAGGGTCTCAATTTATTCTTTCAATCCATTCTTTGAAGGCTTTATCTTCTTTACCTTCTTTTCCTAGTGTTCGAGAATCACAAACTTGATGTACTAACATTTCAATAAAGTCTTGATCTTTATCAGGCAATTTCCTACATTCCATGGTGACCTTTTCAAATCCTTCTATATATTGCATCAACATGTCACCTTCCCATTTCCATTGTTTCTTCCATTTTTCTAGCAATGGAACTTCTTTCTCTAAAATTACATTTCCTTGTATTAATTCTTGGACATCCATTTGTGTGAGAATTTCAACATTTTTCTTTTCAACAACAATTTATTCCTGAAAAACCCTACATTCACTTTCAAGTCTTCTAGATTTCTCAAACCAATGGTATGCTTCCTTATACTTTCCAATCACATTTGTAATGAATTCTTCCCCCTGTTTTACCCAATACTCAATCCATTCTTCAAAAAAATTCATTTTATGGTGGACTACTACAATTGCATCAACTTGTTCTTGTGACATTAGTATAGTTGAATGTTGAAGTAATTCATTCTGTGCTTGACCAAATAGGGTTAGTGATTTTATAAAATTCTCCAAGGTAGCAACCCATTCATTTAATTCTCTTTTCTTATTTTTATACTTTTGTACTTTGGAAACCGTGACATCTAGGTTCACCTTTATTTCCTCCAACTCTTGCCTCCAAGATGAGTTCCCAATATTAATACTTGTTACCTTATACTCCTTAGGCATTATTTCAAGTCTATTTTTGTCAACTGTAGGAATAGCCATATGGATGGTTCTATCACCATCTGCATCTCTTTGTATGACATGTTTTACTTTAGCTTTGTGCCTAGACTTAGGAGTATCTACTTCTTGTATGAAACTATTAATATCTAGAGGAAATACTTCTACTTCCATTGGGGAAGCCAATTCCATGATCAACCAATCGGGTGTATCCTCATTTAACTCTACCTCTATAACATTTCTCTGTTCCTAGTTTCCACTTAATTTAGGAACCTCTTCACTTATTTCTTTAGTTTTATCTATTATGTCCTTCGAAATAGGAATTTCCTCAACAATTTCTAGCATATATTAAGGATTACTAGGATTTGGAACTATCTCCTCTATTTTAAGACTTACATTTTCCTATCTATCCAGATGTTCAATATCAGTTTCGTGGAAATTACCTTCTTTATTCTCTACTACCTAGGGTTTTCTTCATTTCCAACTCCATCACTTGAAACCTATGTAGTTTCTTCTTTCTCAATCTCAAATTCAATCCGGTCCTATTTTGAATTTCCAAAGACCTACGATTGTTCATTATCATTTAGAAAATTTGCAAGTGATGGTTGGGAATCAAAAGTATCTTCAATAGTTATTTCATCAATAGGATCCTACTTTGCAGTCTCCCTTGTTTCCATCTCAAGTATATCAAGGATCCCCTCTTCTAAGGCAAGTGTTCCTTGTATAAATTCTTCTTCTTCAACATTTATAAGGGTGGACCCTATATCAATAATTTCTTCTGTCACTGGTTGTAGGTCATGGGTTTACCTTTAAATTTCTTTTCTTTTACCTTCTCCCACATGTCACCCCATTTATCCATCTATTCTTTAGTTTTGTCTTCATCTGCCTCAGAAATTTCATCCAAAACCACAAGAGTTCTTCCCAATGCTTGTTTCATATTATCCATGTTAATAGAGGGAGGAGAAGTAAATAGTGTTTCAGCCCTTTGAAATTGAGACCTCATCTGTGTACCAACATTTTCTATTACTCCCGCTTCTTCATCAATAACCAATTTAGTTTTGGGTTTTTCTATAGAGGAAGATCCACCTTTAGTTCTTAATTTTGATTTATCTATTTTTGATTATGCATCCTTCCACTTATGACATGGTTGTATTGGAACTTCTTGTTTTAAGTTTTAAAGGTTCTCTCTTCAATTCTTATAGCAAGAGTGACCTTACTAGTTTTCCTTTTCTTCCTAGCAAGTTCCCCACTCTAAAATGTAGTTTCATTTCTTTTTCTTCTTCTTTTATACTTTAAGAAAGTGGGTTCAATTCTTCTTTCTCTTAAATATTTTCAAAAATCATTTATCTAGTGTTGAGTGTGTAACAAAATTGGTGTAGAGAACTCATCAACTAATGTCATTTCTTCACCCTCATAATCTGAGTTTGGGATAGGATAAAACAAGGACCAAGCTATTGGCAAGAGACACTATGAATATCTTTTGGTGTTTTCATTGATGGAAACCCTTGATGGTGATTAGGTACATGCATTATCATTTGATCATACTGACAACTTGATGATAAATAGTTAAGGAAGAATAGGGCATCTGACAGTTTTGTGCTTATTGATTTACATGAAGATTTTCAGTTAATATTTTGTGTTGTGTTTCTCACTGAAGGTTGATCAATGTATGCTTAGTGTTATCCATAAATCACAGTGCCTTGTATTGATCTATGTGTGTGTTAGAAGATCTGGTTGGCTAATTCTCTGTTGTATCAATATTGAAGCCGACTTTGTGAATATATCATGTCACAAATGTTTGGGAGTAAGCCAAGTTTTGGCCAACCATTATGGATGGCCAAAATACTTTACTCATGAATTAAGCTGATAGTTGTAAATATTGCTATGTTCTATTGATGCCAACATATGGGTGACTAATTCTTAGTTGCGTATATATATATATATATATATATATATGAGATTGTTCACATCATTTTGAGATATGTAAGAAGTGTGATTAATGTGAATTGTGAATAAGAGTAGAGAAGAAGAATGATAATGCATAGTTTCACTTGTGCATAAAGGATTTTTGTTGCGAGTGTGAGATGAATAGAGTAGAAGTGCAGAATCAGTTTGTAGGAGAGAAGATCAAGTATTGCGCCAAACCAAAACTGTAATCAAGCATATATAGATGTTATTTTTCATAGTTCAAACTCTTAGATGGTTTTAATTTGATTCTCTTTGTAAGGTAGTGAGCCTTCCCTTTGAGCAGTGAGCTCTAGGTAGTGTGCTTGAATGCAAGTGCATTCCCCTTATTGTAATCTTCATTTGAGTATACTTAGATCATATTGTGGATTGGCCATCCACTGTGGTTTTTCCCCTAACAGGGTTTCCACATAAAGATTCTTGTGTTATGGTGTTGTGATTGCTTTCTTCTTGTTCATGCATATTGGTTGAATTTTATAAGCACTAAAAGATAAAGGTTAATAAAGTTAATTTTTGCACAACATTGATTCACCCCCCTCTCAGTGTAGCTTGTTTCCAACAACTGGTATCAAAGCCAGTTCCTCAAGAGAAGAAGTTTAACATCTTGGGGAGATCTTGGAAAGTGTTTCAATGGATTCAAGTAGTCTTCAACAACAACTTTTGGTGGCCCTTTATGATCTTGATTATTCAAAGTCTAACATTCATAAATTGTAAGCAAACCTCATGGATGCTGATAAATTCATTGAGTCCTTGAAAAAAAAAATCAATAAATCCTGAGAGAAGAGAAAGGAACTTTGTGATTAGATTAAGCAGAATGATGGTAAGATAATTGAATATGAACAACTCAGTCAAGCTTTGAAGGAAAAGATAGAAGAGTGTGAAAAGCTTACTAGAGATAATGCAGTACTATAACATGAGATGGAATCTATCATGATGAGGATGACCAAGGAAATTGAAGTCAAAAATAAGAATGAAGAGAACCCAGCATAGTCTTTGAAAGAAAAATCTGAGGTATGTAGCCATTTGGACAATGAATTGGAAGAATCTATGAAAAATGAGGAATCTCTAGAAAAAAAGATTGATGATCTCAAAAATGAACTTGCTGATACAAATGAGTACAAAGAGAAGTTCAAAGCCAGGTCAAACATGCTTGCTGAACTGATTAATAATCAGAGGGTTCATGGTGACAAGAGAGGTCTTGGATATGAGGAAGGAGAAAGTTCAAAATCTAGACAAAGAAATTTTGAACAAAGGAATTTTGGACAAAAGAGATTCAGGCAAGGAAATCAGATGAAAAATGCTGAAAAGTATCTGGTAAGGCAACCTAATGCTCAAATATTTAATGGATACTAATTCAATTGCAATAAATTTGGTCATATGGCTTCTCAATGTAGAAATAGGATGAGTCATAGTGGTCCATCATTCTCAGGTCAGTGTTTTAATTGCAATAAGTTTGGTCACAAGTCAAATGAATGAAAAAATGTGATGAACAATTTTCATAGAAATGTCAGATGTTATACCTGCAATAGATTTGGGAATATTGATAACCAGTGTAGATCAAAATAAAATTAGTGGAACTACTGGTCTAGACAAAAAAATGTTGTGTGCTACAACTACAACAAATTTGGTCACATTGCTACATTATGTTGGAATAGAAGAGGTTTGGTAAAACAAAGAAGGAACATGTAGAAGGATACTAAAGGAAAAGGAAAAGTCACTATAGATGTGGTTAGGAAGAAAATGGAGAAAAAATGGGTGAAAAGGGGCCCCTTTGTTGAAGAAAATGCGCCAGCACTAGAACCTGCTTTTGGTAGTTCATCCAAGAATTAGTTTCAGGCCTTTGGCCTAGGGGGAGCTATCAAGAAAATTTTCCTAACCCCCTACTAGCAACTGACACCAGAATGTGGATATGTTCAATAAGTGCATGAATGCTCTACAAATTTTGCTGAACTCATTGGAGAAAGTAGTATGCAATATTGAAGGTCCACAAAAGATTTTTCTATCACAGCACATGAAAATAGTGTAACCAGATGTGTTAGTGCAAAAGCACTTATTGCGAGAAAAAGGGTTAAGTTTGCAAGTGATAAAAGGTCATTTATATTTTTCATTTGTCACTTTTCATTTTGAAGAGCTCCCAGGTGAAACTTGGCGAAGTTGAGGTGGAATTCAAGTGTGAAGTAGATTTTTGAAATCAAATAGCAATCCAATGGAAAGGTATTTTTTGAAAAAACTCTATGAACTTGTGAATTGATGAATATGGCTACTCCATTGGTAGTAGAAATTAAGGACATACCCCATCCCAATTTCAAATGGCATCCCTACAAGTTTGTTGAGACTGACCCATTAGGAGCTTTTTTGTCCGTTCCATATGGTGTGTTACACATAGAAGATATTAGGGGTTATATTCACGCTAATATTGATGAATTGGGGAGCTCACATCTACTGAATTTGTATAAAAATCATATCATAGGAGAAGATTTATGTGTGAAGCCAAAGTATAAAACCCTAGAAGAGAAGAAGTTTACTCAAATTGTCAAATTGCTCGTGCTTGAAGAGATCGAATGGGTATGTTACATATTGAGCCGAGTTCATGATGAATTCATGTGGTTAAGCATACCCTTCAAGATCACAAAGGGGGCTATAAGTGTCATTATAGGTCTAAATTCTTTCAGTGGATTACCAGTTCTAAAGTCTATGAAGAATCAAACAATAACTAATGCAACAGGTTCCCAATATGATCAAAGAGAAATGACAATTGAGAATATCATCTAGGTGGATGTGAAATTTGCATCAATTATCATTGGCTACAAGATATATCACTCGATTCAGGACAACTCTATGTCCGGTACAACCATTTATGAAGCCTATCAAATGGTAAAGGAAAATGAAGACTATGACCTTTGTGAAATGCTCTGAACTCACCTAATATAAAATCTAGGTAAGATCAAGAAGGATAAGAAAAATTATTTCAAGTATGGTAATTTTCTATTATTTTTATTCTTTTATTTCATTAAAGAAGTTCTGGGTATTGGTAAAGTTCATTGGCAAGGCAATCAGCTAGTAGCTATTCGATAAGAGAAATGTTGTATGGGATTGGGAACAGTCAAACCTGAAGAACTGCTATCTGGGGGTATTTTAAAGGTTTTTAGAATATGATGCATGCTAGAGAAAGGATTCTTACCTCTGTTGTGGAAAAATACAAGGATTCTATTTGTTTCATGGTAGATATTGATCAATGTATGATGGAGGCCAATGATCCCATAACAGTTTGGATCATGCCAATGGGGTATGAAGTAGAGGAGCGCATTCTAGAAATGTATGCAAAACATTTGTTGAGAAATCCTCTAGATCAATTAGAAGAGAGATTCAATAATTATGTAGAAAAGAATATGGAAGTACACAATGAACTCATAAAACTTGTGTTAGCCAAAAGAGTTAGAAAAGAGGTAGAGATCTTTGGAGAAAGTATGGGCATATCCATTGAGAAGATATGAGAATCTAGAAAGAAAAGAGAAGAAGCCGAAGTAACAAAAGAAGCTGAGAAAAAGGTATCAAAATCTGAATCTGCTGGTCCAGTAGCACCATTTTCCTGAGCTAAATCAACTAGAAGCTCTACAACTCATTCCACTCCTACAGAAAAATCAATCCCTATGAAATTGAATCTAAGGGATCTGGTAAGGAAGGAAAAAGAAAGAAAGATAAGAACAAAAGAGTCTAATTAAGGAGTTAAATAAATCAAGCATCAAGGTACTAAGGCAACAACTATTACAAAGAGCATCCCCTCCAGTGGAGATGATTAGGCAAAGAAGAAGGAAAAAATTGACCATCCAGGTATGTCAATAGAAGAAGTTGAAAAGGCTTTGATTAAAGATGGGAATCTCAAGCCACTCTATAAATGGTATGAATCTTTTGGTGAATCTGATTGAAGAATTCTTGAGGAGGAAACAATAAAACATTTGAATATTTTCAATAAAGTTATGATTGAAATAATGCCTAACCTGCCTAAAAGCTTATATATGATATTTTGGAGATGAGGATAGTGTATGCCAGATCAGAAGAAGATTAGATGAGAGAAAGAATTCTTGCTAAACTGTGTCTAGTAATGTCCATGGAAGATATGAAGTCACTACTGAATAAAGCCAAGAGGGAGTTTAAAAGAAAAACTAGAGTGAACAAGCTCATGATTGGGAAAACTAAGGAAGTTGCAGAAGAAATAGAACAAATTCTAAGAATTTTTTTGTTAAACAACATAATTGATGTTATTCCTAAAGGAACCCATGATGCTTCATATAGTATAGGAGAAGAAGACAAAGTTAAACAAGATATAGGTGGTGAGGATATGCAGATTCCTCCTGAAGAGGTCAATACAGAGATGCCTATGGAAGTTGAATTTCATGAAAATGTATCATTTGAGAAAGTGGAGATCCCTAAAGGTAAGCGAGAACCTACAATTGAGGAAGCTTTGGTTGAAGAAAAGAAAGTTGAAGTGAAAGAAATTCAAATCTAGAAGCAAGAGACACTGCAAAGGCAGTGAAGAAATTTTTGGTGGAACAAAAAGAAGAGCTTGATCCTAAATTGGTTGAGGGTCTGATTGACCTATCTACCTTAAGCCCAATTCATAAAATGAAAGTAGCATCATTTGCACAAGAAAAAGCTAGAGAAGAACTACTGAAGTCCCACATTGAGGATAGTGGACTTCTGAGTCTTGCATCTAGAGTCCTGGAAAATATAATGCCCACTCATGTGAAAGATTTGATAGGTTCCTCCTCCAATGAATTAAAGAATCTTATCAACTCAGTAAGTAATCACTTTAAGTCACTTGAGAAATCAGCCATAAATAAAGTTCAAAAGGAATTTGACGCTAAAAGATTAAATGGGCTAAAAGAAATGATAAGAAAGGATAAAAATTTTCTAGCCACCTATATGGAAAATACCCAAAATGTTGTATTAGAAGGTGGGAAGACATACAAATCATGTTTGTCTTTGACAAAATTTACTGAGGCAAATGAGAAAAAGTTTAAGGATCTCGAGAAATAGCTAGCTACTATTTCTGAAGGGTTTGATCCTTCAACTGATGGTGTTGGAAAGATAGAAGGTGAAGTGATATCCTTGTTTGAAAGAATAAAGATCTTAAAGGATGAAAATGACAAAATTGTTGCAAGATCCTGTGAAATTAAAGGCCTAATTGGCCCAAAGGTAGAAATAATGGCAATTTCTTTGAAAGAAGTTGAAGATGCTAAAGAAGTGGGTGATCCAGCAAGCTTGGAGTCTGTAGAGACACAATCCTATTTGGTTTGTGGACATATAAAAATCCTAGAGAGTCTCAAAAGAGTTTGGGACATGAATTTCACTATGCTGAAGAAAGGTTTTCTAGATATTTTCAAGTTCATGTAAGGTGAAGAAGTCTTTTTGTACATAAGCAATTTATTCATAACAATTTTGATTTTGGTATGTAGATTCATACCTTTTCCATTGATGTCAAAGGGGGAGAGTAATAGAGTGAAAAATTCGTAATCATCCCAGGGGGATAATTGTGTTTTGGAGAAGAGTTTGTTTTTGAAATTTTGGCAGTGTATTTGATATTGGCTTTGATCCAACACTAAGTGTTTCCATCAATGTGAAAGGGGGAGATTGTTGGCAAGATAAACTATTAATATCTTTTGGTGTTTTCATTGATGGAAACCCTCAATGGTGATTAGGTACATGCATTATCATTTGGTTATACCAACATCTTGATGATAAATAGTTAAGGAAGAGCAGGGCATCCGACAATTTTGTGCTGATTGATTCACATGAAGATTTTTAGTTAATATTTTTTGTTGCGTATCTCAATGAAGGTTGATCAATGTATGCTTAGTGTAATCTGTAAATCTTAATTCCTTGTATTGATTCATGTGCAAGTTAGAAGATCCAGTTGGCTAATTCTCTGTTGTATCAGTACTGGAGCTGACTTTGTGAATATATCATGTCACAGATGTTTGGGAAGAAATCATTTAAGTATTTTTGGGTTTGAGCATCTTTGTTTCGGTCCTAGCCAAGTTGTGGTCGAACGTTGTGGATGTGTATTATACTTTACTTATTATTTAAGCTGATAGTTGTAAATATTACTATTTTTTATTGATGTCGACATATGGGTGACTAATTCTTAGTTGCAGATATATATGTGACATCGTTCACATAATTTTGAGATATGTAAGAAGTGTGATTAATGTGAATTGCGAATAAGAGGAAAGAAAAAGAGCAATAATGCACAGTTTCACTTGTGCATAAAGGATTTGTGTTGCGAGTGTGAGAAGAATAGAGCAGATGTGTAGAATCAGTCTATAGGATGGAAGATCAAGTATTACACCCAATCAAAACTATAATCAAGCATATGTAATGCTATTTTTCTCAGTTCAAACTCTCATATGGTTTTAATCTGATTCTCTTTGTAAGGTAGTGAGCCTTCCCTTTGAGCAATGAGCTCTAGGCAGTGCGCTTGAATGCAAGTGCATTCCCCTTATTGTAATCTTCATTTGAGTATACTTAGATCATATTGTGGATTGGCCATTCATCTTGGTTTTTCCCCTACTAGGGTTTCCACGTAAAAATTCTTATGTTATGGTGTTGTGATTATTTTCTTCTTGTTCATGCATATTGGTTGAATGTTACAAGCACTAAAAGATAAAGGTTAATAAATTTTATTTTTGCATAATAGTGATTCACCCCCCCCTCTCAATGTAGCTTGTTTCCAACACAAGAAAAGTTTAAAATGATACCAGTAACTGACCAAGCCATACACGACACCAAAGAAAATGAAATCGAAAAGGAACAAGAGAGAAAAGAAAAAAGGGGGGGTCCAAATTTTGCCAAGGGGCAAAATGGGGCATGTTGTGAGACCACACAACAACTAGCAATGAAAAAACTAAACAAAATAATAGAAAGTCAATTCTGAATCTAACATCAATGTACCAACTTTTTTTAGTCTTCTAATTATAAATCATTAGATCCTTATTTTGACATTCAAATTTCACTTCGGATAGCATTTAAGA
>CM021100.1:252869536-252930495 GCA_007115665.2 Sequoiadendron giganteum | reverse complement strand
CTAGTATGGTCTACCCAAAGGGAAAATTTTAGCAAAGAATGCCATTCCCTAGGATTCTTTTTGATCAATTTTTAAATTATATCCAAAAGATTTTTATTTGATGATTCAACTAATCCATTTCAATTCACCTTTCGGCTAAATTCAAAAAAATAAAAGAATAATCAACATTTCAATTTCTAAAGAGAAATACCATCTTTCGAGATTTTCATGTTTAAAAATAATTAATAGAATATCAGTTATTTGAAACATACCTAGCTCTAGCTGATAATGACACCCATTTCAAGATGGAACTTCAGAACCCTTAGTAGTTGTATTCTTGGCTTATCAAAATTTACCTTTCCTTGGGGGCCAATATTATTTCATTCTTTCAATGTCCTTTGGAAATTTGTAGCTCATGATGCAAAGTAGAGTGTTATAAAAACAACTACATGCTTAAGATGATGCCAAGTACATGATTAGTTCACCACCTTTACTAATTACCTATTATAATGCATTAATTTCTTGAATAAAGGTGCAATCATTACGGATTAGGGTTCGAATTGAAAACACCAAGATTTTTGTGCAGGCTCACTACTAGACAAGAAAGATGGTGTGATGATCATAAACCATTAAAGATACATGATCGGTTTATGATCATTGAGATTAAAACTTTTGGTATCAACTTTTAGGAGAAATACTGGGATCTGGGGAATTTACCTCCAAGCTTTAGAAAGAAAAACAAATCAAAATGAAAGAAAAGACCGAGAACAAGGCTCAAGAGAGATTAAAACATTTCAAAATAGACTCTTCAGTTTCTAAGTTCTGAAAACAATTACTAGACTTTGATACAAGAAAAAATAATGATATCACCGAGATTAACATTTCTAGTTGGTGACTTACTGAGCAGGGCTAGGACTAACTGAAGATACAAATCTCTTGATACAACTGCACAACCCTAAGATTTTGGTTTCTTGTAATATATATTAAACTTCATGACAAGACTGAAACACCAAATTTGGGAAATAAATGAGGATAAAACAAGGACCAATAAAATTGAAAGTGAGACCAACAACCCACCAAGCCATAGAATGATGTCAAAGAAAATGAAAGTGAAAAGGAACAAGAGAGAAAAGAAAAAAGGGGGGTCCATATTTTTCCAAGGGTAAAAATGGGGCGTGTTGTGAGACCACACAAAAACTAGCAACCAAAAAAGCTAAACAAAATAATAGAAAGTCAATTATGGATCAGACATCAGTGTACCAACTTTTCTTAGTCTTTTAATTATAAATCATTGGATCCTTATTTTGACATTCAAATTTCACTTCATCTAGCATGCAAGATTAAGTATTACTGAGCTCATGTGTGTGCAGTTGGTTATTTCCACCATAGTAAACTTAGAAATAACAATTCTTTGCATTAACCTACATAATTTGACAATTTTTTTTAATCCAACTAGGGATAGAGCCTTGCTGCTAGTGAAGTGTCCATAGCCCCAACAAGGTTATCTCTCTAATTCCCCCAAACATAGCTCTACTGCCAACCAGGCGTCTATTGCCCCAGTAGAGATATTTGGATAGCCTAGAGAGTTTCTTTCTCTCTCTTTTTTTATATTATTCTAATATCTCTTTTCAACTTGTAGGCAATGAAGCCCGCTATTTGATAAGGAATTATAGTGGTAGCAAAGGTAGTCTTTTAACTTTTTTCACTTAATGTAAATATTTTCTATCACAAATTTTAGTAGAATGATTTAAATGTGTGTTTTTGTAGCTCAACATCAACTGAATAATTCATGCTCAGAAGAATATAAAGAATGAAACAATTCTCAAACAATTTATAAATAAAGGACTA
Source organism: Sequoiadendron giganteum (assembly GCA_007115665.2). Taxonomy (NCBI): domain Eukaryota; kingdom Viridiplantae; phylum Streptophyta; class Pinopsida; order Cupressales; family Cupressaceae; genus Sequoiadendron; species Sequoiadendron giganteum. The sequence continues at coordinate 252,928,668 of CM021100.1, read as the reverse complement.
TCTCTGGTCATAACAAGGATCAAATTTCTAGAATTTACATTCTATTAACCTGTTCACCTTCAAAGGTGGTTAGTTATCATAAAGTTAGATGACACAACACCTAAAAAAAACAAGGCAAAGCAACAAACAATTATTTACAAAAAAACAACAAAAATGAACCTAAAAAAAATTATTTACAAAAAACTATTTACTTATGAATAGAAATAATGCTCTAGGAACTATCCATTGATAGCCAATGGGATATCTTCACCAGTCAAAGACTTCAACCTATAAGTGTTGTCACCCAAGATTTCAAAAACTTGATATGGGCCTGTCCACAACTTATCAAACTTACCATGCTCACCTTTTCATTCATGGACTTTATTCTAGTAGAAGACCAAGTCAAATATTCTAGAATTCTTAAATCTATCCCTTTTATCAGACCATCTTTTTACCATAGATTGATGCCTAGCAAAATGATCTATAGCTCGAGTACATTTTTTGTCTAAATGCATTAATTGTAATAACTGAACTTTAGTTTGGTCGTCTAATCCAATATATTCTTGGGTGAACTGCCAAGTAGGTATTTTCAAATTCATTGGTAGTATAGGATCTACCCCATTAACTAAGTGATAAGGAGAATTCCCTAATGTAGCTTTCATCCTAGTTCAGTCTACCTAAAGGGAAATTTTTTGTAAAGAATGACATTCCCTAGGATTCTTTTTGATCAATTTTTTAATTATATGCAACATATTTGTATTTGATGATTCAGTTAATCCATTTCCCTACGGATAATAATTAGATGATAATTTTAATGTTATACCATATTTAATTTCCCAATTAGAAAATTTTAATGAAGAAAAGGCATGGCCATTATCACATACCAATACGTATGGTACTCCAAACCTGCTGATGAGATTCTCTTCAAAAAAATTGATTACTACCTCTATAGTGCATTGCTTGTTGGGACATGCCTCTGTCCATCTGATGCAATAATCTGTAGCGGTCAATATAAATCTATGGACTACAGATTATGGGGGATTAATAGTTCCAATTAAATCTAGTCCCCATTGTTAAAAGGGACGCATTTCCATCATTGGTTGTAGTGGTTGAGCATTCAATCTTCCTTTGTTTGATGCAATTTGACATGTATAGCAGTGTTTCACATGTTCATATGTATCTTTGAAAATCGTTGGCAAGTATTAACCAACTCTCAAAATAAGGTGTGCAGTATCTAAAGGTGCTCCATGAGTTGTTCCAAATTGATCATGTAGTTCCCTGCAACACATTGCTTGCTTCTACTCTATTCAAGCATCTTAAAAAGATTCCTTCATGGTTTCTTTTGAACAAATCTCCCCCTTTGATCATATAACTTTGCAATTTTATCTTGAGAGCTCTTCTTTGATTTCTTTGCATATGATCGAGGTAAGTATGGCTGACTAGATAATGCCATATATCTAAATACTAGTGATCTTGGTCTTTTACATCCAAAGTATATTGTTGACTTGAAAATTATGGATCTATTTCTGCAATAGATCTCACCAAAGCTTTTCCACGAACCAATTTTATGGGTATGATTTATAGGTCAAATTCCTATAGGATGGTAACCCATTTCACTCCTTTTTCTCCAATCTAACTCTGTGTTAACAACATCTTGACCATAGAATCTAGAACAATAGCTTTGATTATACTCCTCAGAATGTAATGTCTAAATTTGCATACCATTTGACCAATGCAAAGGATTTTCTTTCAACATCTGTATATCTCAGCTCCACTTCTTTTAATGGAGCACTCATAAAAGAAACTAGCTTCTCTTTTTTATTCCCCCCCTTCTGTGTTAGTACTGATGAACAAGTATGACCAGAAGTAAAAGAGTAAATATAAAAAGGTTTAATGTAATCCAAACTTACAAATACTAGAGCTTCTGTAATTTTAGTCTTTATACTCTCAAAGGAAATCTTAGCTTCATTTTTCCACTCTATCTTGGCATATTTATTTAACATATCATTGAGTGGTTTCACTATTTTGGCAAATCCGGTAATAAATTTTCAAACAAAACTAATCTTACCAAAATGAGATTTCAACTCTTTCTTGCTTCCAGGGGGTTGTAGCTTGAGCAGTGTGCTCACTCTATTTGGGTCTATCAAAATACCTCATTAAAAAATAATATGTCCCAGCAACTTACCTTCAGTTACCATGAAAATACACTTCTTAGGATTTAATGAAACTCTGTAAGTTTCACACTTTTGTAATATTTCTTTGAGATTTTGAACATGATCTCTTCTATTTTTCAAAAATTATTGTGAGGTCATCCTTGTAGATAATAATGTATTTTCCTATCAATTCATGAAAATCATAATCCATGGCTCTTTGGAATGTAGCTTCGACATTTATCAATTTGAATGGTATCCTTTTGTAAGAAAAAGTTCCTCACTTCATGGTGAAAGTTGTTTTCATCCAATCTTCCCTTGCTACCATTACTTGATTATATCCATAGAATCCATCTAAAAAGGACATCATATGTGAACCATTGACTATTTTTAGTACTTCTTCTAGTGAGGGTAGTGTATAATTATCTTTCTCAAATGCCTTGTTGAGATTTTGAAAATCTACACACAGTCATATATCTCCACTCTTCTTTCTCATGGGAACCAAATTTTCCACCCAAGTAGAACGTCTAATAGGAAAGATTATCTTAGTTGATAAAATTATTTGGACTTCATTTTGAATTAATGGTTCTAAGAGTGCATTTACTGGTTTCTATTTCTACTGAAAAGGATTTTGCAATAGGATTTAATGGTATCATATTAGTAATGATGGAAGTATCATAAGTCTTCAAATATTCACATCTCCAAGCTATAACCTTCCAATAATATTTAAGTTCTTGAGAAATATTTATTTTCTCTTCCTTAGTACAAACTTTTCCTGTTAACACATTCTTAAGATCTTCCTTAGTATGCAAATTGTATAATTTAGATTGCCCTCCATTACTTCGAGGAAAATATTTTTGTCTAACTATCTGATCAATGTCGAATAATCGTTCTAAATCAATGATTCCTTTCAAAATATTATTATCTCCGGCTTGAGCTAATTCTTCATCTTGAATTTTTCCATCAGGGTGATCTATCTCTTCAATTATTTGTGCTTTGAAAATATTAGAATTAGTAATGAAACCCAATATATGTTGGTCATCTTTGAACACCTACAAATTAGTAACATTATCAGGAACTGAGGGTAGTTGCACTAGCTCAACTGTGAATCTCTTCAAATCAGAGGCATCTAGAGGTTCTAGAGAACTAGCAACAATAGCCCAAGCATCAGCTCTTTGATTAAATCTTCATGGAGTATGAGTAATGTTGAATGCATCAAAAAAAATTATTATGTCCCATACTCTATGTAGATAATTGGAAAATCGCTTGTAGTGACAAATGTTTGCTTTCAAACTTTTCTAACTGCTAATTTTGAATCACTGAATACCCCTAGGATTATGAATTTCTTCTTGATTGTGAGGATTGGGCCATGTATAAGGGTTTCATACTCTGCCATGTTGTTAGTACATTGAAATTATAACCAATATACAAAAATAAAATATTTACCTTCCTGGTTGATGAGCTCAACTCTGAATCCAATCCCTTGTTTCTATTTGCATCCATCAAATTTAAGAATCCAAGCTTGATCATCTGTAGCTTGTAATTTACCATTCTTTGGTGTCATCGACTCAGTATTTTTAGTCTATGTAACATGGATTTTGTCTTTATGCTTTCTTGATTCAGACCTTTTGACCTTATCTTGTTCTAGAATGTACCAATTTTGGATACTGTGAGTTATCTCCAGACACATCATATAGCTATTTTTTGAGTGTGCAACATTATGTAACCTTCACCAATCCTACAATAACAAATTTTTTAGTGAAATCTTGATTTCATCACTCTTCTGAGCTTCTATAACAATATTCTTCTGAAATTTATCATAAGGACTATTGTCTTCTTCAAAAGATTAATAATCTAATTCAATTAAAACATTTTTTCCGGGAGTTAATTGATTAGGTTTTATACCATCACATGTAAATACTTCCTCCATTTTATAAACTCCTAGTTCTACATTGATATAGAAAACTTCAGTTTTCTAATTATAGTCAGTGATCATGTATTTCATGTGTGGTTCTCTTTCAATCCCAATTTGATTAGGAACTCCTTTCCATGGTAACCACATATGTGAGAATTCATTAGCCATATATCCATTCAGAACCTTGGACCAATCTTTTCTCAATAACATACCATAAGTATCAGCTATCTCAACAACTTGAATGTTTATATAATATTGAATTCTAGGATCCAACACTAATTGCATGTGAATTTTATCCCGTTGAGTGACCTTCTTTAAGGAGCTTTCTGGATTTAACCCTAGCATTTGACATGGAGATAAAGGCATCACATTAGTAGATGTTCCATAATCTACTAAGCAATTATGAAGTTTTTTACCAAATATTCTCAAAGTTAGTAAAAATGACGGAGAATATAATTTTGCATTGTAAAAGGATACTTGCACATCTGCTCTAGGAACAATGTTATTATATTTTTTCTTAGCCTGATTATCTATCACCTTAGCATCCTTAAGCTTTCCTTATTTTGAAAGATCTCTTAAGTATTTAAGAAAGCTTTCTTGATCACAAGTGTTTTGAGCAATTCTGACAAAGAGAGGCTAAACTTTACCTTTTTTATTTCTTCTACTAAATAGTTAGTCAAATTTTTTTGTTCTATAGAATCTATCTTTTCATCTTTTGAAACATTTAATGACTTATAATGAAAGGTTACCTTGGGCAACCCTGGGTTATTTCTTGATTTGTCATCAGGTGGAGTATTAAAGTTATTAGGCAGGATCAACATGGTTAATGTCCCGTTGAATTTATTCCCATCATTGGTCTTACTTATAAGGTTATAATTATTTCCTTTCTGATACTACTGAAAAGCATGAATTTCATCGATTTCTTCTTGAGGTTCATTTTCATCTTGATAGGGAAAAGTGTATGTTTGTCGAGTCATAGTTGAATTATCTCCCTCATATTCATGAGTGTAACTTGTGATGATAGTAGGTAATTTAACACATTTATTGCTTTCAAGAACTAAAGCAGAATCATATCCTACTAGAACCAAATAGTTTCCCTTAGGAGGGTGAGAGTCACATTGTTCATTATAATTTGTAGTATAGCTAAAAAATGTTTGAAGCAATTTTTAATTATGAATAGTCTACTTCAGCATGGGAATTTTTGTTATGAATTATACACCACAAGATCAACTAAATTCACTTTTGATGTGGATATTGCATTAGTAGGATGAGTGTTGTCTAAAGGTGTTGATACTCTTCCATTATTTGGTCATGTATTCCAAGGTGTAGGTGGTTTGGGAGCATTATACATTTGATTTTGTGAATTTTGATTGTTATTTTGGGTGTAAAAGTTTTGACTTCTTAATTGTGTAACCTTTGTGGTTAATCTTTTGAGTTGAGTTGTGATTTCTTTGATGTCTTCCTTTTCCTTTGAAATTTTGATATTTTAATTTTCTTGAGTTTGTGAGAAAAAATATTTTTTTTTAGGATGCAGGTCTATGATAGCTAGACCAGGGTGAGGGACTAAATCTTGACTATTTCTTGGTTGAAAGAAATTACTCTGAGGAAATGTCCCATTCTATACCACCAAAGTATAAACATTAGGAGCTATAGGATGACTTAGAGGGACTCCATTTATGCTTGGGGTAGGGTAATTATTTAATCCATTTCTGCCATTTATGGATGATCCATTTTTGAGGTGTTTCATTTCTAAATTTACACTTATGGCTTCACCATAGGCTTCAAGTAAAGTAGTAGGAAGATTTCCCTTTCACTTCACAAACATGGTAGCGAAAGGATCCGTTGTTGTAAAATAAATCGTGATAGCAAAAAAATTATCTACTATGTAAGGTGCTTGCAATCTAGAATAAGCCTTTTGAAACCTGTCATTAAAAGAAATTATAAGCTCTCCTTCGAACCTCTTGATGTGAGAAAATTGATGATATAACAAATCAAGGTCAGTTGGTGTTCTAAATTTGGCTAAGAATTGGCTTTCCATATCTGGCCACGATCTAATAGAATTGTGAGGTAGGTTGATATACCATTGGTAAAATTCATCGCTTAATGTGTATGGGAACAACCTACATACAACATCTTCATGTTGAATCCTTTCTCTAAAACATGTATCCTTAAAGATATTAATGTGTTCTTTTGGATCTTTATAGAGATAATATTTGGGCCACAAATTTTTAGGATTTTTCTATAAATCATTGTATACTAAAAATTGGATTGGTGACTTTGCATTAAAGAATGCCATCATTATGGAGAGTGGTGGTACAATAATAGTCATATTCTGTGAAATCGCACTTACACTTCCAAAATTTTGAGGTCTAGATAACATTCGACGAGTAAGCTCGACTAAAGTCACACAAGGATCACCAAATCAAGATCTAGTGACTATTCAAAAATACAGCTTAAAAACCTAACAAAGCCAAAATGGCAACAATAGGTCCTCCTTCTAGTTCCAATTCATGTAGATGATGATTTCACTAACAACAACAGGTCGAATAAAATCTTCACAAACAAACTGCTAAGAGCATATCCTTCTTGAAAGATATGGAGCAAGACAATCTAAAAGGGGAATTTGTCTTAATAAGGAAAGATTGACTTAGTTCAATCCCAAGTCTCTGGTAATCAAGTCATGATTGTAGCAGAAGGGGCTCTTTCTAAAGACATTTTTCTTAATAGTAGAGTTTTTGAAGATAACAAAGAAAGAAGAAGCCGAAAATACAATAAAATTGAAAGTCATACCCATTTTCCTTGAACCATGTCAGAATTTTTTTTAATGGCTTGTCATTCCCCCAAATCTTAATGAACAAGTTGTTCTACTCAAACTTTGAAATATGGTTCTCCAAGCTTAATGTGATTGATAGTACCAGTTTCCAATAGATATCTTGTCATGAAGAAGACTTGTCTCTAGAAGTGATTTTATCCTTATCAAGTCTCAAGGATACCTCATTATAGTTTCCCAAAGATATATCTACCAATGATCGGCTACCAGAAATTTCCTTTTCACTATGGGAGCTAGAATGGTTGTGGTCTCCAATTTTTGGTGTAGTATTTTTCTAGGCTTTTCTATTCAAAACTCCCCAACTCTCCAAACCACTGGGATTTCTTTAAGGGAAACTATTATGGGTGTGCTAGGAAGAAGGGTCACCTCATCTATGAGCCCTCTATTTCCATGAAGATCCCTCTAAAAGCTCACTTCACTCAGGAGGATTAGAATTCCTTGCAAAATTTCTTGACCTAGGATGAGTATTGGAGTAAAACTACTGAGAGGGCACCACCTTGTAAAATCCACCATTATAGGAAAGACTAGGGTTTTCAAAACCATGGAAAGACATGGGTTTGGGGCCTAAATGAGAATTTTGAGTCTTCAAAATTATGCGAGCTTGCCACAGGGTCATGGCATTACCATTAGGTTGTAGGGGAGGCCACTCTTTATCAGCATCATCTACCCAGTGGACCCAATTTTTTTAGTACAGGGAGGGTACAACATCTCTACATAGGATATCCTATACCTTCTCTTGAAGTTACTTATTTTGTTACTATTAATAAATAGTTAATAAAAATGCAATAAACAATTGTGCTTTCAATGAACACAAATTTAAAAATTAATTTGAAAAATATATCTATCAAAATGGAGAAAAAATAAATTCACGCAATAAAGTTTCAAGTTCTAAATACACCAAAAATAAAGAAGGAAAATCAATAAAATTTACAATATTTGTGCACTTGGACCCCTCTTGACATATATTTGTCTACTTTAGTCTGAGTTTGAGCATAAGTTCATACTCTCAATAAAGTGAGGGCTAAATGTAGTGTAGAAAAATGTACACCTTTAAATTTTCACACTATGTTCGGGTCCCTTAATTAAATTGGACTTTATTAAGCCTCTAATTGACCCAATTATGCATTTAAAAGCCTAATTAATCCTATTTTCTAAAATGTAAACCTATATTAAACAATTAAAATAATTAATTAAATTTCCTTGAAATTGTTGTGTCCTAGGTTTTGGAGCCTAGGACCCATTCAGCTAAGGGTGAATGGGTCCCCCTTAACTTTAGGACCCTAATTTTTAATATATTTTGAGGGCATTTTTATGATTCAAATTTAATTTGCAATTTTCAGCTTTTGAATTTTAATTTCTTGGAAAATTAGAAAAATACATATAAATACCTAGTATTTTAATCAATTCAAATCATCTAGCAAGAGGGAAACTTTCATATGAGAAAATATTATTTTCAAGAGCATTGAAGAGCAGATTTATCAATCATCTATAGTAGCATTCAAGATCCTATCATGATGTCAAATTTTATGTGTGTCCATGAATGTTTTTTGAGCTAACATTGTGATTTAGGTTTCATGCATTCAAGTCAAAATTCAAGCATCAAGATCATATCATCAATCAAGCCATCTCATGCAAGATCAAGACCTTGAAGAAATCTACTATGTTCTAGTACTTCAAGGGTTTCAAATAAAGGGTTATGTGAGTTACAACATAGTAATTGTTCATTCATCATTCCTTTCATGTTTCATTGTTTCAATTCAAGGTTTAATTACCAAAATAGGATTTGACCAAGGAAAACCACCATTCACAAAAAACAAACTTTTTTTCCCTCTTGTGTGTTTTGAAAATATTAGGTTGAAGAAGGATTGAAGATCTATCAAAGGAGAAAAAATGGAAAAGTTTCAAAGTTGTTGTGAAGCCACAAAAACTCACTTTCAAAATTTATTTCTGACTTTCTAGCTATGAAACTCATAGGAATCAGGAGTGTAGATATAGGACCATAGGACTATGAAATAAGTTTTTCAAACCCTATAGTTGGACCCATTCGCCCTTGGGCGAATGAGTCCCAGAGGACACTCAACGACAACATTTTGGTGAAAGGTGCAAAACAACTTAACTGTCTCAAATCAAACAAAAAATTGTAGGTTTCATTAGATTAAGGTTTAATCTTGTGATTGCAGATGCTACTTTGCATTTGGGATTATTCACTATTTTTATTCTTTCTCCCAAAAGTGTTGTTTCTATTAAATATTCAAGATACTGAGAGGGGGTGAGAATCAATATCTTCTAAAACTTATTGAACAAACACATTTTATTACTTTACTACATAACTTAGATAAGAGCAAGAATAGAACATGAAATTTCACAACACAAGGACACCAAATTTTTATGTTGAAAACCCAATGATGGAAAAACCACGATGAGGATTAGCTCAAAATATATAGTTATTTCAATATTAGTTACAAAAGAGGCTCATTGCTAGATACAAAATCTCTCTACTTATAGGGACTTACTATCCAGACAAGGAGGCTCACTACGTACAAAAATTATAGAAACAAAAATGGCTAACCACCAAAATTGAACTGATGAAGTTACACCACAAGTATAGATTCAATTCCATTGATGCTCAGAGTATTAGTTCACATGAGACTAGACTAAAATTCATCCTTCTATTCACACACTTCACTTATCAACACATTAATACTCACACACACCTTCTTCACTCACCCTTTTTATCTTCAAACCATCATGCATATACCTGATATATTCACACACATCAATTAGGTCAACCTAATTGGATACAATTCATATTTTCAAAAGGATAACTTGTTGAATTCATATAAAGCTTCTCCAAAAGTAATTCACTCATGCCATGTAATATTATGTCAGTTGGGACCAAAGCTAGGTTGCACATATAACCACAATTCATGTTAAGCTATTAACTGCTTATTAGGTCATCCATGATTAACCTAATAGAAAAAAGCAATCTCAAAAATCAATACTAGCGCATCACCTAGATATTTGAACATTTGGGAATACATATATACCTGCTTCCAATTATCATAAGTCTTTTCCCAAAACCTTAATCCATAATGATTACTGGAGAGAATATGTGGACCAAAATACTGCATCAAATATCAGATGAGATAAGCTTGATCTACACATCGATTCAAGGTACCAAACCAACATGGTGAAATCAATGAAAATATAGGACTAATCTTTTGCATACTTCCAATAGTTTCAATAAATCTTCCTTATCTTAGATTATAAGGAAAATAAAAAGATTCCTTTCAAGGTTGACTCACCTAAGGGTGGAAAATCTACCTTGGCTTAAGGGATCTCTTTTTCCTAATGAGTTATAGGGAGATAGGTGCATTATACCCCATTCCCCTTTCTATTTATAGAAAATAATTGGTGAACCCCCATTTGAATAGAAAGAACCCATTTCCCTCCATTTCATTTTGGTGAACCCAACATTGTACATCAAAAGTTTTGAAATTGAAGTCCATTCAAACCCTAGATCTAGTATTTACATTAATTTTCATTTCTTCTAGGGTTTTCAAAATTAAATTAGTTTACATTTCATCTAGGGTTTTAAAGTTGCATTTTTGCATTGTTTAAAATATGAAAACTTCAAAAAAATTGCATGCATATTACATTTATTTTGCATAATACTTTCATATTAGTGTGTGTTCAATCATTCACATTCACAAACTAAGTCAAAACTATTATTCAAAAAGTGTTATATTGTTCATCATTTTTCATTAGATTCACTTCCGTTTAGACATCAAAATTTGGAAAAAATTTCTACAAAAACTATAGTGTTCAACTTGAAATAGAAAGCACAAATAATAGCTCAAAACTCACATTTTTAATTTTTAAAAACCCTATACAAGGAACCATTCACCCTTGGGTGAATGATTCATTGAGGGCCTATAAAATGTAATTTTTCAAATCATTTTTTTGGTCCCCTACACTTCCTAGATCTATTTGTAAACCACTATTGAAGTCTAGCAATTTTTGTAATTTTTGTTTTATGCATTGGGTTTAATCATTCATTTAGTCTAGTCCTTTAAAATCATCAGATCTATAAGAAAATTATGTTCATTTTTTGAATCATAAAATTATTATGAAATAATTTTTCCTTTTCAAAAATTTGGTTTCCATAGAGTATCACATGGCTTGTATGATTCTATTTTTCTTACTCATGATCATAATCTAGGAAAACAAAATAAAACCTTTGACAAGCATGTTAGTTAACCTCCTATTATCAATCATACTTTTAATAATGTAACAAAACAAGAGGACACAAGCATATAAGATCATTAAAATCATATTTGTTCTTCTCTTGATACCTCTCCTACCTGCAACGAAGGTATCTTGGTGAAAGGAGATACAATCATTAAGTGTCATGAAAATCTTATTTGTCCCTCTCCCCCTACCCCACTCACTTGGGAGGACATTATGGCACAAGAAAATGAGATTATTAATACATTTATTAACATCACTTTACCTACTCTCCATTCATCTCCCAACATCTCCCCCACTTGTGAAAATGATTTATTGAAAGAGGATGTAATCATTGGAAATCATGGAAATCACATTTTTTCTTCTCCCAATATCCCTCTTATTTGTGAAGATAATATTTTGATGTTAAAAGATCCAATCATTGAGAGCCATGACAATCATATTTGTTTGTCTTCCCCTACCTCTCCTACTTGGGAATACATTATTGTAAAAAGGGATGTAATCATAGATAACCATGGAAATAATATTTGTTCTTGTCCTAATATCTCTCCTATTTCTAAAGAAGATATTTTGGTGTTAGAAAACCCACTCATTGAGAGTTATGATAATCTTGTTTCTCCCTCTCCCAATGCTTCTCCCACTTGGCAAAATATAATTAGAAAAAGGATGCAATAACTAGTAAGCAAGAAAATCATATTTATTCTTCTCTACATGCCTACACAACTTATGATGAAGTTATCTTATAGGATCCAACCATTGAATGTCATGAAAATCTTGTTTACTCCTCTCCAAAAAACTCTCCTACTAGGGAAGATATCATGGTGCAAGAGGATGATAGTATTTATACATGTCCTTCAAACAATAGTAATGTTGTTTCCTTAGATGAAGATGATAAGGTCACAATAGACTCCCCTTCACTAAAAGATCAACAAAATAAGGATAAGTCTGTTGAGGTTCAAAACATTAGATCTCCCTTTCTTACTAGACCTCCTAAGATTACTCTAACCATTAGACCTCCTAAGATTCCTCTAATCATTAGACTTCCTCAGAGTCCTTTAATTATTGGACCTCAAAATTCATCTCCTAAGCCACTCCTTATAATAGGACCACCACAACACCAACCAAAACCTCCAAGAGTTATCTAAATGTTTCAAGGAAACTAAATAGTAACAATTTTTCATAGAAACCGAGTTACCATACCATTTATCATACATAAAACAAAAGGAACAATAGGAAACCACAAACCATACCTACTTCATTACCACTTCCTCAACCTATCTTTCCTAGTGCTCCTCATTTTCCATTGCATAGTGGAAAGGAGTGTAATCTTATAGAACTTTGCAACACTCCTACCAAGATGTCCTCGGGAAATTTGATTCAAGAATCATATAATTATCATATCATGCTTCAATTTTTTTTACTAGAAATATTTATCCCTCCTAGTGTGCAACCAGATGATGTAGCACCCCAAATTCAAGGTATGAACTCAGTCAACTTAGACATTAATTTTCATCAAGATGAGTTACCTCCATTAGAAGTGAAAAAAAAAAATGAGGCCTTCATGGTAATGGTTGCCATTAACAAATGTGGAATAAAAAGAATCTGATTAACAATGGTTCAACCCTTAATGTGTGTAGTGTGAATACCTTGGATATGATTGGAAGTGATAAGACTAAGATTGAACCAGAATCCTTATCTATTCATGATTTTGATAATCTAGGAAAATAACCACATGGAGTGATAACATTGACTATTATAGTTTGAAAGGTAACATTTTTTTTTAGGTGGGGAAATAGGGTTCATCAAAATGAAATAAATCAATATGATAAACCACTAGAATTTTTCACACTAAACACTACAATTCATGCAATTATGAAGGCCTGAAGAGGAAAACAACAATTAGAAACTAACCATAACTATTATAGAAACTATGAGGGGAATTTTTAGATCTTAGAATGGTGTGTACCTTGCTATAAGAAGCCTATTTTTAGGGCACAAAGGACTCATTCGCCTTTGGTGGTTAATGGGTCCCTATTAGAGTTTCTAAAACTAAGATCTAGGTTATTTTCCTTGAGGTTTGCACTCTAAAATTCACGGTTGTAAGCTCTCAAGAACCTATAACAAACTCTATAGCCTCCTTTCTTTGTTCTTGCACTATGAATGAAAATCTTGCAACTTGAAAATTTTGACAATTTTTCTTCAAATCTCTTCTTCACTTGATCTTTAATGTGTAAATCTACAAACACACACTCAAGGGAAGAAAAACTTGTTGAATATTAGTAAATAGGGGTTTTCCTAAGTCAAACCCCTTGTAGGTAATTAAACCAAATGATGAAATAATGAAATTTAAGTATGAACATGTGAAATGATGTAATGTTGATACCTTGGAAATTGTATTGTAATATAAATCTACAAACTAATATGTAGTGGCCATGAAATGTAGATCTTGATCCTTAAATATGATGTATAAAAATTCTTGGAAGTAGATCTTCCATGCTACATCCACTATCTTAGCTCAACAACATGTAGGAACAAACTAAACTCTTATCATGTTGAAATTATCTTGAATTGCTGCAATAAAACCTTGATAATATTCCTTTAAATTCTTTTGAAAAAGATCTTGTAAGCTCTAATACTTTCTTGAAGTTGCTAGGATTTCTAGATAAAATTTCTAGGAGAAATAATGTGAATTAACCCCACATTTATACTAAATTAAGAGATTAACCTTGAAATTCAAACAATTCAAGCCGATACCAGATTTAGAAATAAACATTATTAAATTCAAAAAGGGGGTCCTCATTAAGGGAGGATGCATTCGCCACCTAGGGCTAATGGGTCCATACACGGTTTCCCAAGACCTTGCCTTTGGGGAATGAAATAACATAAAAAACCCATGTAGAATTTGCCAAAAAATGGGGGTCCTATAGAGGGAGGACCCATTCACCACCTAGTGTAAACAAGTCCTAGCACCAATTTCTAAGACCTCAAATTTTCCCAATTGAATGTTATGTAGTTTTAATTATGGGTTTCAGGATAGATCTTCAGGAGTTGTCACAAATAATGCTTAAATTTGAATTGAAGGGGATAATTAACTCTAATTAACCACAATTAATTAAGGACTCTAGATAAATGTGAAAGTGTTTTACAACACTTTACAACACTTAAAAGAGGGTGTAAATTAAGTATATTTAAAAAGGGGCCCAACATCAATGTGGATGTGTTACAACACATTACAACATTAGATATAGGAAAAAATTAGGTTAATTCAATGGCAATTATTCCCAAATAAAATAAGGAAAAGGGATACTTTTTTCATTACTACAATTGCAAACTCCAATCCATGTCATTCTCAGTAATCATTCACATAATCTTCTCTTGTGTAGAACTTGGATTCATGAATTGAATGTGGTACCTTAAACTCTTGATCATTTAATGAAGTATCTCTATAACATAAAGTTTTATAAAATCAAGGCTAACCCTCACCTAGAAAGTTGTTTTCACACTAAGAAAGACAAAGAAATTCCTTTGAAAACATTGATACAAACTTCAAAAGAAGAACTCGTGCAAGAGGAACAAAAAGAGAACAATATTGAAAAAGTGACAAAGCTATTGGATGATGATTGGGGTTCATTCGATTTCACACCTACGTTCATGGGAGAATACAAGATTACACAGAAACTGGGAAAAGAGAAAGAAACAACAATAATATCAACACAAGCCAAGTCATAAAAATCATGTGAGTCCATAACTTTTAGCAAAGAGGAAAACATAAATTATAGATCCACAAATGAAGAGTATGATCATGAGCAACCACCAAATCCAAAAGGGATGGAAAATATTTATGGAATAGGTTAAAATTTTTTGAAACAACTTGGTTATAATGGAAAAGGATGTTGTATCTATGTCCCTATAGAGCCTAACAACTAAGAAATAGATAGTGGTCTTTATTATTGTCCTTCAAAAGAAACAAAATAATCAAAGAAACCTTCACTTAATATCAATGTCATCATGCATAAAACTCCTAAGAGATCTTCAAACACATGTCTTAGAAATGATTGGGGTTCATTAGATTTTACACCCTCCTTTAACAGAGAGTACAAAATATCTTATTCTAAAGAGTCTTGTATATGTATGCACCTTGTAGTAAGAAAGAGATACATTTTTCACAAAAGAAAGGAACATCTTCTACTATTGATCAAGAGAGTCCCTTGTGAAAGATTCTCCAAGCTCACTTGATATCTCTCCCTCCAAGAACACGGAAGAAATTTTACAATTCATGGTCATTCAATTAATGAATGTAGGGCTTTGAGTAATAATTTTCAACATATTAGGGATTGTGGCTCTCTTCCTTGTGTTGATGCACCTATTTCCCCTAATTGATATTTATTTTCATCCTACAATGTTGCTCATCGCTATGTGGCATTGGTAGGTTTAGGTATATTACTCATTGTCATTCATGGTGGTACAATATTAGGTGCAACCATATTTATCTTGGAAGAAATATGATATTCCTTGGTGGTTATCTTTGTCTTTATGATTGGGTGCAAGGATAAGTAGTTTTGGTTTTTGTTAATTCTTTCCAAGGATCCTCTCTTTCTCTACTTAAAATACCAACATAACAAGTATGTTGAAATTTTAAGTGGGGGGCATATTGTCCCCTGTTCATTGTTTGCATGTTCCTTCTTAGAGATGATACCATACATCTGCTAGGAAGTGTGATCAATACATTGGCTCTATTTCATTTTGGCATTATTATTTGTACCCCTTAAGGTGAGTTCTATTTTGCACCCCCTTAGGTGATTTTCTTGCTTCACTTTATTCATGGAAGTTTAACTCAATGTAGAATTAAAGCATAGCATATTGATTATATTGTGGCACCTTTTCAAATTTATTAGGGAGTATAAGTTTGGTATGGTTAGTACAATGGGATCCTATACCTAGAATGACTTCCCATGAGCCACTTTTTGGGGCTCACCTAGTGGACAACACATTTCGCTAGCCCTTGTGAGCATATTTTTCATGGCCACCAAGCATAACACAACTTGATTTCCTATGGATCCATATATTTAATAAGTGATTTTACATCCTTGTGATTTTATTTGATGGATGTGGCATAATAAAAATTTCTAAGTGGGTGATCCCACAATACTGGTTTACAATTTTTGGCCAAACTGGACACTAAACTAGTTTTTTCTAGCTAAATCTTCACTTTCGGGCACCTATAGCGAAAAAAATGTGAGGATTTTGAAGATGATGCAAACTAGTGATTTGTGAAATTTTTTCATTAGATTCTAAATATATTTTTTTCAATTTTTTTGGAATCAAATTGCACTTCTTTTTCCATCTCCTTTGGAAACTAGTTTTTCTCAGCAAACACCGTTTTTAAAGAGTGATGCTCACCGTATACAACATAACATTTTTCCATAAAGGTTAAAATTTTATTTTTTTCAAATTTAGATTTGTAACTACGATATCTAGTGCTTTCATTTTGTTTCATAGTGTTGTATTAAATATTTTTTGCTTAATCAAGTTTCGAAGTCAAACCAATTACAATTCAGACATAGGCAGACTGTATACAACATAAAAATAATTGTATGTATCAAAATTCTTTTTTTTTTGTTGGATCAAGGATTTCAATATCTAGTGCAATGATATTTTTCAATTTTATTTTTGATAATCTACTATTTTTCCACATGTGTAGAATAGAGAGCTTGATTTTTGGTGAAAAACCTACATTCACAAGAAATAAATAAAAAATATAATAATAAAATTAGATTTATTTAAAATTATACTTTTTGGGAAGCTTATAATAAGGAATTCATACTTTAAAAGAACAAATTTTAAATGAATTCATTTGATCCCCCAAAAGGAAAATCAAAAATGGTTTTCTATCAGTATTTTGATAGGTGTAAAGGAGACTCCGTTATAGGTATGGTTTAATACTAGTGGGTTTTTCGCCAAGGGGGTTTGATCTAAGGTCATTTGATCAAACACTCTTCAATTGGAATCCTTAAAATGGAACTTTTTAGGGCTTAAATCATTATATTATCTAAAAATATGTGATTTTAGCAAAAAATAGAATCTCCTAGAAATTGTAAACCAACATTATGGGATCACCTAGGTCATCATCCTTTCCTCCTTGTATTAATTTTGCATTGTATGTTTGTGTATCTTGTATTCATGCTTCATATCATGCATTCATGTTTGTCCCTTTGTGCTTATGCTGGTTAGCCATGCGATCTTGGAACTTGGGGGCTTGGCCACCTCCTTGATTCTTTTAATCCTATCCCATCAACATTTGTACACTTGGACGCGTCTTAACATATATTTCTCTATTGTAGTCTGAGTCTCGGCACAAGTTCATACTCTCACCAAAGTGGGGGCTAAACATAGTAAAGAAAAATTTACACATTTACATTTTCACACTATGTTTGGGTCCCTTAATTAAATTGGACTTAATTAAGGCTCTAATGGACCCAATTATACATTTAAAATCCTAATTAATCCTTTTTTCTGAAAGGTAAACTTGTATCAAATAATTGCAATCATTAATTAAATTTCTTTGAAATTGGTGTGTCGTAGGTTTGTGGCCTAGGACCCATTCACCCAAGAGAAAATGGGTCCCCATTAAGTTTAGGACCCTAATTTTTAATATTTTTATGATTTAAATTCAATTTGCAATTGTTGGCTTTTGAATTTTAATTGTAGGTAAATTAGAAAAATACCTATAAATACCTAGTCTTTTTATCAATTCAAATTGTCTAGCAAGAGGGCAACTTTGATATGAGTAAATATTATTGTCAAGAGCATTGAAGAGCAGATTTATTAGTCATCTATAGAAGCATTCAAGATCATATAATGATGTCAAAGTTTATGTGTGTTCATGCATGTTTTTGGAGCTAACATTGTGATGTAGTTTCAAGAAATCAAGTCAAAATTCAAGCATCAAGATCACATCACCAATCAAGCCTTTTCATGAAAGATCAAGACCTTGAAGAGATCTACTAAGTTTCAGTCCTTCAAGGGTTTAGTGAGTTGCAACATAGCAATTGCTCATTCATCATTCCTTTCATGTTTCATTGTTTCAATTTAAGGTTTAATTACCAAAACAGGGTTTGACCAAGATAAACCCCCATTCACCAAAAATATAAAAAAATTCCCTCTTCTATGTTTTGTAGATCTTAGGTTGAAGAAGGATTGAATATCTATCAAAGGAGAAAATTTGTAAAAGCTCTCAAAGTTTTCGTGAAGCCACAAAAATTCACTTTCAAAATTTATTCTCGATTTTTTGATTGTGAAACTTGGAGGAATCAGGAATGAAGACATAGGATTAGATTATTGTGAAAGAAGTTTTTCAAACCCTATTGCTGGACCCATTCACCCTTGGGTGAATAAGTCCCAGAGGAAACTCAACAACAACATTTTGGTGAAAGGTGCAAAACTACTTAACCTTCTCAGTTCTGCTGGAAATTTGAAGGTTCTATTAGATTAAAGTTTAATCTTGATATTTAAAGTGCTACTTTTCATTTTTGGGTTTATTTACTACTTTTAGTCTTTCTCCCAAAAGTGTTGTTTTAGTAGATCTTCCCCATCTTAGATCATAAAGAAAACAACAAGATCTCTTTCAAGGTTAACTCACCTAAGGGCTTAAAGTCAACCTTGGTTTAAGGGATCTACTTTTCCTAATGAGATAGAGGGAGACAGGTGCATTATACCCTATTTTTCCATTTCTATTTATAGTAAATTATTGGTGAACACCTATTTGAATAGAAAGAACCCATTTCCCTCCATTTTGGGGACATATCAACTTTTATAACCTTTTGAAGATCAACTCCATGCAAACAATGAGAGATATGCCTAAGGTTTTCAAACCTACAAACACCATATGTAGAGAATGTTAGATTGGGAAGCTAACAAGAATAAAGTTCAAGACCAGGTAGTATTCTACTACAAGACCTTTGGAACTAATTTTTACTGATCTATACAAGTTGACCAGGAAAAATAGCCTTCAAGGTGAAAGATATTTGATGTAACTCAATGATAATTTCTCTACCATGACATGAGTTACATTTCCAAAAGAAAAATCATAAGATTTTAGTAGATTTAATATTTTCAAGTCAATGGTTGAGAATGAAATGAATTCTAGAATCAATATTTGAAGGTATGATAGAGATGGTGAGTTTACATCAAGTGATTTTTAATAATTCTATGAAGAGCATGTGATAAAAATACATTATTTTGTTACTAAAAATCCTTAGCAAAATAGAGTGATGGAAAGAAAGAATGGAATTGTTGAAGAGGTTGCAAGAACAATGTTGAATGAAGCTAAGTTTCTTGATCTGTATTGGAAAGAAGAGGTCCATAATGCTGTCTAATATCAATAGAGTTCACTAGCTAAGAGTGGATAGCACTAAAAATCCCATGAGCTTTGGTATGGGAGACTAGCAACTATCAAATATTTTAGTTTTTGGAAGCAGGTGATTTATCAAAAGAGATGAAGAAGATTTGGGAAATTTTGATTCAATATATGATGAAGGAATCTTTCTAGGATACTCAACTAGGAGTAAATCTTACAAATTTTATAGAAAAAGGTTGAGAAAGGTAGTTGAGAGTACAAATATTAGAGTGGATAAAGAGTCACATCACAACACACATGAGCAAGAGGACTATTGGTGTGGTGAATCTACCTTCATAGAGGAAGAGGATAGAGAAGCTAAAGAGAAGGAAGAAGCACTTGAAAATATCTCCAAAACTCGTACCAAATATATTCAAAAAAATCATTTAGAAGATCAGATCATTGGAGACAAGAATGAAGGAGTACATAGAAGAAGAAGATTTGCAAAGATAATGATCAGGTAAAGTTTTCTTTGTTGTCAAGAGTATAGTAACAAATAAATTCTAATTCTAGAAAAGATGAATGATGGATACAAGTAATGGAATCGGAGCTAAATTAGATTGTGAAAAAATAGACTCAGGAATTGGTTCCAAGGGCTGCAAATAAGAATATGATTGCAACAAAATGGATATTCAGAAACAAATTGAATGAATATGGAGAGGTTGTGAGAAATAAAGAAAGGTTGTATGAAAAGGATATTCACAACTAGAAGGAATTGACTCTAGAGAAACATTTTCTTTGGTGTAAATTATAGAGGCTATCAAAATGTTTCTTGCATTTGTTGTTCACGAGAACTTTAAAATTTATCAAATGGGTGTGAAATATGCTTTCCTCAATGGTGAATTAGAAGAAGAAGTTTACATAGAACAACTTGATGGATTTTAGCTATCAATAGATCCAAAAATGGTATGTAGACTTAAGAAGGCATTTTATGGTCTCAAACAATCCCCCAGGGCTTGGTATGCAAGGTTTGACAAGTACCTATTTTATCAAGGCTTCAAGAAAGGTATCACAAATAGTAATTTTTACATCAAAATAGAGGATGAAAATATTATAATTTATTTATGTATGTTGATGATATAATATTTGGTGGCAATGATGAAATGTGTAAGTGGTTTATTGAAGAGATGTAGAAAGAATTTAAAATTTATATGTTGGGTGAATTATGGGTATGTGTAGGATCATCATGGAAAAAATAGGCCCTTAAGTGGCAATGAAAATTTACAAAATCAGAGTTAGGCAACTTAACGTAAAAATTTGAATAAGTTATCTATATTATTTTAAAAATATTTAAGAATAGAACCTATATAAAATTGAATTTAGTTTCTAAACCACTAGATTTATTTAAAAAAATAAAAAATCTATTTGGTGAAAATTTAAAATTTCAATGCAGTAGTACTTAAATTTCAAGGAAAAAATAAGTAGGTGTCTGTCTGACCACCCTAACCACAATAAAATGATAATATCTTTTTATAATATTTTAGATATAAGTATAGGACTCATGTCCCAATGAGATGCATATTTTTTTGTAATTTTTTTCCAAGTAAATAATTAACTATGAATTTTTTATTACAACTTTTGAAAAATATAAAAACTCGTATGCCTGACCACCTTAACTTGGTCAAAACTTCATGAAATTCATTTTTTCTTTTTTTAATCCTATAGTATGTGAAGCATAGAATGTGATGCATGTTTCAGATTCAAAAAATGTGATACCGTTTGGAAGCTATAGATGTTTTTCAATCAACCTATCTATGAGGACTTTACTCATAATTCAAATAGAAAATGAGGAATAATTATTTATTAAATTCAAAGTAAAACATAATTGATATTGGTGGAAAGCTGAGAATCTCCTTTAAAAACCCTTTTTGTTTCATCAAATTTGGGTAAAAAAAAAGTCGTCAGCCACATGGGTCATCATATCAATTACATATCGCCACTTTTTGGCCCGTCATGATCCTACACATACCCTTATCATTCTTTTTTGGACTTCAAATTACACAATCCGATAATGGTATCTTTATCTCTTAAGAAAAGTATGTCAAGTAAATGATAAAAACATTTTGGTATGGAAGACTATATATTGGAGTGAGTACTCCAATGGTAACTAGTTTCCATTTGAGTAAGGATGATGTGTCACCTAATTCTAATCAAACTTTGTATAGATCTATGATTAGGGGCCTACTATACTTGTATACTTGAAGGCCTAATGTTATGCAAGTTGTTTACTTGGTTGCAAGGTTTCAAATTGATCCGAAGGAAACTCATGTAAAGGCTATTAAGATGAATTTTAAATATTTGAAGAAAACTCTAAACTATGGATTGTGGTATCAAAAGGGTAATGAATTTTAATTGAATGCATATAGTGATGTTGATTGGGTTGGTAGTGTTGATGAGAAAAGAAGTACTAGTTGTGGAGCTTTCTTTTTGGGAGACAATTTTTTCTCTTCATTTAGGAAGAAGTTGGAATTTGTGTCCTTATCAACAATGGAAGAAAAATATATTGTTGTAGCATCTTGCTGTAACTAAGTGCTATGGATGAAGAAAACTTTGAAGGATATCAAGCTGATGTATGATGATCCCATTCCAATTCTATGTGATAACATAAGAAACTCAATATTTAAAAGAATCCAGTGATGCATGGTTGAACCAAGCATATATCTATCAGGTATCACTTCTTAAGAGATAAATTTGTGGATCAATAAGTAAGATTGGAGTATGTACCCACAAAGGAAACAATTGCAGAAATATTTACAAAGGAACTTTCAAAGGATACATTTGAGTATCTCATACATAAGCTAGGGGTTGTTGCCCCTCCTTTTAACTAGATGCATAGTTAGTGCATCTATCTAGGGGTAACAATTCAGGACAATTTTTTATCTCTAGATTGATAAAGGCTACCTGTTAGGGAGAGCAGGTAGATGAATGTTGAAGTTTGTACAAATAAGGGGAGCTTGTATGTTGTAGCAAGTTCAATTGAAGACCTTTACCCCTTTTCCCTTGATTTCAAAGGGAGATAAACTGCATATAAGGTTGTTTCCATCAATGAAAAAGGGGGATATTGTTGCAAATAGATTGTAGGTGTTGTCATTGATGTCAAAAAATAGAGATTAATGATGATCTTCTCTTTATTTTTAGTAGAATGGTAATGTGCACATGGTTGCATATGCTACAATCAGTATGTTGATCATAATTTTGTTGTATGTTGTTGAATATCATGAATTTCTATAATATTTCTTCTATATTTCTTGTTGTGCATGTATATGTGAATGATGTTGTGAATGTTATATTAATTTTCTATTGATGTAAAATGTATAAAATAATTTCCTATAGTTGGTGGCTCATGAAGTTTCACTAAAAATCTTTGGAGAATACTTCATATTCCTCCATATTTGAAGATATGGTCAAGTGGTTTGAAGGATAGCTATAAGAAAGTGTGAATCATGTTTGTTCATGTTTCTAGAATATAGAAGTCACTACAAAAGTTTCCTAAGCTAGTAGAGGGAATACTATGTTGTTGTAATCATTCAAGGTTCAAAGAAATGATCCACAATTCTCTGCAACTATTATTATGGTCTTGTAGTGTGGAGGATGAGTTTTATGTGTCCATGTGTCTTCTCCCTTCAATTTTTCATTGCTGAAGAGTACTATAAGTTAATTTTAAATGTTTTATCTCAAGACAATGTTGTATGGTGTTGCAAGAGATATTAGTGCTCTATTTGTTTGCTTGGGCCAACATAATTTTGCATGAAGTTATGAAAGAAAGGAATGAAAATGTATTTGAATATAATTTAATTTTTTTAATGTAATCTACATGGTGCTATTTTGTCCCTATGGTACCATTTATTGTGTGGAGTTAATATTTTGAGGGTTAAGTGTTTGATGGGCCAACTTGGTGCAATAAGTTGTTTGCAACAAGTTTATGTGGTGTGTTCCAATATGGGAATTTGTGAAGAGGTAAAACAAGTCCTCCTTATCTCTTGTCTTGGATTGCATTCAATTTCCATTTCCCGTGGATGTTTTGCAACCAACTTATTATGGTTGTTGCATGTTTCATCTTTACTCTCTTCAATTTGGCCAACAAGGAGAAATTTTTTGATGCTTGTAGAAGGTATAAATAAAGGATCAAGTGTGTGATCAAATTAGTTGAGTTAAGTACTGTATGTTCACTTTAATACTGAAAGCAGTATGTTGATGGTAGAGAAATGAGTGTGAATTTGTAGAGAAGTGGTCAATTTATGTTCAAGTTAAGTAGCTAAAAGTACAAGAGTATAAGTAAAGTGTTGAAGCAACTGAGCCAAAAGTAGATGAGATTAAGTGAAGTGCTGAAGGTAGTGATCTAGAGGCAACAAAGGTGTTGTGGACATAATTGAATGTCTGATTTATCAAGTTTCTTATTTTGAGGTTGCAAACTCTTTCAGTAAGTGTTATATTGAGCAACGAGTTGTGAAATTCCTTAGGTTAAAGACCTTAAAACATGTTCTAAATTCTATTTTATTTGTGAGGCTAGTTTTGGACAGTAGCTCCAATGAGCTTTCTCACCATGGTTTTTCCCTTGTTGCATTTTCCACGTAAATCTGGTGTTGTGGTTGTGTGTTTGTGCTTTGAATGCTTTATCTAGTTAAGGTAGTAATAAGTTTTGATGATAATTTTGAATTAGATATTTACTAATTTATGCCCCCCCCCCCCTTCTCGCTATATTTTTATGTTCTAACATAAATGACATGAAAATTATAAAATGTATGGAATGTTATCCTATACACAACGACAAAGTACCAAGCTCAACAATATGAGAAATTCTTATATATTGAATGATAACATAATTTAACTATTAAAATGAAAATTGAATAGAAATAGAGGTATAGAGATATAGAACCATAATTTTTTTATCTTTCTTTAATGAATAACCTACACACACACACAAGAAAGGAGAAATGTATTTTAGTTTGTCTATTTAGGGGCCTGCCTTAGTCAGACTCCTATTTTAGTATTTCTACATCTATAACAACCAATATTTTTTTAGAGACTATAAGAAGATGTGAAATGCAATAGATTTTTGCAAAAATAGTTCTATAATTAAAGAAACAAATAGTTTAATGAAAAAGTATTAACACTTCAAGAATTTAAATGTTAACATTGGACATAATAATAAAGAATGACATCATCTTTATTCTCTGAAGAATCCCCAAAGGTGGTTCATGTTACTAATATGTGTTGTTATTAATTTCAATCCAAGATGTGTTGTCATTGATGACAAATATGTGTGTTGAAGTTTGTATATACTCTGAAGATAGTGCTAGTTCAAACATATAGTCAACAATGTAGTTAGATTTATGAATGGTGATCTTTTTGTTTTCTATGTGTGATGTGGAGGGTGGTACACCTATTCAAAAAAAATTATTACATGCCTATGATGATATCATTCCTATTTAGTGTACCACACATTGAGATAAGTTGCAAAAAATATTTTAAGGAATTTACAATGTATACTCTAAGGCAGAGTCATAGTATTTTGGTTTGCATCCTCAATAGAGAAATATTTTATCTTGAAGTTTAGAAGATAATATGGTTGATATGTTAAGGTTTTATATTCAAGAATTCAATTCATTACACCTTGCACTATGAAAGATATAAGTGTCAGAGTTTTGGTCTATTCTATGATAGAATAATGTGTTGATACAGGCATGTTGGGATGCTTCACATTCCTCTAGAAGTGAAGTTATGGCCTTGTGGTTTTGAAGAGATGTTCAATAATATTAAATGCATACTACTTTGCAGGACCAAGTGTTTTGACGATCCACAATATTAGTTTTCAAATGGTAGTGTGCTACAGTGAGTCTAGAATGTTGTGTTCTTAATTATTTAGTGGGTCTCTCTATTTTTGCTAGCAAATGATGATCAAATTCTTCATGAGAAGGTTGTAGAGATGTTTTTTATTACCTACATTGTTCACATATTGACCCACATAATTTTTTTGATCTCTCTCTAATGGTGTAAAGTTAAATAGTTGAAATTTTTGGTAGTGTTATCATTGTTTGGGCTGATAAGATCATTTCCTTCATCTGCACTTGGTCCTGATTTATTAATCTTGTCTTGGATGATGTGTTGAGATAGTTTATGGTTATGATATGTTGAATTTTTATCCACAACTCATTTTATCTTAATATTGTGTATGTTTGGAGCCCACCTAGGTAATATAATACATTTCTTCTAAAGGTCTTCTTGAAGCCAACCTAATCAAGGTTTTGACTTGTTGAGAAGTATATTTATAAAAGATAAAAATATTTTTTTATGACATATGTGAATGGAGAGTTTGAATTGAGAAATACATATAAAGGATGAAATTTGTGAAGTTAGTTTGAAGGATTATTTGTGCAAAAAAGGAACTGCAACATCAACATCTATTGGATCTACTTTTTTATAGTAGTTCATATTCATATTTCTCATTATAACTTTCATGTATCCTTCTCTAAGATAGTGTGTCTCATTAGGTCCTTCTATATTTTCCTAAGGTTATATGCCTTAGTCTTCAATTCCATAGGTATTAAGCCTTAAATAACATTGTAATCTTAATTTGTAAGCAGTGAGATTCATATATTGTGAGTTAACTCTCACTGCGATTTTTCCCTCATTGATTTTTCCACATAAAAATCTTGGCATCCTTGTGTGGTGTATGTTTTATTTTCTATTGTTCTTTTAGTTTATGTGATGTAATCTACAAATGAGAATGGTTAAGTTCTAATATATGTTTATTCACCCCCTCTCCTCAATATTATGTGTTAAACAACTTATTGCTTCAAGATCATTATAGAGAGACATAATGACATGCAATGGGGATGATATCTTATTGTAGTTCCAATGGTGAAAATTTGGATTAAAAGTTGTATCAATTCAATAGAGCATTAGAGTGTGAGAAAGACAAAAATAAAACTTTTGTTTCTTTGAAATCGAAAATCAATTTTATTTTGTTTAATATGACTACATGTAGGGGTATTACATCCATAAATTTTGTACGAAGGTGTAGAACAAAAAAAGTATCCCTTTTTCCTTAGTTTGGGAAATAATTAATAATAAATGAACTTAATGTTGCCTTTATTTAGTGTTGTAATGTATTTTACACAATCACATTAAGTTTAGGGCTCTTTTTAATTAATTGGACTTAATTGTGCCTTATTTTTGGTGTTGTAAAGTGTATCTTTACACTTTCACATTAATCGAGTGCTTTATTATTTAATTGTGGTTAATTTGCATTAATTGGCCCCTTTAATTCAAATCAAAGCCTAATTAATTACAAATTTTGAGGGATAAAACCCAACATTCATGAATGCCATTACATAACACTTAATTTTAAAAGGTGTGTGTCCTAGGTTAGTGACCTAGGACCCATTCGCCACATGGTGAATGGGTCCTCACTAGGTCCTAGGACCCTACTTTTACATTATCTTTCACATCCCCTAAAGTGTGTCCTAGTAAGTGAGCTAGGACCCATTTTCCACATGGTGAATGGGTCCTCACTTAGATCTAGGACACCTTGAAATATGTTTTTGGCAGTATTTTAATAATTTCAAATCCAATATTTGATTTCAGCTAGTGATATTTGAATTCTAGGATATAATATTAAGATATGTATAACATAAGGCTATTTCACTTAGTTTCACCTAGAAGATTTCATGCAAGTTAATACAATTAAAGCTAGAGAATTCAAGACCATTCAAGAGAATTTATAAGGAATTCAAGGGCAGAATTATTGAAGTTTTATTGCAACAATCCAGATCCATTTCATCATGTCAAAGGCATAATTCAACATGCATGTTGTTGAGCTAATGTGTGATGTAGCATCCAAGATTAGTCAAGAATATTCAAGGAATTGTTTCTAATCAAGGTTCATGATCAAGATCTACATTCATTGAGGTTACTCCATGATAGATTGTAGATCTACATTCTAAGGTTTCAATTCAGGATTGATGAGTTGTGACATTGCATTTGTTCATTTATCTTTCCTTTCATGATTTCATTCATTTAAAGTTTTAATTACCAAAATGGGGTTTGACCAAGGCAAACCCCTATTCCCTAAAAAAACAACATTTTTATCTCCATTGATGTGTGATTGCAAGTTTTAGGTTGAAGATCATTTGGAGATTAAAATTGTAAAAAAATTCAAAGTGTCAAAGTTTTCAGCTTTCTTGTAAAATAATGGAAACTGATGTACAAGATTTATTTCGAGCTTTTTGACAGTGCTCGACTAGAATCTAGGATTGCAGACATTGAAGAACAGAACCCATAAATCATTTTTCCAGAGTCCTAGCTAGAACCCATTCTCCATAAGGCGAATGAGTCTTTAGTGAGGCTTGAAAAAGCACTTTTTGTGATAGGTACACAACATTTGACCCTCTTAAAACTTGTCTTTTGACTATTATACCAGTTAGGTTTAATTTATGTAACTCATTTATGCATTATAACCCTCATATTGAATGAAATATATAGAAGTAGATACATTGTTCATCAATTTATTTTAGTGGAACATACCCCCTCTAATTTTCTATGTTTTGTTATGGTGAACCTGGCCTTTCGAGAATTGTAATTTTCTAATTTTTGAGTCCTTTTCATCCTAGATATATATCTTGCATTCATTTGCATTGAATTAGGTCTCATTTAGGGTGTTTAGCTTCCATTCAAATTTGCATTACATCTAGGTTTTTAGGTTTGCATTATTTGTATTCTTTAAATATGGAAAATACAAAAAAAAAATTAGTCATCTTGCATATCATTTACATCATATAAACTTTCATTTGAAAATTGAAAATAAAATTGCATATCAAACTAGGTCTTTTAGGTTATTGTTTTGTCACAATTTGCACTTGTGTTTCACATTGCATTCTATAAAAAATCAAACTAAATATTGTTGTAACATACCTGAATCTGAGAACCATTGAAAATCTCTTAAAAATAAGTAAAAATTAGTTTCAAATACCTAATATAGGACCCATTCTCCATATGGTGAATGAGTCCCTGATTAGGTCATAATCTACATTTCTAGAAATTAAAATCTTCATTTCTATGCTTACATTTACTACTTTTAGATTTATGTTTTAGTTTGCTAAGTTTCTATTTCATTACTTTCATCATATCTAGCTTAATTTGGTACATTTAGTGCAATATATGATTTCAAAATTGCATTTACAAGATTTCATTTTTAGATTGTTGTATAGTGTAATAAAAAAATTACATTGTTTAGAATCTAAAAATTACATTTACACATTGCATTCTAGGTCGTTGCATTGCATTTTAAGCCTCTTTCCATTTTGGGTTTGTACACTAAGTATTTGAAAATTGTATGAGCTTTACAACTTGGTGTCCTATTAGAAATACTATTGTGAGATGTAATTCAAGACTCATGTCATCCCACAATACACCATTCATCATGGATCTTGGTTTTTCTAACTCTTTTTAATAGTGTTGATAATCAACCCACTATAGATCATTGTATGCATACCTCATTTTCGATGACTTCCCTTCCTACAACCAATGTGTATAATGTTAACAACACCATCCCTACCATCACTAGTTGTACTCAAGATTTGGGGTATACCCAAAGCCAAGGTGGAACTTCAATTCCTCCTTCTACAATACCAATTTCTCTTCCTACATACACTATTACTCAAGTTACCACAACCATTCATCCCACTAGTAATGTCAACACTTAGTTATTTCCATAGGAAATCCTTCTAGCTTTGTGCACTCAAATACAATATCTCCTCAACCATCATCCTTCACAAACTTACAATTCACATGCCCTTTGCATACATACACCACTCCACCATATTCCCCTCCACCTTACACTAATAACAATGATTCCATCCTTAACACACTTACGCAAAGCATGTCATCCATTCAAAAAAAAGTCACAATCCTAAGTCAAAACGAAAAATGCTCAACCTTCACAATACATCAAAACCAACCCGTTATCCTTGGAGATATTGAGCACAAATGCCACAAAGTATAGAGGTTCCTAGATTTGAGAAATATGGTGGGAAAGAAGATCATGTTAGCCATGTTTCTGCTTACACAACCCTATGCAATGATTTCTTCTTTGAAGATATGATCTTGGCTAAACTCTTCCCTAGATCCTTAAGGATACTAATTTAGAGTGGTTTTCCTCCTTATTGAATAATTCAATAGGTTCATTCAATGAGCTTTTTGATGCCTTTTACAACCACTTCCACATTCACATGGGTCGCAAGATGACTCTAGCTGATTTAATGATATGCAAACAAAAGGATGATGAAAAAGTGACTGATTTCATAGCGAGATACCAAGTGCTTTATTCACAAATAAACATTAATATTATTGATACTAACCTTAAATGAATGTTTATTGTGAATTTAGAAAGAAAAACCCAAACCAAATATGAGATGTTTAAATTCCCATCCTTCACACAATTGTGTACAACCCTTCTTGATTATAAAAATTTAGCTTATGGTCATGATGTGAAAAATACTCCTAGCCATCCTGAAAATTTTGAATTTGCACCTCAAAATAATTATAAACCTTTCAAGAAATAGAATAGGGTATTTTTACAACTTAATTCCCATCAACCCAATCAACAAGTTGATAACCAAGTGGCTGCCATAAAGATGAAAAATTCATATGCCTTTGTGGATATGAACAGAAATTTTACACCTTTACCTGATACCCTTCATAATACCATGTTGCAGCTCATAGAAAAAAATATGCTTTTTGTGAGATAAGGTGGATTCGCTACTAATGAGTCTCTTCATTCTCAAGAGAATCCCAAGGAGAAAACTACCATTAACCACCTCAATACAAGTTGAATGAAGGAATTGCAAAGAAAGTATATTTAGACCGATTATCATAAAAGACTGCTTCAGAACTTGAGAGAGCAAAGCTTCTAGATTCCTACCTCCAAAAGAGGAGCTCTCAGCCAAAATACTACAATCTAAAATCAGGATACCAACATGATGCTTTGGAGTCCAAATGACGCACTGGCATCCTAAGCAGTAGAAAGCTCAAAGACTTAAACAGGTAGTCTAGAGCTTCACTATCTAGCCCCGATTCAAGGTCTATTGAACAAAATAATGAGATAAAGAACAAAAACTAAAAAGAGAGCTAAGAGGGATCTTATGAACAAATGAACGTCTAAATCCTTACTCTGAGCTCCACTTTAACAACCTGGACACAACACAAATGAGGAAAAATGTTGGGGTTGGTTAGGGGCTTAATGCATTCAAACCCCCACTTTGGTGTTCCCATCTCCACAGATAGCCAGATAGATAGAGGGAGTAACCAAAATGGATAAAAGGAAGTTCTGAAAGAAACCCCTAATTTAGGAGGAGAACTCACACCATGAAATAGTAAATGAACAATTAGATCTAATCTATTCACAAATAGAAAAGAGTGAGAGAGTGTTACCAATAGGTCTCAACCCCCTCTTGAACACATGGATGCATTGTTTAATGCTTTCTAGAGAGCTTTAGTTATTGGAGGGACCTCACTCTAAAAATTCTTTTCTTGTAGAAGTGTTATTTCCAAGAGTAGAAGAAGTTGAGAAGTGAGGTTGAGGAGAGAATCTTGAATGAATGAGAGAATCCCCAAAATGAGAGCCAAGAAGGGGTTTTGTTGCATGCAAGGGTGAAAAGAGCCATTACACTCGAGACCCTGACTGTAAAGACACGTGTCAAGATTCAGGATTCAAGATTCCTTATTTTAAACTTAGAAAACTAACAAGATGCTAGTGCATCACATAGATGTTTGTGTGTCGTGTAGGCATCCAAAACACTAGTTTTTGGGAAATGTGCCAATGGGCTATTATTGCTTCACCATTGGATCACATGGAGTTGGAATCATGAAATTTCGACCCATGGGGCATTTGTCATAGATGTGTTTAGGTTTCATAAATGCTAGGCAAAGTGCAAAAATGTGAAATTGCCCCTAGGTGCAATTTTACGACATTACATATTTCCCCCACTTTAATAGGCTCAATTTTAGGAAAAATCGATCACACTAAAGTAGAAAAGAAAAATTCGATCTAAAACTTGAAATTTTACAAATTTGTGTGCTAGAAAAAGGTACCACAAAGGTAATAGAGGTTGAGCTGGCTAGTAATAAAGATGCCCCCAATGATCAAACTCAATATAAAGTACAAGACTTATCATGTAAAATCGCACAAAATTTTATTATGCAAAACTCAATTTTAAGTCAATCCCAAAAATCAAAAGAAGCTACAATGGTGAGAAGAATGGTCAAGAAAAAATTTGATGATTCAAAAGAAAAGTATGCTAAAGAGGTGACTATATGCCCCCTCTTGATTTTTCCCCTAGCTAGGTGGGGTAACATTAGGAGACATCGGGGAGCCACAAACTTTAGGAAAATTTTGCCCCAGGGGGCCTTTATATACCTAGCTGGGCCCCTAGAAAGGTCATTTTCACTATTAATCAAAAGGATTTTGTTGACTTTTGTGAGAGAAAATTCAGAAAAATGATGAGAAGATGAGAATACAAGGTGCCTAGGTTGGACTAGATATGCACAAACATAGCTGAGGATCTTGAAGTGGACCAAGTAGGCCTCAAAGCCTCTCAATTTACATTTTTTGGGTATTTTTAGCATGTTTTTAGATTCTGGGCAATGCACACATCCTAGATGTGCACACACGTCCTTCACGTGCGCTATCTTCTAGGATTAGCACTGTCATCTCAAGGATGCACTGTCATCCCAATGAATCATGTTCATCCCTACACCATTAATGGCGGATTGGGACACTAGCACAACGCACAAATTCCTACATAATGTGCACATGTTCCGAGGTATTTTTAACTTAGATTTTTCCAATCGACTATGTACTGATTCATTTTTTTAATTTTCCCTAGGACTACCCTGAGATCAAGGAGCATCCTAATGGGTGAACACTTGCTCCAAGATCAATGGGACTATCTCTCTAAGGAAGAGGTCACAAATCTAGAGCACATTAGTCTTTGAAATGTTTACACCATGTCAGATATTCTTTATCATGATAGGATATTGATGGCATTGATGGAGAGGTAGGACATGACCACATCGAGCTTCCAGTTTCCCATTTGAGAGATGACTATTACACTAGAGGATGTCTACTATATCCTTGGTTTTCCCATCCGCAATAAGTGGGTGGAGCTAGATGACACAGGCTCAACAGAGGAGTGATCAAATGATGTCTGATATTGCTCCGATCAGATGGACAATAGGGATGGGACTAAGCATCTCTACACTTGATGGTTCAAGTAGGTCCAGACCACTACCCCCCTACTACATTGTGTCATGGTGGTAATTGTGGCCACTCAAGTCACCATAGATGAGACAGGGTCTCACCTACATGGGGGCATCAAGCACAAGATGATGCTCGCATGGGGGCACAACATGTTGGTGCTTTATACTAGGATCTTGGGTGGTATGTTCACTATGAGCATCAAATCCTTACTACGTGTACACTCCTATAGGTTTGGGCTTTTGCGCATATCACCTACATGAGGCTTAAGGGATTTCCCCAAGTGAAAAATTATACCATCCCCATGGCTCACTGGTATGAGCTTACACAGTAGTGGAGACATGGTGATCTATAGTTTTGGTGACTGTAGTTTGACACATTGATGCTAGGCTATATCAAATGGAAACCCCACTAGTTATTCTAGTGGGTTGATGATGGCAGGTTCCTTTAGAACCTACAACACGACTTGTTCATTCTCGATCACAATGATTTTGTTATCGTGCCATATTACTAGAGCTAGGTCATGTGGTAATGTGGGAAAATTAAGACCATTCCCCCTACCATTCCTACATATACCTGAGTTGTTCAAAGCATTGCACAACCAAGATATCATCTGCATCCCACCATAGTAGATGTCCACCTATCAGATGATGAGGTCGATGACATGAATCTACTAGTGATGAGCACAATGGAAAATGTTAGCATGGCCATATATTTTCTAGTGTGGTGGGCAACTGACCATCCTAATCTAGTGTTCATGGTTGATACCCCCATGGGGGATCCCAATCTATAGGGGGATGTGCCGCCACAACCACCAAGCAAGAGGTGAAGGTGCCAAGGTAGTGGAGGAGAGTAGGAGGAGCAACAACAAGAGGAGGACTAGTTGAAGTAGTAAGAGTAAGACGAGGAGATTACAGTGGTGTCACCAAGGCTGAGGTAGTGGCGAAGGATGTCCACTCCTCCATGAACCACTCTGGTCTCATCAACACTACTAGCACTACCACTCATCCTTGCAATAGCCCTTGTAGTGTTCAAGGTGTCTCTTAACACTAGTGGTGTGGGACCTAGTGCCCCTCCTCCCCCTAACCCATTTTGGCAGCCAAGAGACCCAAGTATGATAGTTTATCATGCTATTTTTTCTTAGTAGTTTCAGCTCTTTCTACCTCATGTATATGTATATTATGGTTTAGTTTCCATATCTATACATCTTGTCGTACTGATATACATTTTTTTTTATGTGTTTATAGTGGATACTTAGGGATGGGCTGAGTCATTTTCCCAATGCATATCAAAGGAGGCCCCTATCATGCCTATCTAGGGGGCAGCCTAGATTCTTACCAGTTGGTTTTAGTGGGACATCACATCCATATTTTTGAGCCGATAGCCTACTTGAGGACTCCCTACAAGGAGGGATAGGTGGAGATCATGCAGCGGATCATGGATGCTACCACACTCTGAAGGCAATAGGATTAGCTATCGGGGGAGTTGTGGACAATACTCATAGAGAAAGATGTGGTTGTGACAAGGGTTGATGTTGTCGAGTAGGCACATGATACCCTATAGAGCCATATTGATGATGTTGCGGGGTAGCCGATAGTCATGATCTTGATAGGTGATCAACAACTACAACATGAGCTCAACCAAACTCGCATGCATATATGATCCTTCTAGGGAGATATCAGGGGGATGTGCATAGCGATGTCCATCTCACACTCACACCATTCTTGATTGGTCTCCACTATGTAGCCCCAAGCCTATCCATAGTTGCAATTAGGACCAGAGGGCTCCGAGAGCCACATGCCCAAGGCATAGAGAGCCTCTTTTTGTATATCAATTTTTTAGTTGTGACATATATTTATAGATCATTTTTTATGTATAGACATTGATACATATATACAATAGCCACTCTTTTTCTATGACAGTGGCATGATACATGTACATGACATTTGATTTTTACACATATATACATGAGATACTGATTTTGACATTCTAGCATCCTTTATTTGATATGTATATTCCTTACTTCCATGTATGTTGATGCTATGGATTTTGTGTGGATATGGATGTATGTACGTATTAGATTCTATCACGATTAAATGAACACACATGAACATGGATGTATGTTAATTAAATACACCGATAATCTAATTTCCTAAAAAGATGTAATGTAATTCATAGATACATAGCATAGTAAAACACACATATGTATGCCTCCCACACACACACACACACATGGTTGCATCATAACACAATTTTTTTTCACAATGTGTTAATGAAGGAATGTCATCATATGCAATCCTATGACCCTTAAAGAGTGAACACTGCACATATGACACATTAGACACTATACATAGTATCAGTGGAGATGCATGGAATTAATAGGTTATTTTAAAGGTGTCCCATCTATAGATGACAATGTATAAGCACCAGAGCCATACATAGAGATGAAAATGTAAGGGGCCAACCAATTAGGACTAAATTTTCCCCTTTGATTAGGTGATGCATTTACATTTCTTTGATTCTCATAGAGAACTAGGTCACCTACCTTGAAAGTTCTAGGAAGTACACTTTGACTATACTATCTAGATAACAATCATTGATAAGCTTTAAGATGGTCAAGGGCCTGTAATCATCACTCATTGAGTGTCTCTAGCTAATGCAAACAATTAGCTCAATAAGTCTCATCATCAATTACCCCCTTGAGGGAAACCCACAAAGATGAAATTTTCAAATCTAAGGGCATGATAGCTTCAACACCATACACGAGGTTGTAAGGCATCATTACATTGCTATATGAATTCTTGTGTGACAGGACCATAAAGCATATGTTAATTGAACATGCCAATCCTTACCATGTTTATTTACTACTTTGTGAAGAATGAGTTCAAGAGTCTTATTACACGCTTTCGCTTGGTCATTAGATTGAAGATAATACTGTGTACAAAATCTATACTGACCATGAAAATTCTCATGGAATTTGTTTACTTCCTTGTTCTTGAACAAAATACCATTGTCAGAGACAAGTGTAGAAGGCAACCCAAAGTGAGCAATGATGTTGTTTAGAAGAAAACTACAAATAGCTTCAATGTTTGTAGATCAAAGCGAGATAGCTTCGGCCCACTTTGTGAAGTAATATGTAGCAATAATAATAAAGGTGTGTCCTTTAGAAGAAGGAGGTGATATCTTTCTTATGATATCCAACCCATAATTTGTGAAAGGACAAGGATAGGTCTAGCTTTCTAACTCTTATGTAGGAGCATGAATAATATGACTATGTCATTGACATTATAGGAGCTTTTTAACAAAATCGAAAGAAACTTGTTCCATCATTTTCCAAAAGTATCCGATGTAGATAAATCTTTGCACAAAGGATTTACCACCAAAATGTCAACCTCCAAAACTTGAATGGACTTTTTTAACGGAAAGGGGTATTTCTGCTTTAGTGAGGCAGCAAAGAAGGAACCCATTGTAATATTTTTGATAAAGAACATTTGATAAGACAACGTAACAAACTAAAAGTTTTTGTATGTGAGTGTGATCATTTTTTTTGCATCATCAGGAAAGTTTCTAATATTCAGATAGTTGTAGATGTTAGAAAGCCATTCTATTGAGCCTACATGAGAATAAAAAAACGTATAAGATTCAAGTTGATAGATAATTTTAGGAGATCGAAGGACTTGAACAATGAAGTGGTATTCTTTTGTATCCTTATCTGAAGGTACCAGGGAGGTGGCACTTTCCATGGCATTCACATGTGGATTTTCTCTCCTAGGGACAGTGTCTATTGTGAAGGAGGAGAATTGACTAAGCAAAGACAAAGTAAGGTCTCAATACTAAGAAAACTTACTTTGCTTATCCTGATAGGTTCCTGTAATTTGATTCACAATAAGCTCAGAGTCACCATGTATACGAAGATGTTTTATCTTTAAAGTGATCACAACACACAAGCCAACAATAAGGACTTTGTACTCGGTAATATTATTGGTACAAGGGAAGTCCAATCGAATGGAGAGAGGGACCGGCTTACCTTTAGGCAAGATTAGAATCACGCCAGCTCTGGAGCTAGTCTCACATCTCGACCCATCAAAATACATCTTCCACACAAGGTCATGATTAATCATCAGAATGTTCTCATCAGGGAATAAATCCAAACCTAGGAAGGAGTGAGATGAAGGAGCATCAGATAATTTATCAGCAACCACTTCACACTTTATCGACTTTTGAGTAAAAAAATTTATGTCAAAATCAAAAAGAAACATTACCCATTTCACTAACCTCCTAGCAAGGTTGGAACTAGAGGAAATTTTTTTTAGGAGGTCACTTTTTACAATGACACGTGTTTGAACATGAAGAAGATAGTGCCTCAGCTTTTGTGTTGCAAAGATGAGAGCAAGAAATTGCTTCTCCATGGATGAATAATGAGTTTAATAATAAACCAGGTTATGACTAATCTAGTAGACTGCTCTCTCTTTCTTGACATCATCATACTAGGTGAGCAAGGCTTCCAAATTGTATGGTGATGTAGCAAGGTAAGGAAAAAAGGGTCTATCATGCATAACCGACATTAATATGGGAGGATTGGCCAAATAAGTTTTGATTGACTGGAAAGATTACTAGTACTCCTCATCCCACATAAAGATAACATCCTTCTTCAACAAATGAGTGAAAGGAAGGGTACAATCAACCAATTGAGATATGAATCTATGAATTGGCTGAATCTTCCCCTATAAACTTTGTAACTATGTAATTTTCCTCAGTGGAGACATGTTCACAATTGCGTCAATCTTATTTGTGTCAACCTGAATTCCATTGTGAGAGACTAAAATCCCACGTCTACATCAAGACACGCTTAAGGGGATTAAACCTCATCTTCTAGAGATGAAGTCTTTCAAAAATAAGATGAAGGTTCCCTATGTGATTCTAATGGGTTATGGATTTTTCCAAGATATCATCAATGTAGTCTTCTAGAATCTTATGAATAAATTCATGAAACATTAAGGTCATCGCCTATTGGTAAGTCGCTCCTGCATTATTTAACGCAAAGGGTATAACCACATAGAAAAGGGTACCCCAAGGGGTAGTGAAGGTTGTCTTCTACTCATCTTCTGGGTTAATATGGATTTGATCATAACCCAAGAAGCCATCCATGAAAGATAGCAAGGTA
Source organism: Sequoiadendron giganteum (assembly GCA_007115665.2). Taxonomy (NCBI): domain Eukaryota; kingdom Viridiplantae; phylum Streptophyta; class Pinopsida; order Cupressales; family Cupressaceae; genus Sequoiadendron; species Sequoiadendron giganteum. Next base: position 252,890,732 of record CM021100.1, on the reverse strand, counting down.
TGACTTGTAATCAAGTCTAGATGATCATATCTATATTAGGTAACAAATAATCATCCTTAAGAGAGGCCTTATTAAGATCACAAAATTCAATGCATATATGAATACAACCATCAGGTTTACTAATGACAACGATATTCAAGATCCAAGGTGAATAGTCAATTGGATGGATAAAACCTGCTTTCAACAACTTCTTCATCTCAGTCTTAATCAACAAAGCAACCTTGGGATTAATCTTTCAGATCTTTTTCTTAACCATCTTGGCATTAAGACACAAGACAATATTTTAAACCACTATAGACTCATCAATACCAGGCATGTCCTCATACAACCAAGCAAAGATATCAGGATGATAATGTAGAAGGTTAGTGTGCTCCTTAGCTTCCTTGGAAGAAAGGCACTTCCCAATCTTAATCACCTTTTTAGAAGACTTAGGATCCATAGAGACTTCAATAGTATCCCCTTTGAGGAGGGGACTATGGTTTTCAGGATGTGGTATCGACACACCATTTTCACCATTACCTAGAGGGCCCTCCTCATTAAGGGTAAAAGCATAGAGTTGTGTCACACTTTATAAAAGAAGCAACCAACACTGATCCGTGTTTTATATTTGAAGCACTAAAAAGTGGCATATATGTTTCGAATTTTTATGATGTAAACTAGTAGAATGTGTATTTTTTAGTATATTTTATGTTTGTATTTAAAAAAAAAAAAAAATCATTTTAAAATATTTTTAATAAATCAACACTATGATTTAGGTGCTGAAAAAATGTTGAAAAATTAAGTTACATGAGATGTCAATCTTTTTATGGATTTTTTTTTTTTCTTTCAAATTTTTTGTATATATTTAAAACTTGAAGCTTTAGTGCATAGATATATTTTTTTCCAATTTTGATAAATATATATTTTTAAATAAATATTAAAATGTGTGTGTATTAAAACACAATTGTTTTCATTGGATGCCAACTTTCATATCAAATATTTATCTAAAATAGAAAATAAATTATACCATCCTGATATAGATTCTTTTATCTAGTGCATCATATTTTAAAAAAAAAATTCCATAATTTTTAGTATTTTTCCCTGGCATGGTAATCAACCTAATATTTTGTGCTTAAAACCTATTTTTAGTAAAAATAACAATTAAAATATAAATAATAGTCAAACTATTAAAATATATTTATTTTTGAAAACTACACTTATGGATCTACAAAAGGGTATTTTTATATTTAAAAAAAAATGTTATTCACATGAATAAGAGTTATTGAAACATCAAGTTTTTAAAATTTTATTTTTTTGCTAAATTGGCCTAAAAGTGGTGCTACATATGCATTTAGCCAACAATTTTAGTTGGAAAAATTGTAGAAATATCTAACTTATCTAGAATGAATCTTACTAGATCATATGTTTGACAAAAAAGTATTTTTAGTTAGAAATACTTAAATTCACTTGTGTTGATAAGTTGGTTGAAAGTGTGACAAAACTTTGTGCTTTTACCCTTAACATTTAGTACAAATTCTCCAAAATACGCCTATTTTCTCAAGTGATATGGGAATCATCTCTTATGGTAAAAAGGAGGCAAAGAGGAGTAGGCACTTGATAATTCTTTGAGTGCTTCCTTTGAAGAGAAAATTTCTAAGGGGGCTTCTTTAGCCTGTGCTACATTCTCTACCAATTCATGATGAACTAGATTAATTGGTTCAACTGAATACATGTTAACACTCCACCAAGGTTTTTTCTTAGATTGTTCAATAGAGCATCCCAAACCCAGATAGTGCCTACAAGGCTTAAGATAGATAGGGACCTAGATTCCTTGATCAATACATTCAAGGCCTTTTCACCCATAATTATATTAAGAAGTGAGTCTATATCCAAAACCATAGTGTGTTTGAAAACCTTTGGAAGGCAGTGGTTTTACATAAAGAGCATCATTTGACTAGTGGATGCCAAATGCATTTATGAGAGCACAAAAATATCCTTTAATTGATTTGAAAATATTATCCTCCTTAGTGGGGGGATAACTAGTTTCTTGAATAAGATCACAACTTTCCTCCTCAACGAGATTTTTATCACTTCTTTATCAGAGGCATTTGAGGTTATTGGAATTTTTAGATGATAGGATTCACTTTGTACTCTCCAAAGAAGAACTTAGAGAATTCCAAGGATCCCTAATCATCACCAAGGAATGCATTAGATTCAAAAGAAGTAAATGGGGAGGATTTAGGACTTTCTACTTTGGGTTGTTTTTCCTAAGCAGTATTCACTTTGGGGATAAACTTCATAGAGGGTATCATTGAGGAATAGGCCATAACATTAGAAGTTAGGGATGGAATACAATCCTTAAAAGTGGAGACAATTGAATCCCAACAAGAAGCTGCTTGTTCACAAAGGTGAATGGCTTCCAAGTCAACCTTGATTGTGACCACTCGATTATTTGCAACAAACTTTAGAGAGCAATGCAGAGTGGAAGTTACAACACCCATAGCATGAATCTAGGGCCTCCCTAGAAGAAGATTATAGGGTAAGGGGCCAAGCATCACATAAACCAAGGTGGGTAGGATAACAAGGCTTAACTACAAAGGAAATATTATCGTTCCTAGAGCCTGTCGACCAACATTATCAAACCCACGAATATACAAAGAAGAAGCGACTAAAAAAGAGTAAACTTTAATATTAGATAGTAGATCTACACCACAAAAATTCAGAGCCAAACCAATGTCAATGAGGGTACATCTAATACCAACAGTATTAATATTAACTATAATCATCAAGGGATTCACTTTTTTATGCACATCTAGGGGCGAAAGTTCTTGTAGATAGAATGTGACATTTCATGAATCTACACGAATATGAGACATCAATGCATTAATATCTGTCAGCCTAGTGAAGGTAAGAAAGAGGATATTTTAAAAGGCTTCCTAAAGAATGCCTTGATAAATCAAAGTGGTCTAGAGAAAATCCCAAAGTGAGATCTTGGTGGGAGTAACATGAAGTTGCTCGACAAGATTAGAATCATCTGGTGCTTTAGTCAAGGATTTAGGTGCTAAAGGAAGACTTTATTGAGAAGGTGGTAAAGAAGTAGGAACTTGAGTGGGTTGAGGTGTAGGAAGAGAAGGTTGTTGTTCTAAATTTTATTTGTTTGTTCTTGTATTATATGTGTGCCCAACAACTTTATAAGAAGCAGAGTTTGTAGCTTTTACGAACCTCAAATATAAATCCAGTGAATCATCATGATATGAAATTCCATAAATAGAATGAATCGTTTGAGGAGAGGGGCTAGCCAAAGTCAAGTAAAAAAGTACTTTCTTAGGGCTTGGAGAAGCCGTAGAGACCACAAGATTCACCAACTCTTCAACTTACAAAGAAGAAGATATCTCAGAAGATCTATGGGTAGAGGGAAACGCTTCTAAGAAATAACCTAGAGCATCATCCAACATATAAAAATATTCCTTGGAGAAATCATTATCATAAACATTAAACATTGTAGAAATAGATCCAACATGTTCATGTCAGGTTCATCAGAATGTGAGATAAGGGCGATTCACTACTCATGAGTCTCTTCATTCTTAAGAGAATCCCAGGGAGTGAACTACCCTTAACCACCTCAATACAAGTTGAATGAATTAATTGCAAAGAAAATATATCTAGACTAATTATCATAAAAGAATACTTCAGAACTTGAGAGAGCAAAGCTTCTAGATTCCTACCTTTGAAAGAGGAGCTCTTAGCCAAAAGACTACAATGTAGAATCAGGACCCCAACACAAAGCGTTGGAGTCCAAATGATGTGATAGCATCCTAAGTAGTAGAGAGCTAAAAGACTCAAATAGGAAGTCTAGAGATTCACTATCTAACCCAACTTCAAGGTCTATTGAAAAAATAACGAGATAAAGAACATAAACTAAAAAGAGAGCACAAAGAGAGCTCATAGGGATCTTACAAACAAACAAGAATTTGAATCCTTACTATGAGCTCCACTTTAACAACCTTCACACAAGATGAATGAGGAAAAATGTTTGAACTATTTTGGGGCTTGTTGTAGCCAAACCCCCACTTTGGTGTTCCCACCTCCACAGACAACCAAATAGATAGAGGGAGTAACTAAAATGGATGAAAGGAAGTGTTCAAAGCAATCCTTTCTTTAGGAGGAGAACCCACACCACAAAATAGTAAATGAAAAAAGAGATCTAATCTATTTGCAAATAGAGAAGAGTGAGAGAGCATTACCAAAAGGCCTCAGCCCCCTCTTGAACACGGATGCATTGTTGAATTCTTACTAGAGAGATTTGGCTATTGGAGGGACCTTAGTTTGATAGAGATTCTCTTGTAGAAGTGCTATTTCCAAGAGTAGAAGTTAAGAAGTGAGGTTGAGGAGAGAACCTTGAATGAATGAGAGAGAACCCCCAAAATGAGAACCAAGAAGGGGTTTTGTTGCATGAAAGGGTGGAAAGAGTCGTTACACCCGAGACCTTGACTGCAAAGACACATGTCAAGAACCAGGATTTGAGATTCCCCATTTCAAACTCAGAAAACTACCAGGATTCTAGAACACCACATAGTTGTCTACACGCCATGGAAGCATCCAAAATGCTAGTTCCCAGGAAATGAGTCGATGAGCTACTATTGCTTCACCATTGGACCACATGGAGTTGGAATCATAAAATTTTGACCCATGGGGCTTTTGTCATAGATGCATTTAGGCATCATAAATGTTAGGAAAAGTCCAAAAATGTGAAATTTCCCTTAGGTACAATTTTGTGGCATTACACTTTCCTTACCTCCTATTAGAGCTCCTGATTCTAATAAACCATTACCTTCAAACTATATAACAAACTTTTATTTCCATTATCATGGAGAAAATGGCCATGATACAAAATATTGTAAGCATATTAAACATCTTGTGCAAGACCTCATTGATTCTAATCATCTTCTAATGGGAGGTGTGAATGATCAAGGTAATAAGTTTGTAGCTCCTCCTAACCAAAATTTACAAATCTTCACAATCTCATTCTGAAACATGCTATTTCTCTTTTCAAAGCTAGCAAAACAAAGAATAATGTGATGAATGTTGACACAAATGATGAAAATACAAAAGATGAAAATGGGAACAAAGAGGTTGAATTAGTGGAATTTATCAAAGTTAAACCTCGTAAGGGATCAACCAAAATGCCTCTTGATATATTGCTTTCTCAAAAAAAAGACATACTTAAACATGCACTTGATTGTCCTCTTTACATAGCCTGGAGAATCAATGACAAGCTTACTAATGGGATATTAATCAAGATCTTGTCTGTGTAGAGAATGTGATCACTAAAGAATTTCTATTTGTGCATGAATTCTATCAAGATATGTATGACAAACCAAAATCAGGGATCAAAATGCATAATGGTTTTTCTTGCCCTGTGATTGGCTCAATAAATCTCCCTTTAAAAGTTGGACCGAAAAAATAAAGTATCTCATTCACTATCATCCTATTGTCAGACCAATTTCATGTGAAGTTAGGCTATCCATGGCTTTCCTCCATGAATCTTGTCCCATTGATTGTGCAGAAATGTTTAAATTTTCCCTTTGGCAATGAAATCTTTATTATGCATCGTAGTGGCTTTAATCTTGGGAACTTTTCATTAGATTTTTTTTGGCCCGAGCCTATTGAACCTATTAGACCTCATGAGAACTACTTTTTCAAATCATGTCAAAATTTTAAGGCAAAGTACATAGCAGAACTATCCCTTAGAAACATGCCTCAACTCATGATTGAGCCACCTATCCTTGGAAAAACTATGATTGAAGCAAAATCCCTACCAAATGTCCAAGAGAAGCCTATTACACACCCTCCTACATTTCCTATAAGAGATCACATGAAACAATCAAAAAAGTCTCATTGTACCTCCTAAAAAAGTCTCACTGTACCTCCTAAAGTCAAACAAGTTTACAAAGCTAAAGAGAAAGTGATTAAACAACATCCTATGGTTCCTTTCGTTCCTCCCCTAAGAGAAGAAAAGAAACGTATGGTTGACAAGCCCACTCCTACACAAATGAAAATTACCAATAGATTTAAATGAAACCAAAATTTTAGAGAGCGTAGGTGTAGACATCGTGATATTGCTTGTAGAGAAATCCAAACTTTCCTAAAGAAATGCATGATGATTCTATACTTTCACCACAGCGTAAACAAGAACCTTCTAGAGAAATTATCATTTGACCTCCTATTGTGATTAATTTAGATGATGACATTGATATTACAATGATTGATGAACAAGTGCATAATGAGCTGAATTCATTGCTCTTCTCTTCCATGAGCTTAAATTACAATTCTCCTAAAAATAGTGTTGAACTTGGTGCTTCCACTAGTTTGACACTTGTTGTTGTCCCTTTGGCTAGTTATCTGCCTTCCCTATATACTGACCAAGATTGGGATGTAGGCAACCTGCTATAGGTTGAATTGCATGTGCCTTATTAGTCTTTTGAATTATTTTATTTTTCATGTTTCTTATGTGATTGCATGTGCACAATGTGATCCCTTGTGTTTTTTTGTTTGATGTATCTCTTTTTTTTGGTGTATTCCTATATTTATATCTACATTCTTCTTTATGTTGTAAACATTTTATCTTTTTTCATTTGTCTTTTGTTTTCCTTTTGGGGATGATGAAAGGATTTGAGACATTTAGATCCCTTCCCTATTGACCCAAAAGGTTTTTTCTTTTTTTTTTTCACTCTCTTTGTGTCATTATTCTAGTTCTATGAGTATTTGGGGAATGATATTTCCAAGCTCTATAACAACATTGTAGAAAAGACACACTGACCTCGAATCCATAGATCCCTTATGTATTTTTGGGGGAAACAACTCCCTCCTTTTCATGGTGTAGCTTTATTTTGGAAACATATGACTTGTCATAGGGCTTTCTAAATAAAGCTCACATATATTAGGAGTAAACATTAGCTAATTTAAATCAATTTCTCATAGCAATGGTGTTAGCAATCATTTTAAAGTGGGGGCATAAATTGATGATATCTTTTTAAATTTTGCATGTTTCATGCTTTGATTTTATTTTTTCTTGTGATGCATCCTTTTCTTGGTGGTGTCATTAGGTTTGATGTCCTCCACAAGTGTAATATTTCTTAGCGTATGACTTTCCTCTTAGTGGTGATGTGACACACTTCATTCCCTAAGTTGTGAATATTTTACTCTTGACTTGTCCTCTCTTGGAAACACTAGGCATGATGTTCCCTAAGAAGAAGACCTTTAAAAAATGAATAAAGATCCCCTTGAACAAAAACCTATACATAATGTTCATAAGTGTTCGATATAATACAACTTGCCGACCTTGTGAAGCTCAAAACCCTAATTCAAGGCCACCTAGTATAACACACCTTGCTTGCATGTGGAGCCTTGCCTAACATTGTGGTGCCTTATTAAATTTCTTAGGAGGATAGCTTTTATATGGTATGGGATCCTAACACGATTCTCTCATTTTCCACATCTTTGTTTCATTGTACCTTATGGCACCTTATTGAAGTTATCAAGAGGATAGTTTTGGTATGGTTAGTATGATGAGAGCCGACACATAGACATGAATCTATCATTTTATGATGAGAATCAACACATGGGCATGAATTTCTCACTAAGCCATGGGTGATCCCACAATACTGGTTTACAATTTTTGGGCAAAATGGACATTGAACTATTTTTTTAAAACTAAATCTTCTCTTTCGGGCTCCTATAGTGACTAAACCATGAGGGATTTGAAGATGATGAAAACTAGTGATTTTTGATGTTTTGTTTATAGATTCTAAATATATTTTTTTCAAAATTTTTGGAATCAAATTGCACTTTTGTCATCTCCTTCAAAAACTAGTTTCTATCAATAAACAACATTTTTAAGGAGTGATTCTCACCGTATACACCATAACTTTTTTGTATGAAGGATAAAATTATAATTTTTGAAAATTCAGATTTTTAACTATGATATCTAACTAGTTCATTTGGTTTCATAGTGTTTTATTAAAAAAAAAATTCCTTAATCAAGTTTCGAAGTCAAACCAATTACAATTCAGACATAGGTTGACTATATACAACATAACTTTTTGTGTATGTATCAAAATTAAATTTTATTTTTTTCAATGGATTAAGGACATCAATACCTAGCTTGAACATATTTTTTAATTTTTTTTTTGATAATCTTCTATTTTTCCACATGTGCAGAACAAAGAGCTTCATTTTCAGGGAAAAACCTACCTTCACAAGAAATAAAAAATAAATTTAATAATGAAATTAAATTTAATTAAAATTATACTTTTTTGGAAGCTTCTAATAAGGACTACATACTTACAAAAAATAATTCTTAAATGAATTCATTTGATCCCCCAAAAGGTAAATTAAATGGTTTTTTATCAGCATTTTGATAGGTGTAAAGGAGGCTCTGTTATAGGTATGGTTTAAAACTAGCAGGGTTCTATTGAAGGGGGCTTGGTATAAGGTGGTTTGATCAAACCCTATTCAATTGGAATCATTTAAATGTAACATTTCAAGGCTTAAATCATGATCTCCCAGAAAGTGTAAACCACTATTGTGGTAGCACCACCACTTTATTGGAAGAATTCCCTAGTGGATAGCCTAGAGTTCTACTACCTCAGAGTGAGCGCAAAACTAGTAGTCTAGATGTGTTACACATCGCGTTGGACAATTTAGGCTTAACGTTTTTTGGTCTTTGATGTTGTATGATTGTGTATCTTTGTCATTGTTACATACATAAGTGTCTTGAATGCCTACTTTAGTGTGAGTTTGACACAGGGTCATACTCTCACTAAAGTGGGGGGAAAATGTAGTAACAGAAAAAGTATCCCTTTTTCATGAGTTTGGGAAATAATTACTAATAAATGAACTTAATGTTGCATTGATTTAGTGTTGTAATGTTTTTTACACATTTACATTAAGTTTAGGGACCTTTTTAATTGAATGGATTGTGCCTTATTTTTGGTGTTTTAAAGTGTATCTTTACACTTTCACATTAATCTAGGGCTTTATTAATTAATTGAGGTTAATTTTTCTTAATTTTCCCCTTTAATTCAAATCCAAACATAATTATTTGCAAATTTTGAGGAATAAAACCCGACATTCATGAATTCCATTACACAAGACTTAATTTTAAAAAGTGTGTGTCCTATTTTAGTGACCTAGGACCCATTCACCACATGGCTAGTGGGTATTCACTAGGTCCTAGGACCCTATTTTCACATGATCTTTCACACCCCTTGAAGTTTTTCTAGTTAAGTGAGCCAAGACCCATTCACCACATGGTGAATGGGTCCTCACTTAGACCTAGGACCCCTCCTTGAAATATGTTTTTGGTGGTATTTTAATGATTTCAAATACAAGATTTTATGTCACCTTGTGATATTTGAATTTTGATATTTAATCTAAGGATATGTATAAATACAATGCTATTTCACTTAGTTTCACCTAGAAAATTTCATGAAAGTTAAGAGAATTCAAGCTAGAGCATTTCTAAGGCATTCAAGGGAAAACTTATTGAAGTTTTATTGTAGTAATAAAGATCCATTTTATCATGTCAAAGGAATAATGCATCATGCATTTTTTTGAGCTAATGTGTTGATGTATCATGCAAGATCAATCAAGCATATTCAAGGCATTTTTTCTAGTCAAGGTTTATGATAAAGATCTACATTAATTAAGGCCACTTTATGCTAGATTGTAGATCCACATTCCAAGGTTTCAATTGAGGATTGGTGAGTTGTGATATTGCATTTCTTAATTCATATTTCCTTTCATGCTTTCATTCATTTTAAGGTTTAATTACCAAAATGGGGTTTGACCAAGGAAAACCCCTATTCCCTAACAAAACAACATTTTTCTCTCCTTTGATGTGTGATTGCAGGTTTTAAGTTGAAGATCATTTAGAGAGAAAAATTGTAAAAGTTGTAAAAGTTGTCACTGTCTTGCAAAATCACATAAAATAATCTACAAGGTTTATTTTCATATTTTCGATAGTGAATGACTAGAATCTGGGAGTGTAGACATTAAAGAACAAAACCCATAAACCATTTTTCTAGAGCCCTAGCCAGGACACATTCGCCATATGGCAAATGAGTCCTTGGTGATGCTTGAAAAAGCACTTTTTGCAATAGGTACACAACATTTGACCCTCTTAAAACCTACCTTTTGACTATTATATCAGTTAGGTTTAATTTATGTAACTCGTTTACACATCATAACCCTCATATTGAATAAAATATAGAGAAGTAGATACATTGTTCATTAGTTAATTTTGGTGGAACAAACCCCTTCTATTTTTCTATGTTTCAGAAGGTAAAACTCTAACACCAATTAGAATCACAAATTTTGGAGGATTCTATGGTGTCACACAAATTTCTATGTTAAAAGCTCTCATCTAAAATAACATAGACACAAAATATTAAGAACATGAAATTATCAAAAATATAGAATTTAGGTGCTAATAATTTGAAATTAAATAATTTATATAAAAAAATATAAAGGAAATCATGCAATGTGAAATTAAAAGGGTATGGAATTTATGACACTACATTTTCCCCCACTTTACTAAGAATATGAAGTATACTAAAATATGAATTCCAAAGTTGAAAACAAAAGTCACATATGTTACTAAAGGATACTATAGAGGATGTAGAATATTTAATCTAGGTTGAATATGACCTAGGAAGAAGACCTAAAAACAACCTAAATATTATGCATAAATCATAATAATTGAGTAAATATTCAATAAACAAATATATTATCTATAAAATTACACTATAGAGAAGAAAATATAAGAATCACTCATACAAACACACTCATAAAGAGAAAGAAAGAGTGAGAAAATAGGAAGAGCATGAGATAAATTATTTAATAGATATGGATAGAAAGTTTTACTTTGCTAGAGTCCATACAATTGATTTTTATTTATCATGGCTACTAGAAGTTGTGTTGTAGGATAACCATGAAATGGATAGGCATATGAGGACCCACAATCTAGCAAGTTGTATTATTTTAGGTGGTTCATATGATACAAAGCTATAAGAGAAGTATGGATATTTTTGAATAGTATAAAATTAAGAAAGTAGAGTTTGTACATTATGAGAGAGCCCCCTTAAAATAATTGCATGATTCAAATAATTCATGTTATTTTAAGGAGAGAAAAAAAATAGATTCTTGGAAAATAATCATGAATAAGGATGGTGCATCATGAGACACATAATATTATGTTCATAGAATGACATCACACAAGGTAGGGATATCACATGAAAACTACAAAATCACTTGTACAAACACACACTAAGGGATCCATAGAAATGGGGTTGGTATGAATGTATGGTGATCATATGTATCATAAAAACAAGATGAAACATTATCATTCCCTAGTTTAAGTGGAGCTATGAGTACAAAGGAAGAAGAGTACATGAAAATAAAAAAATTAATCCACATGGAAGATGCCTAAATGTCCAATTTTTTTGCATCATCCCTGAAAATTGAAAATGAAAAGTACTGAAAGGAAATTTATGGCCATCTAGGATAATTTTCACATAACTTAAATAGAGAAAATTATGCAAACTATTATTCAAAATCTATATGTAAAACAATAAAAAATGTACCATCAAATATGACACAAGATTTTATTTTGGAAAACCCTAAAGAGGAAAAATGAACCTCCAAAAGAATCCATTACTTGTGTATTATTCACCAATGGAATCATTACAATAAATCTATGGAGTTTGCATGAACACTTATAAAATACAAGCCCTCTAAATTCACTCCATGTGAACAAACATGTAACCACACATCCCATGCCACACTTCAAACCCTCATATATGAAACCTATAATAAATTATCATGCAAGCCCTTTATCCAAAATAGTAAACCTTATACAACTACACATGTGATTTCTTTTATAGACATAAACTTGTAAAAAACCACCAAGTGGTATTACATAAACTAAGTGACTAATATAATGATCTCACAAAATTATTTCCCTACTCATTTATTTTTTGGTACTAAGTTTTCCCAATGTTACATACAACATATAAAGTGTATCCAACAATTTCAACCCATGTGATGCATGTGTCCCTAGATCACTTACGTGCACCATAAATAATATCCCCAAGGTCTGAAAAAATGTTCCCACTAGTGCAAACCAAGATTCCTTTTGGGGGGGGAATGTTTTGCCTATTTTCTATGAGTTTGACTATGGAATGGAGATATCTCTTCCAAAGTCCATTGTTGAAAGGATGGTTTCATCTATGGAGAATGCTTTGGTAGGAAAAAAATTCCTTTTGTGCTTCCAATGATATGGTCCACCAATGGACCACTTCCAAATGGCATCTAAATGGTAGTGTTGGGTGAGCATCATGGTAGTACGTTTATTATATTCAAGTTCACATCCAATGATTATCTTCTATTTACCTTCTCCTCAGGCCATTGGTTGTATGAAAAAAATAATCCATACCTTTATAAGTTGAAGCTAGGGTTTGACCTAGTGGTAGATCTCAAAAAAAACTCCTATCTAGATTAGATCACCCAAGCTACCACTCAAGTATTTGGATTAAATTATCTTCTAATGGATTTGGAACTCCCTTAGACACTTCACAATAACTGACATCATAAAAAAGATAAAATATAGGCTATTTTTTGCTTGATTTTGTGCAATATTGATATCAATAAGACCCTCTTGAACTTTATTACTTTGAACTCTAAATACAGGAAATAGTCTTAACCTATTTTCTATGAGAATTCTACTGTATTCTATCAAAAATTCTCCAAATATAGTTACTTAATTATTGATTAAAAAGCCTTAATAAAGGGTAAATAAAACTCAAAGGACATGCAACATCTTTGGGGAACTACTTGGAGGGATATCCCTTCAAAGAAGATATTCATAACCTCCTTAAAAATCCACCTAAATTTAAGATTAAGCAAGAAAATATTGGTACTCCTCCAACACATTATGCATCTCTTGAGAGCATGATAGTTTCAAATGTTTCCCTACAGGAGTGTGTGTTGTCAATGAAGGAATTTAAAGAAAATTTACCACTTGATTTGAAAGATAGGGAAGAGGGGGAAAAGCCATGTTACAATAGGGAAAAAAGTATAATACTCACTTTATAACACAATTTGCATCTCCTAAGAACATGGATGTGATTGATGGTACTCTGCACAAAGGAGTGTTATCAATGAATGAATTGAGAGAAATAGCCACTTGATTTTAAGGACAAGGAAGAGGGGTAAATAACATGTGACCAATGCAATAGTCAAACCCATAAGGAAACCCCTCTCCCACAAAGTGAAAGTTAAATTTATCCTTCAAGGATCATTCCAACTATCCTTATAGAGATTATGGTATGTTTCTAGTCTCACGGTCACCTACTAGATCTAGATGGTTAGACAAATCAAAAAGGTAGATGTTAGAGTTGAAACCAAGGTGAGTAGACCCTCCCAAAGGTAACAAAGAAAAGAGAAACTACAAAGGAGATAGCTATTGGTAGATAAAGGATGTTAGATACACCCTTAAAGAATACATCTAAATTAATTTCTACTCTCGAAATATTAGAGGGCTAAATAGCCCTGACAAACAACTCGCTCTAAAAAGCTATACTTTAGAGAACAAGATTGACACACTTTTATTGTAAGAAGCCAAGATGAATAAAACTAACTTTGAAACCATTGCTAAGAACATATGGCCTTCTACCCACTTCCTAATTAGCAAGGTTACTAGAGCCTCAAGTGGCCATATTACAATGTGGAACCCAAAAATGATAAGTGGCTTCCTATTTTTCCAATTCAAGAATTTCTTAGGTGTTGATTTCTTTATTTTTCATCTTTCTTGGAATATCCTAAATATCTATACCCACAATATGATAAATTATAGAAAAATTATATTGCTCGAGGTAAGCATGCTAGTTTTGGGAAATAAGGAGGCACATTGGATGCTTTCGGGGTAGTTCAACTCTGCTCTCTACCCCTCAAAGAAATGTGGAGGCTTGATTGAATAAATTGATATTATGGAAGACTTGGTTGAACTACTTAATGCAATTGGGCTTATATACATTGACCTTCATGGCTAAATTTTTATTTAGAAAAACTAAATATTTGGTGAAAAGCTAATTCAAATTAGACTAGATATATTTTTAACCTTCCATAATTGGGTAACCCTTTATAATATCAACCTCCTAAATCTACCTAGAATGGTATCATAGCATAACCCACTCCTCTTGAGCACGGATGATACTACCAATACTAGGCCTTTCACCTTCAAATACAAGATTATGTGGCCACTCACCCTAATTTGAAAGATAATATATCTCGAAAAGGTTGAACATTCCTGTTCAAGGATCTACAATGTTTCATGAGAGCCAAAAACTAAATAATATTAAAAATAAGGTGAAAGGATGTAACAAGTGGGTTTTTGGGGATGTTTTCAATCAAAAGTGTGACATCACTACTAATCTCAATGATATTCAGGCAAGAATGGCTAAAGATGATGTGAGTGAAGCAATCTGCTAGATTTAGAAGTTGTTATGCCTTGTCTAGACGAGAGTGCTAAACAAAGAAGAAATATTCTAGAAAAAAATATCTAAAATCCAATGGCTAAAAGAAGGTGATCATAACTCATCGTTCTTCAACCTCTCTACCCTAAATGTAGAAAAGGGAACTTGATCACCAAGCTTATTGATGACAAGGGGATGAAAGGTGTAGACACTAAAGAATGTCTCGAGCCTATAAGCAACATTTTTTCACTAATTTGAGTCTTTTCTACATAGTTAAATAAGTTTAATTATTTAATTATTTCCTAATGTCATATCACTTTCTTCTATTAATTGAATAATTTTATATTATTTAGTTAATTCACTTTATCTTTATTCTTCTTTTGATTAATTAAATAAATTATTATATTTTTAATGATTCATTTTTCATTTTCCATCATTACTTTTATTAAATAATTATTTTTAATTATATAATTATTCTTGATCTCTTTTCTTCTATAATTAAATAAATAAGATTTATTTAATTTTTTATCATTTCCTCTTTCTTTCTAATTAAATAATTGCTTCTAATTATTTAATTATTTTTCATTTCCCTCCATCCTTTATTAAATAATTGTTTTCAATTATTTAACATTTGTTTCACTCTTTTCTTCTATAATTAAATAATTATTTCTAATTATTAAATTATTCATTTTCCCTCTCCTAAATTAAATAACTATGGTAATTATTTAATTTATTTATTCTTATCCAACCCCTACTTCTCACCTTATTTCTTGGATCATGGTCCATCCTTCACATCCTCATCTCTTTTCATCTCATTTAATCCCATCCATTGATCATGTTACATCATCATTCAATCCTCACCCTTCATTTGAATTTTGGTTTTATATAAAATTACCTATCTATTATATTTCAATGTTAAGTAAAATCTTTCATATTTTTCTTTCATTCTATCTTGAGATCTTGCTATATTACATCTACATTGAGCTTATTGCATATTTTGCACACTAGAAATCTGAGAGAAAATAAGAAAAATTGAGAAGATCAATGGAGGAGAATCAACTTTGGCATAGGAATTGAGGTATTATGGATTTGTTATTTGATTTCTATTGACATCATGTGCTTCATTGTTATATTAGGTTCTATATGGCTTAAAGTTGGGTAGTTTTGTGGTTGCTATCAATGATTCATGATTTTCCCCTAATTTTCCTAATCTAAAAAATTGGTGAACCTGAAGTGAATCAAACACATCCCTATTGTATATTTATTGTATGAGGTTTTCCTAACCTTATCTTTCTATTTTGTTCAAAAAAGTTAAGACTAACCTTGTGTAGATAAGGTTGAAGGTAAAACCCTAGGGTTTTCGAAAGATTTCATTATAACTCCCAAACTACTGAGAAATTTTTTTTGATCTTTTTACGAGAGGTCAATAATCATATTAGAATCCAAAAATCCAAAAATCAAGTTTAGGTCATCATTTTTGAGTGAATTGTGCTATTTGTAGGGTTTTCTTAAGATTTCATTATATCTCCCAAATGGCTATGAATTTTTTTCTAATTTTTTTATCGAAGGTCCAAGATCATATCAAAAAACTACAAAATAAAATCATGTTCTAGTGAACATTGTTGAGTGAGTTATGATGTTTTTATTATTTTTCATAAATCTTAATTTATGATCACAAATCAGCAAAATTCTTGAAACTTTTTATAGATTTGGAAATCTCTTATAATTCTATAGGCTTTTTGTTCTTTACATTTTTTATTTTGACCTCAAATAGTTTCTATAAAATCGGATCTTTGAAAATTATTACTTCTTCATAAATCTACTTCCTAGGGATCAGATTAAGGATTTTTTTTGAAATTTCTACATTTTCGAAAATTTCTCAAAATTTTATCAAGGGTATCTTCTTTGAATTTTTACTTTTGGGGTAAAAAATATATCAAAATAATCAGATTTTGGAATCACATTGATAGCATGTGAGGTTTTCTTGTTACTAATATCTTATTTCTAGTATTGTGGTGATCATTGGGAGAAGACCATTGAACAAAACTACTAATCCAATTTATTGCAGGTTCCCTTATGTGTTTGTGATTTTAAATCTAGGAAAATTTGGAATTGGTGCTTAAAAAGAACAAGTGTCTTCCACGTTTTGTGTAATTTCATGTATGTGAGTTAGTTATTTCAAGTGTGTTTGTCTAAAGTATCCTCTCCCCTTACGCTATGTACGATTCTTGGGTGATGAGTGTAGACACTAAAAATTGACCACATTCATTTGGTCAATTTACCCCTAATTCAACCAATAATACCTTGTTATTTAACTAGTATTTATTATCAATTATCCCTTCATTTTTATCTATTTCTTCTATCATCTTTAAATACTAGCCTAAATTAAATAATTACCTTTAATTATTTACTCCCATCACTTATCCATTTCCTCCAAAAATTAAATAAATAATCTATTTATTTAATTCCTGTCTTGTCACATTCTCCATAACTTTCCTCTAATCCTAATTAATTTGTATAATCTTGGATTAAGGATGTGCACATTTTTAATCCTTGATTAGGGAGGTGTCACATCCTTGATAAAATGAAAGTTTTCCCTAATCTTCCTCTATTATCCTAATTCCCCCACTAATCCCTCACTTCCACATCTTAATCCTTGATTAATTAGCCTAGTCTAACCCATGGTCAACCCCATAATAAATACTACCCACAGCCCAATGAAATTTTTAATTCCATTTTATTCCTCCAACACCCCTAATGGAATTTTTAATTCCATTTTACAATCACCATGTCCTTTCTAATGGAATTTTAAATTCCATTTATCTATCCGAGGTTGCTAAAGGAATTTTTAATTCATCTTCCCTTTCCCCAAGGAATATTAAATTCCTTTTTTATCCTCCCCATGTCCCTAAGGAATTTTTAATTCCTTTCATCCTTCCCATGCACATTAAAAAGGAATTTTTAATTCCTTTGGTCAACCCTTCATCTCAACCATTGATCTTCTTCCCCCTTTCAATCTCCACCATTCATTCCCATCTCCCTTGGGTAAATGACTAACACTTAGTCATTTTGTCATGCTACCAAATTCTAACATAACCATTCTAGCACATTAATCTCAATCCCTCACAATCTCTCAGGCCATTCTTGCATCCATTGTCATCTATCCTCACTTTGCATCTGCCATCTTTGCATCCAAATCATGAAAAAATCAACCTTTCATGCTACTAAAATCGATATAGAGCACACATATCAAGCCATCAAAAGGGGAAAACAAAGTCATCAATATCAAACAAGGTAATGTTTAGGTATTTTATTTGTAAGTTTGAGTTTCAACTTTAAGCCTTAATCTGATTGTTTTGTTTTGTTTTTATCCTTTTTCTTGATTTTATTTCTTGTATTTTAGATGGGGTAAAAAAACTGCACACAATGAGAAATAATGACACTATTGTCTAAATTATCCTCTCCCCTTGTGCTACATGTGATTCATGGGTGATGAGAAATAGGAATGCAAGCTTTCCCTTTTTATTTTTGTAGGGGGCCTTCTTAGGACCTAAGCACTCTAGGGTTCGACCTCAAGCATGTATCTACAATGGGCTATATAAAGGGGTAAAAATTAAAAGGTGAACTCAATCAACTTATGCCATAAGGGATGGGCCTTTATGGTCTTGGGTGATTTTGGATGCGGGTTAGAGATTTTAGTTTCCCATCACTGATATGATGTGGTGTTTTTAGGATTTCCTCCACTGCAAACAATTATTTTAGAAGCCTAATACCTTTTGGTCATCTTCTATTTTTGGTGCATCATGATAGCATCATCAGGAGAAGTTATTTGTACCACATACAATTCTTGGTTGATGCAACATAGTTCCTTTCTTGGATTTCATCCTTTCAATTTCAAGAGGTGTTAAGGTGGTACATGACTTTGGCATACCCTTTTTATCCACTCCTTGAGTTCGTATTTGGGTAAGCCCATGATAGTAGATAACCCTTTACTACTAGCTACGTTGTGCTTGTTTGAAGTGTTTTTTATCAAGGCTTAGTGAGTTTTGTGGAAGAAAACTTGAAAGATACTTTATCATTCAAGTGTCAAAGAGTAAAATTGGCCAAGTCTATATTTTGAGTGTTTGTTTTGTTTTATGAACAAAATTGAAACTATCCAAAATGAAAATTACTTAGAAACCATTGATTTTAGGTCAAAAATTATTTCATCACATCTATTAGACATGAAAATGTAATTGTTGAAAATTGAATTGCATCTATTAGACACAAAACCACAAATGTTGAAAATAAAATCACATCTTTTAGATATAGTGCCACATTTGTCAAAAAACCCTAAGAAAATCTAAAAACCTGCATCTTTCTATGCACCACAATTTACTTTTCTTACACTGTAATTGTTGAATGTTAAGCCACATCCGTCAGTTCCTGAACTACAATTGTTAAATCTTGAGCCACATATGTTAGTTCTCAAATCATAATTATCAATTTTTGAGCTACATTTATTAGTTTTTGAGTTGTATTTATTAGTTTATGAGCCACATTGGTCTAATCATAACCTACATCTATTCATTTTTGTACCACATCTATTAGGTTTTCCACAACATATGTTAGAGGTTAATTTTTTTTGTCAAATCCCATGCATCCAGGTTATAGTTCTAATTCAAACAGTTACCATGTCTTCAATTTACCTTGAGCTTCTTTATAATCAATCTGAATACCAATCAATCCTCAATTACCAATACCAATCACCCATGGTCCCAAGTTAGTCATCCATCTATTCCTCTTACCAACAATACATTTCATTCATCCATCTACCACTCTTACCAAAAATCTATAAGCTCTAGTCAATCATCCATAAGCTCTAGTCAGTCACCCATCTACCCCTCTTACCAACCATCCATCCATCTACCCTCATTATCAAGAACTAGTTAACAGAATCCATACCATTACACAACAAACATCTATTAGACATCCTTATCCTATCCTTGACAAGGGAAATCAATCTTCCATCCAAAGCATTCCTCAACTCCAAATTGTAGTACAAAACCCTATCTACCATGCTATCTTAAATTTTCATCCCCATCACCAAATCAAGAAAGTATTATAGCATTTGTACCCTATTCTAATCCATAATCCACTAAGCCATTATAAACCACTCAATCCCAATCTACAAAACCATCCAATAAAAACACATTTAGCAATGCTCTACAAGGGAAACTACCAATGGATCTTGTTTGCCTCCTATATGAAAACAAAGTTAGGTGATCCAATCACATTTCTAATCCTACACCATCTAACCATGTTTCAACATCATGCCCTCCATCATCTAAAAAAGATCTTTCTTTTGAAACTCCATTATTGTCATGTCAAAATCCTAAGTCCATCAAAGGAAATCCTATCATTCCCCAAAACCACATTCCATTGCCTAAACCTTGGTATCTATGTCAAGAGTATGGTCTAAAGCATAATGAAATAAAATCCAAGACAAATCAAGATCAAGTTACCTATAAATCACCTATAGATGATCATGGCCTCCATGATTATCCAATCCTCAATCATGATCCTATCCTTAAGCCTAGACCAAAAATCACCCATAGATGATCATGACATCCATGATAATCCAATCCTTGAGTCTAACCAAAAATCACCTATAGATGATCATGGCATCCATGATAATCCAATCCCTAATTTTTCCTAGGAATCCCCTCTAAGTGATCATGATATCCATGATAATCTAATCCTAGATCAAGATCTTATTCCTTTCCATGTCATCCATAATCTAAAAAGTAACATTGACCCCATCCATGATAATCCAATCACCTCCACCTTTGTAGATGAGATGCTTGATTCCATTGGACACATAGATGATCTTCCTCTACAACAAGAGTCTCCTACTCTAGACATATTTGAAAATGATCAAGCTATAGATGAATTCATAAGACTTTATGGTGATGACCATAAAGAAGGTTTCTATGTAATACCCCTCTATTTTGTCCTTCTGGTTGAACATTGTTATGCTCTTTTATGTTGTACTTTCTATTTGGTACCTTGAATATGGTACTTGGATTCTATTTGATTGCTATCTATAAAGTGACGGTAATGTTATCTTTTGATGTGATGGTATTTTAATATGATGTTATCTTTATGGCATGTTTTGAATTAACATAAATAGATATTCGAATTAATGATGTTTATGCTTGGATTACATTAGTATGTTAGAATTGTCAGTTAGTTACACTGTATTGGTGAAGGGGATGGTATCGCATCACTTGCTTGCGAGTGCCCTATGATTCCATGATTTCCTCTTCACGGTGTGTTTTATTTATGACATGTTTATGTATGTGGATATACTCTTTGTTTGCAAGTTGATAGGTACAAGACATCGACTCCTCCTGGTTTCACAAGTTTGAGAGTTTCCAATGTCGAATGGTATTTGATTGGGAGATAGTAGCTAGGTTTTTTGTGCCAAGTTGTCACCCTAATCCTAGTGTGTCATCAGGTGTTGTCAGGTTGTGTTGCTTTGAATATTGTTCCCTCTCTTTGTTATTTTATTTCAAGTTAGAAAAAGGTAATTAAATGGGTTTTTGTATTTAAGTTATTGATTAAATTAATTGGGTTATAACATTAGAGACGTGTTTAATTTATTAATTAATTTAATTTGATTAATAAAATGATTTAATCTT